>JAEQBH010001418.1:1820000-2156745 GCA_016808115.1 Tetrastigma voinierianum | reverse complement strand
TAAACATCCGAGACTATTCTACTCAACCTGAGAACGAGAATTTGCCCAACAAGGCTCCTTTAAGGCGAATTTAAAGGTCCTAATGATTCAAAATTTGGATACACTTATTTCATAGAAATTTGTTCTCCTAGAAGTTTAGTTTACCCAAAAATTTGAATTATTTAATTTGGATGAGTGAAACTCAACTTATGGCCTAATTCCTGGAAGGTGGGTGATCTCGGGCTGGACCAGATGTTTGGAGCATGGCATGCTCAGCTTTTACATTTGGAATATATTTGTGATACATGGATTAATTTTAAGATACTTATTTCAGAGATTTGTTCTCATATAAGTCTAGTTTACCCAGAATCTTGAATCACTCAATTTGAATGAGTGAAACTCAACTTATAACCTAAATACCAAAACTGTTCCAAAACAAGGCATAATAAAGGCGAACGAGAATTGACTGACAGAGCCTCACTTTGGCGAATTTATGGAGTCGAATGGGGTCCCAATTTGAGATACACTTATTTCGAAGATTTGTTCTCCTAAAGAATCTAGTTTAATTAAAAATTTGAATCATTGAATTCGGATAAGTGATGGCCAAAACAAAAACATGGGTTTTGAAAAACTTTGACACCATTTCCTAAAACTGACATTTTCTTTGCAAAATTCCTCGACGCAATCCAAACAACCTTATAACAACTTAGAGCAACCCCCGAAAATTGGAAATAAACAATCAACATCATTTTTATACCAACTTATGGTTTTCTAAGCATTCTGACATTAAGGAAAGTTAGGGTTTAATTCCTTACATAAATCTTTGATTCTTCAACACCAATCTTCTTTCTATCTCTTGATCACCTTAATCCTTGATTTCATGGAGCAAAGACCACTAAACTTTCTCCCTCTCTCACAACCGAAAAAACCCTAGAACTTTCTCTCCCCTTCATTTGTCAAATGTGCAAAATGTCTCTCAAAGACCAATATTGGGTCTTTAATCAAAATCATGCACTGACCCTTGTTTTGCTACACACTATTTCCTATTTTTCTCATTTTTCTCACTTTAAAGCCTCATTTTAATTTCCTTTTCACTTCATTTCATTTCATTTATACTTTGGCACTTATATTACTCATTTATGACCCTTAGGTCCTCATTTGACATTTTTACCAAATTTATTTGGCTCCTGTAAAATTTCCAGGTTTTTATCATTTTTTCGTTTTTAGCCATTTAAACTCCGAAAAAAATATAATTTAATTTATTTTACACCCTTAACATGTTATAAAACTGTTAGGGTATTTTCAAGGCGTTGCATGATGGCCCTTTCTTAAGGCCAAACTTGTGAATATAAGCTTGGTAGCACTCAAAGTCGACCTTATGGCACTAGCCATTTGGGCATGTTTAAACCGCGACCAATGAATCTCAGCGTATATATATTTGCACAGGGCGGGTTGTAGGTCTTGTTCCCTCAGGTGGCGATCGAGGCAACCAGGAGCTAACTAAGTCCCCTTGAGGATCTCGGCAGGGATCTGGCGGACCCCACTTGGGAAGAGCTACTCGGGATTGACTTCAAAAGATCAGCAAGAACAAAATGTTCACCTCTGACGACCTCTCCTGGCAACAGACGGGGGATGACAGGGGCTATGTAAGGAAAGGGGTTGGAGCCTAACTCCTACAAATTCTTCACTGACAAGAGGAACTCGTTGCACTCCCTCTTAGTGATCTCGAGCAACCGACTAATGTTGAGAAACGTGCGGTTCCCACGCACTTTGTATCCAAACACGCGTTCAATGCACGCATTAATTCTTCCAGTCCCTTCAACTTTCTTCATTCAAGGTTTAAAAACAACGTATTTTCTGGATGAAGAAACACTCTGACCTTGACAAAAGGGAAAAAAGGGGCATTAATAGTACCGTGGCTTTTAGGCCTAGACCCACTACTCAATAGGCCCAGCGCTTGCGCAGACCCACCGCTTAGCCCGCCTCATGATGCGACCCACATGGGAACCCACCAGACGGTGCAGTCCTAGAACTCGTCTAGGATCTCGATTCCCCTTGCCAACCATTCTACCACATTTGGAAAGTTCGTTATGGATAAATACATTGAGGCAGAAAATACGCAAAAGGTATTTATCCACGGATTTCTTAGTTTCCAAATCCATTATTTCCCAAAAGGATAATCTTTGATAAGAAAAAAAAATATATTTTATCCCTTATTTCTCAAAAGGATAATCCTAGCATTAATCCCTAATAAGGGAGAATTAGCTCTTGATAAGGAAAGATATATTTTATCACCAAAATCACGAGATTATCTTTCCTCTAATCAAGGAGAAATTCGAGTATAAAATAAAGACTCCCTACGAGTGAAAGGTATCCAATTCCAATTATCTCAATCTCCTTCTTCTTCCTCTCCATATTGTTAACTTAATCATCAGAGAGACGATCGACCCATTGTAATCGAATCACCCTTTTTGCAGGTTCACATTGCGTCGTTGATGCCTTGGAGATCATATGTACAAATTGGTAACAACAGTCGCACCATCCAAAAAATAGTCCCTTAGTTCTGTTCCTATTTTTTGAAAATGTTGTTGAACGGTTTGAAACCCGCAAAAAGTTTGCCAAAAATATGTTATCTAAAAACTCTTGTTTTATTCTTCAAATTTAATTTTTTTTTTTTTTGCTTTTTATGTATTTCAGAAAAAAAACAAATGAGAAACAAAACATTTTTTCTCTGTTTTTCTTATTTTCCTTATTGTTTAGAACATAAAACAATTTTTAAAAACAATAAACAACCAAGTCCTTGATACTTTTAGTACCCTTAATTTTTATTAAAAATATAAAATTGAATATAATTAAAAAAATAAATAAAAAACTGAATTGATATATGATGTAGTGCATGTAAGGCTTTGCCCATCTGATTTTTTGTTTTTAAATTTTTTTACCCTTATATTCTATGGAATGAAACCTATAAAAGAAAGTATGCCCATGAATTTTTTTTTTCAAAATTTTTTATCCTTTTTTTTCAAGGTGAATTGAATCTAGGAAGAAAAGTATGTCCCTAAATTTATTTTTTTTTCAAAATCTTTTATTCTTGTTTTCAAGGGGAATATAACCTAGGGAGGAAATTATGCCTCAAGAATTTATTTTTTTTCAAAATTTTTTATTCCTTAGGGGGAAGGAAGGTATTCCCCTCTGAAATTCCATTTTAATTGTTAAGTTTAATAAAATTTTCATATGTTAAAATGCCTCATGACACCAATTTCTAGATTCGTCATCGGATGTATAAAGGGTATAAGTAAAGTGGGGGTGGGCTTTTTTCAAAATTGATTGAAAAATTACTGTTATTCTTTTTCTTTTTCTTTTTTTTTTTGAAAGAAAATTACTGCTATTCTTAGAAGGTGATATTTGAATTAACAATTACATATTTAAAATAATAAGATAGATTTTTAAATGTGTATGCTATATAACTTTGAAACTCAGTCATTTCCAAACAATGGTTTAAAAACCGGATCGGACCAGCCTGTCGGACGGGTCGGACCATCGACCGGAGCCAAAACCGGTCCGGTTCACCATAAAAACCCGTTTTGCGTTTGAACCGGCTTTGAATCGCCTAAACGGGCGGTCGGACAAGTGAACCGAATGAATCGGCTGGTTCGCTCCCAGAATTTTTTTTTTTTTGTTTTTCAAGTTAAAACAACATCATTTTGATGTTTTTTACTTCGAAACTACGTCGTTTTGCTTAGTATTAAAAAACTTGTAGGGTTAAAAGACTTGTAACTAAAAAATTTTTTAATTAAATAATGTAGGCTCATGGATTCGAATATGGGAAGGGAAAGTTACAAGGGAACCACTCTACCATTGTGTTGTCATTGTGATTATTCTAGAAATTAACAAAATTATATATTACTACTAATTAAGTACATATTTATATAAATAAGTTTCTTCCATTTTTAATATGTTTTAAATATATAAACTTGTTATACATATTTTAAAAATAAATTTTAAAATACTTTATTTATATAAAAAGTAATAAATAATACCTTAAATATTATTAATTATATATTTTAAATTTTAAATAAAATATAAATAATATATTTATTACGTCATTGGTTTAACCACGGTTCGACCACCGGTCCAACCAGTGAACCGTGAACCGGTAACTTTTCCGATTCAATCACTGATCCGATTTTTAAAACATTGTTTCCAAATCACAGATTAATAAGGTATATGACAATTTGAAATATTAATAATTTGTATATATTGTTAAACTTAAACCATGACATCATAAAATCCTCAAATCTAAAAAAGCGAGATATCTGAAAAATCTTATATCTTTTTTCCTTTTATGCTAGTTGGTGCTTATGTTATTTGTCCTTCTATATATATTTCCCTACCTTCTATTTTTTTTTAAAAAGAAAATTAATATTTTTTATTGAATAAAATACAAATAGCTAAAAACCATACAGAATGAAACAATATCCAGATTAATAGCATAATAAATCGATATAAAGCCTATAAATTTGATAAAATAATGACTAGAATATTTGCAACTTTAGTTCTTTAACATATTAAGGATCATAATCTGATATCTTCGACTAATTAAATCTATCTTGTCTATCTAAATCACTTCCACACAGATAAAACATCGCAACAAGACGACAAATAACACTACATCGATAAAACGACGACAAACAAAATGTCGATAAAACGATGATAACACAAAAAACAAAATAAAACTTAATTCTTCGTGGAATAACCATTTTATTAAGTAAGAAAATGAAATAAAAATATTCAGATGGGTGATTTCAAATTAAGAATTGTTAAAAAATCACCCATATTTACTTGAAGAAAATATACTACAATTAAAAAAAAATGAAAGAAAATTAAAGAAGTATCGCTAGGGTTTTCTCTTGATCTTGATACCCCTAACTTCTATTTTATTGAAAAATATTGTACTTTTAATTTTGGATTCAGTGTAAAACCAAAATACATATGAACAATAAAGTCTATTAAGACGTGCATATTGACTTGTTATTTTACACCTTTTAATTTTATTGTTTAGCAATTTATTTTTATTATTTCTAACTGACCTCATATCACCATCAAAATTTTGTGGTGGATTTCATATCCCCATTTTGTTGTTTTTAATTGACGATCTAATTAAAGTTTCAAATAAGTTTATTCAAGTTTTAAAGGAATCTAGATGTGTTTAAGGATATTTTTCTATCAGATTATGTGGATTGCATACCAAACAAAATCCTAACTTGGCTAGGTTTATTTTCCTTTTTTTAATAAGTGTGATTTTATTCAAAAATTATAGTAGATCTTTTTACGATGGTTTGTTACGAAGGTGTTATGATGGTACTAATGTTTTGGGTGATTCAGACGGCAAGACATATTTGATCAGACAGAGATATCAATTCAAACCATGGTCGTCAGTATGCTACATGAATATTTTGCATTAAATAGAATTTTCAAATGTACAGGCTTTGTGTCAAGTCATTATGTTAGTATATTAACCTAGATGTTTAGGTGTGCATTCTTTAGTGTTTTAGCAAATTTGATTATGTATCTCAAATAGGATGTATTCTTTGGTTGAATCAAATGAAATTTCTGTGGCCTTGAGAGCGGGGTGTCGTTGACGCTCCCGTCAACCACGGAATATTCGTGGATGTGGGTAACCCACACGACACCACTCCATTGAGTCCCTTTTCCAAGACTGAGATTTAATGAAAATCGAGCGAGTCTCCCTTTGTCTGAGCTACTAAGATCTGACATGTCAAACATTGTACACCGACCACATCGGGTCCACATACGAATAAAATGAGTAAAAATGGTCACTTTGGCCCATACATCACTACTCACCAAGAATCTAACCAACTATATTACAATAGTTCAAGAGTTATTACATTACTCTTAATCAAAACATATATTGTGACGCCCCAAAACCCGGGGATCCGTTGACTACCCGTTAACCCGCGGAATACAAGTGGATATCGGGTTACCCGACGCCACTTCAGAAAATCGGGTAGAGTCTCGCTGTAGAGGGCTCTACCCCAATCTATTTTTGTATGAAACACATCTGGCTTGATCCCGATATAATCACAACATGAGTAAACGGCCACTTGGGCGTAAACAATACTGCAAAAACATACAATATGAATCCAAATATATCCCGATGGTTCTAAGAGTTCAAATGTTTTTTACTCTTATACAACACATATATTGTAAATTCTAACAATTCTAATACATGTATAAAATCGTGGCCCTTGTCCAGAACTTTGGCTACAAGCTTCGGCCTCTAGGGCGAATTTGTAACATCTCAAAATATATCTAATAGTTTAATAACATTTTAGGGTATAAAATAAGTTAAAATTTTATACGTTCGAAAAAAATGAAATTTTTATGAAAAATGGCAAAACAGTAATTTTGTCGTTCTGTAATAATACTATAATGGCTCAGAAAAGCATAAAAAATTCTCTAGATCTCGGATGACGAAACGGACTGTATCGTTAAATTCGTCTCGCGAAATCTAGCTACCCTGTCGAATTTCGTTAACTTCAGGACCAGTGAATATTTTGCAATTCCCCAGCGACAGTGTAAGTGAAACTTGAAAACGAGATTTTAAAAAAATCTCGAAAAATAATAAATAATTAAAGAATAATCAAGTAGGATAAATGAAATTGAAACCGGGACGAAATGATTTGTTTCGGAGCTAAAACGAACCAAGAAATGAAAAAAAAAAAAAAAAAAGGATATGGGTCCCATTTTAAAATAAAATAAAAAAAATAAAACAAAAGAAGAAGAAGAAGAAGAGGCAGACACGCGAAGAAGATTTTTTTTTTTTTTTTATTTATTTTCTCTCGTTTCTCTCTTTGATATACAAAAATCGGACCGTCGGATTTCGTCGGGGCAAGAAAGCAAAGTGCTCTACTCGACGAGGGCTACGCATGGAACCAAAAACCACGAGTTCGTCGGTTTTGATTAAAATTTGGACAATCCTATGTTTTGGTTTCTCGAATCATATGGCTTTACGATGGTCGAATTGGTGAATGAGGAAGGTCGAAATTGATCCACGCATCGCGAAACTACTGCAGTGGGTACCAAAATATTGGGTTCGTCAGCTGCGAGGTATGGATTTTTTGTCTCCAATACGTATACAAATAGTAAATGAATACGTATGTGAATAGAAAATATTAAGTAGTAAATAGTAAACAGTAAATAGTTAATAGTAAATAGTAAATAGTAAATATTGAATAGTTAATAGTAAATAGTGAATATTGAATAGTGAATAGTTGAAGTATGGATTTTCGTATAAATACGTAAATTATATGTATACAAATAGTAAATAATACGTATGAATGAATAGTAAATACGTAAACAAATATGTATTTAAATAGTGAATTTGGAATAGTGAATACGGAATAGTGAATACGTCAATAAATAGTAAAATACGTATAAATAAATATTACTATAAATAGTAAATACGTATAAATGAATAGTACTATGAATATTAAATACGTAAATGATTAATGAATAAATGATATGAATAGATGAATATATGAATATATGATATAAATACATGAGATTATAGAAATATCTGATTATACAATAAATGCTATAAATGTACAAATGATAGGTTATATACGAAATGATATATATATACTAATATATATGAGATGAATATATGATAGAGCATGATATGAATACAGAGTGAATAGATGAAATATGAATAAGCTAAAACATGAGCGAAATGTGATATAGAATAGACATATATGAAATGATATACATGTATTGTAAAGAAAGAAATATGAGAATAGTGATATGAAGCTACAAATATGAGAACGAATTCAGATTAAAATAATCATAGTAATATCGCATATGATTACTAAATAATAATAATTATTCATGAATATGAGATATTTACTGAATATAAAATACACATGATTGTCTGCTTAGAACCTGGTAGAGGGATAGATAGGCATGCCTATAGGGACAGTTCTTTGCAGCATCCGGTTCTACGAGATATTGAGACCTACAGTTTGGGTCGATGATATAGATCTCGTTTGGATCATTATAGCGGCCCCGTTTGGGTCATACCGATAGTGGTCCTTTGTAAATGCGGTGATGATACTAACCGGTATATAGATAGAGATCAGCTGTCGTACGGTGATAGTACCTCTGGTACATACGAGTTATTTCATTATCGCTTCTAAGGTATATCTTGGATTATGAAACTAGAAATAACATGTATAGAATGTGACATGATATGAAGCATAGCACAACTATGTGATAGTATACAATTATAAGAACAATAAGTACAATTACATGAAAAGTATATGAGAATACGATTACATGAGAAACTATAACACTGACTATGCGATGATAGTATACGATTCTGAGACAAGAAGTAAAATATATAGTACATGAAAGTATATGAAAAGGATGAAAATTGTATATAACGATTATATGGAAGTCTGAAGTATAGTACATGAAATGTATATGAACAGTACAGTATATGAAAGAGAAAAGTATATGACAAGTATACAAGTACAAGAAATAAAGTGTCAATGACACAAAAATGTATATGACAGATAATATGAAAGTACAGTATATGAAAGTACAGTATATGAAAATATAGTATATGAAAGTACAGTATATGAAAGTATAGTATATGACAGTATAAGATGAAAACACACCCAGTATATGACTATCTGTGAAAAGTATAACGAGAAGCGATATATGAAATGAACAATACATGAATATAAGTAGCAGAAAACAGTACATGAAACGGTACATGAATATAGGTATATAGAAAATAGCACATGAGCTTGAGTACATGAATATAGAGTATATAGAAAACAGTATATAGACGGTACATGAATCTGATTATATAGAAGTACAAAGTGTAGTACACGAAAGGATATGAACAAGTAAGAGATACGAGAAAGTAGAAATGAGAAAGGTATATGAAAAGTATAGTATATAGAAAACACATGAAAACATATATGAAAACATATGATAGTATATGATATAGCTAGTAAAGTATAAGTCTTATACTCCTACGGGAGATATGAAGATGAGATAGAAATTTACGTAATACGAAAATAAAGATATGATATGAAAGTATTGGCTTTAAACGATACAAAGAAAATGCTGAAAATTATCTACAGCATAAAGTATAAGATAGAAACGAATGTACAAATGTATATGAAGTATATGAATAGTATAGGATGACAGTATATGAAAAATTCAAGATAAAAGCATATAATATGAAAGTATACGATAGTACAAGTATGAAAATGAAGAATGAAAAGTATAGCATGGGCGTGTAGCCATTACATGAAATAAGACATGATATATACACAGTCTAAGAAAAGATATAAGTAATAGTACATGGAATCACGATAAAGTCATAGAAAGGAAAGTTGAAGTATAGGAATATGTAAAGTATAGAAAGCAAAGGAATACGAGTAAAAGTATAGATAAAGATATGCAGACATAGAACATGTACGAAAAGAGATTTACATGCAATAAGCATGTAAAGATGATAGAATCATAAAAGTTATATGAATATGTGAATGCTGTGAGTGCACATGTATAAGCAGGACGGTCACTATTGGTAGCGGTTGTCCATGCTTATTTTTCCCCACTAAGCGTAAAGCTTAGCACGGGTTTAACCGTGTAGGTCTGTGAGAGAGCGAGGGATAGAGGGCCGGACATCCCATCGGCCTGAGGCCGTCGGAGATAGGTGCTCCCTTGCCTTTATTCCGTGATCCTACGATTTTATATGTATAATTTTGTAATAGTAAAATTGTAATAGTACAAGTAAAGGGACTCTATTATATGTATAGAATATAATAAATGCCACTATGGTGGTATGTATAATATAAATGTAAAAAGAATTTTTGTCATTACAGAAATTATGTATATGAATGCAGGTGTCAGCTCTGAGAAAGAAAAGGTTAAAGAGTCCCAGTTCCAAAGTGTGACACCCTCGCTCGACATCCACTTCGGGTGCCGGGTTGGGGGCGTCACAATTAAGTGGTATTAGAGCAAATGTTTAGGAGTTTCTGGAATTGCCTAAACATAGATAGAGTATAAGATGTGATTCTAGATAGAGTGTAAGAGACAGAAATGTGACGCCCCAAACCCGGGGTGTCCGTTGACTACCCATCAATTTGCGGAAATTCTATACGTATCGTGTTACAAGACACACACATGAGTAAAATGGCCACATGGGGCCCATACATCCATACTCATAAAACAAAATAATTAACTATATTCATATAGTTTCCATACTGATACACAAAAAGATTTATACATCTTTACAAAATATTTACTTAAAGCCACATTTATTTCTTCTCCAAAAGAGTACCTCTCTTTGTGTGCGAGTCTCCTGGATAATCTCACATTACCTAAAGGGGTCCACGGCAGAGTGAGCAAAGCCAGTGAAAGTTTCCTAAGGGTTACTCCCGCCTAAAATGCATATGCAATGGCATATATAAACAATCAATCACATTCCATACAATTAGTTACCATTATATAAATGTCCATATCATGCATGAAGTGCAACCCCTCATACTCACGGCTGAGTCTAACCGACTCCTCACACTGGAATGCCAGCGTGACTAAACACATCCATACACCATGACTAAACCATTGGAAAACCCTCCAATTTCTTTATCAAAAACTGATTTTGATTCTTTTCCTTTATTTTGTGGGTACAGTTTAGGGTTTACACACGTGGGGCGCCCATAACGCCAACAACATTTTCCGCGAACTTACATCGTCGGGATTCATGTCTAACCGTGAATAACTATGTGGGACTTTCACCATGGGGATCTACCCCAGCACTCCTTGAAACATGTAATTTATCATTTTGATCATTTTACACACTCGTGAATCTCTACCTTGGACTTTGTCCCATTTTTTTCGAGTTCATGGCTGCATTCCTGGCTCAAGCGATGAATAAATCTTACCTGCTGCGCCCAGGCACGGCGCGATGTGACCGTGCGCTATGAAATGCGTGATGCGATACATTTTCCTCATGTTACATGCTGAATGAGCCTTTACATGAAACATTTACAATCCATGGAAAATTATAATTTATACATATAATCTTTGCTTAGTCACGATTAGTATGCCTAAAATTCTATTCCCAGTAGGAATTATAGTCGTCTAGCATTATATCTGTGAAATCCACAGGTCATCTCCTCAGGGAGCGGTCTTACTTTGTTGATCAATAGGAGCTATTCCCCACTAAAAGTATGATTTAAAAGAGAATTGTGATGATGTGTTGTTTGACTGAATGGTTGATTGTTTTGAATGTTTTAAATAGAAAGACAATTGCTGGGATTTTTAGGGTTCCACTCACTTCTGATCAGGTAAGTCCCACCTCTTATTTTATAAACTCATCTAGGAACCATTGGTAAATGGTCTTCGATGGAGACTTTATCTTTAAATGCTTTTGAGTAAAATAAAGATGATCAAGTAATACTAAACACTTGTTCTCAATTAAAATGAACCCTTAGTTGGCATTATGATCCAAGCACAGCGTGTACCGGAAATATCGTTAACACGTTGTAGAATTTGTCAACTAAGAGTTTAAACCTTTCTACACAAGTGATCAATATTCGCAATCCATTGAAAATCAAGAATTGAGGACTTTACCTTGATCGAAGTGGGTTTCCCCGTATGATCCCAGCGGTAGAGATTTAGAACTCCATAAAATTTATGAACAATTAAAGTTGAGGAACAATTAATCATAAAAACGTTTACCTTGAAGAAATCGGAATTAACTTGTAAAGGCGAGAATGAAGAATATGGAATGCTAAGATTTAAAGCAAAATAAATATTTATCTTGAAGATTACAAACTCTTGAATCCAAAACTACAAAAAGAATAAATCTCAAATCTGGATCTACAAGGTACCACTCGAAATTGGAGAAAAACTCTTAGAAACCTAAACCTAGAAGTGAAGAACTTCAAAACTCAAGAAAAACTAAAGACTCCCAAAGATCCTCTAATACTTGTGTCCTCCTCCTTTTATAGCCCCCTCCAAAGTGTTTCCATTTTGGTTAGCTTACGAAAGTGCCCTCACGTCGGATTGAATTCTTGGACAATTCATGAGTTCCGTAAAGTTCTCTGGGTAGGACTTTAAGTTCTACCGGTAGGACTTGCTTACTGTCAATTTTCTAGCAAGTTCTACCGGTAGGACTTGTCCTTGCGCCAAATTTCGGTAAGATTCTACGGTGGGACTTGAAGTTCTCTGGTAGGACTTGTCCTCGGTGCTTTCCTTCTTGTTGGGGTTCGAAGCCGTCAATTTCTCACCCACATCATTGCTTCATATTGGCTTCGAGCTTATCCTTGTGCACTTACGTTTGTACTAAAGCACGAAAGACTGCACAAATCTAAAAACCTGAAGAGATTAGAAGTACACGTTCTTATGCCAAATGTGAGTACATTGTGATTTAAATGTATGTTAGATTCGTTATAATTATCACTTTCAGTTGTGTATTCATCCACTGACCTGCATCTTTGTAGTCCTGGCAAGATTTGAATCGGAACTACCACTAGGTATGAAAACAAGGCGCTCGGTACAATCAAGCTTTGCAAAAATCTCAAAATAGCACTTATGGAGTAAAGTATTTCCTGTGAACAGTATGCACCGGCCCTTGACTCGATTACTGACCACATTCTTACACAATGAACATTATAACACGTTAACACAAATTTGGTTATTCAAATAAAGTTATGGGTTTAAGTGTAAGGTAGTCATGCTTATAGTGAAGCGTAATGATCAAAATAAGGTAAGCAATCATATAACATAGAACATGTAACCATCATGCATAAAGTGAAAGGAACTTGAAAACATAAGCCGAATCAAAAGGTCTTAACGGTTGTAATGACCATGGGTGTAATGAAAGAAAAGGGGGGAGAAAATCAAAGCGGGTGTTTGCATAACAGCTGGAGTCTACTGGAATTACTTCAACACCACTCTAGAGCAGGTCTAACACGCATGTGATGTAGCCCTCATCCTCATCGAGAAGAGAATCGTCCTGCGTCCACTGTCGTCCAATTCATCTGATTCTCCTCTAAATGCGGAGAGGTAGCATCCGTCATGTGGCTCTCACACGAAGAGATGTGGCTCTCCAGAGTGCGGAGAGGCGTCGGTCTGGGTGACTACGCTTCCCCCGAGGATGCACTTGAACCATCCTTGATCCGCCGCTCCATCCTCTTCAAAGCGATGTGCTCATAGGTCTTTAGGCTGGCTGGAAGAAATGGTCCGGCGGAGGGTGAAAACGGGGCGTGGTCTAGTGGAGGTTGCTCGGCTCTTCGCGAAGTCTTAGTAGTGATCCGCTCCTGTAGGGTATCACCCTTTTTCTTCTTGTTCCCCTCATCCACTTCTTCTACCATACTAGTCCTGAGTGAGGAGCGGAATGCTCGGTTTTGAGCGCGAATATTGCTAGAAACTCTCTCATCGCGCACCATATGACTAGTGCATAATCAATAAGTTTTCCAGTCATAACCTCGATATAACAGTTGAGATACGTTCTTGGCCCGGAGACTTTTCACAACCGATAAATAAATACGATTGTGGATGATCTTTGTTCATCGGGCGTGTGGCTTTAACTTTCCGGAACAAATTCTTGTCTCATAAATCCATTCATGGAGTACGGGGCCCAGTGCACATAGCCTCGATGAATAATTTGGGCTCGAAATCGATAATGGCCACACAGTGGATATGGCGTCCAGAAACACGTCAGGGCGAATATAGTGCAAGGCATGTGCTATCGAGTCAGGAGTGACACGAAGCTGCTTTCCCATCACTGAAGTTTCCAATACCGAGTCAACCCGCTGATTTTCCTTCAAATTGGAGTAGAACTCCCGAACTACCGAAGGTAAATATCCGCGATCCCCAGAGTGCACGAAGTGCATATTTTGTTCCTGGATAATTACCCTGATGGGATGCGAATATAAGAATGTTTCCAAATTGACGCCCCTCTCGCATCGGAAACCTCTATTCGCCATTAAGACCCATTTCTCGTGCTCACCCTCGGAATCTTGGTAACATAAGCCTCTGTTCCTTCATCGACACTCTCGGATAAATTCTCACTTTACGCGAAGAGGATATAGCTGTTTCCTTTTCTCTTTCCAGCATTTGGGTGGCATGGACTTTCTCTTCTTCATAGCTCGTTCCATAGAGGACCTCGATGCCTTCCCCTTTCTGTATTCTTGAGCGTGCCATGGAGATGGCAATGATAAGCAAATAACGGCCCGGTGGCCCGAAATAAATCATCATATCCCAGTACCCTGTCTCGACCAACACTGGGCTGGCCCTATGTACATCTAATAGTAGTCTCCTGCCCATATGGAGAGCATAGCCTCCCAGCCAGCAGTCACAGAATAATAGCAACAAAATCCAACCTGAGTCCATATATGGCGAAAGAGTCAACAATGCTAATGGGGTGTGTAGCTTACCACGTGCGAACTTATTTGTGGGTAACCAATCTTGGAGCTTCAGGCAAGAAAACCACAGCGGCGACTCAGGCTTGGGAGTGTGACTCTAGAGGAACACACGGCTAAGGCTCTTCTTGTTGGGTGTCAAAAAGCAAAAGGAATATGAAGAGGTGCCAAGATTTTTGGGTTAAAAACCCTTCTTCCCAATTCCTTGATACTCTAGGTAGGACTTTAAAATTCTCTAGGTAGGACTCTCTTCCCACTTTTTGTTAAGTTCTCTAGGTGGGTTTACCTCAAAATGAATTTTACCTTCTTTTTTTGAATATATATATATAATGAATATATATATATATATATATATATATATATATATATATATATATATATATATATATATATATATATATATATATATATATATATATATATATATATATATATATATATATATATATATATATATATATTTTTCACTTTTGGGATGGTGGTGCCGCTATACATCTTGACCTGTTCAACTGCCTTTCATCCAGGTTTTTCTGCATGTTTATTTTCTCTTGTTCAAATTCCATAACTGACTGCATTTGTAGACTTAGCACTGTAATTCATTCTTGGGATATCTTCAAACTCTCAATGAGAATCACTGCTGTTCCATGAATCCGGATTCCTAAGGTTCGAATAAACTTGACAACTGAAAGCTCAAAATGGGTGCAAGGGTTGAGACACTACAAATCCACGGGTATGCACAGAAATGATGGCCTCTAATCATTTTCCACTTATACGAGTGTTAAAGTAAAGACTATGATACGTGAAATTAACATGACCCGGCTAAAATGATGCCTGAGTGGAAGCAATCACAGGCAAGACCGGGAAATTTTTGGCCGTAAGTGCATGGTTTGGGTGGATAAAGTAGGTAGAATACGAGGGAAACGGGTTCACGAAGAATATAAGTCTTGCCCAAGATACGTACGATAAGATGATGTGAAGTATATGAGATCAAGCGGGTATGCAGTGCATGTAAATATAATACTCAGGCTTATATGATTTTGAAAAGGGTGACCCGAACATATAACGGCGCATAGTTACATTCAACTTGGTGTACACTGCCCCACAACGAGAAACAAGCATTGTCCCCGATGCTTTGAACTAGGTACCCCCACAACGAATTTGAGGATCACAAAACATGACCCCACGATTTTTATTTTCTATGTTATTGAAAGCAAATGAAATAACGCAATTGAAGTAAAATAAAAATAGAAGCGAAACAAAAATAAAAGCAAAACTATTTACAACAATTTGAAGTGAGTTACTTGGAAGGAGAGTTTTGGTAGAGCGGGTCTGCAGTGTCACGGTGTGCTCGTGAGGAGAAATGCTCAAGAAAGGAATGGTTTGGCGTTGGCCATTCACCTTGAAAGAGTTCCCAGTGTCGAGTTTCAATTCCATGGCTCATTATGGATAAACCACCTTGACGATGAAAGGGCCAGTCCAACGAGAGCGGAGCTTTCGAGGGAATAGATGCAATCGGGAACTATACAGCAGTACTTTCTGATTGGGTTCGAAAGTTTTCCTGGTAATAGACTTGTCATGGAATAACTTGAGCCGCTCCTTGTAAATTCTGGAGCTTTCATACGATTCCCTCCGCAGCTCTTCAAGTTCATTTAACTGCAATAAATGCTGCTTACCTGCTTGAGTTAGATCAGAATTAAAAGTTCGAATGGCCCGGTAAGCGGTGTTCCATCTCTCTTTGGCAAATGGCAAACTGCCATAAACTAGCCTATAGGGAGACATACCAGAAGCAGTTTAAAGGCGATACGGTATGCCCAAAGAGCATCGGTAAGGCGGGTATTAATCTTTTGATTCGGGACCGTGTCTTTCTAAAATGTGTTTTATCTCTCACTGATAGCTAGCCTCGGCTTGACCATTAGTGCGTGGGTGGTAAGCGTGGATACTTTATGGGTGACTCCATATTTCTTTATGATTTTCAAGATCGATTGCAAAGTGGAGTCATATCACTAAATAATTGCGGCGTTCCCGAAGCAGAAAAATATGTTCCTTTATAAATTTCAAAACAACCTTATGGTCATTGGTTCTCGTTGGAATTGCCTCGACCCACTTGAACACGTAGTCAACGGATAATAAAATGTAGAGATAGCCACAAGAAGGGAAAAGGCTTGTGAAGTCAATCCCGACAATCAAAAAATTTCAATGATTAGAATTGGGGTAAGAGGCATCATGTTTGGCTTTGTGACCCTCTAGTTCTTTGTCATTGAGCACATGTTTTACGAGAAATCAAAACAATCTTTAAATAGAGTGGGCCAATAAAACCGACTTGCGAAATCTTGTCTTGCTGTTTTTCGAATGGAGAAATGTCCTCATGAGAAGCCGAGAATGTAAAGTTAAAATCGTACACTTGCTCATCATTGGGTACACATCTCCTCGATATTTGATACGAATGGTATTTAAATAGATATGGATCATCAAAATAGTATTTCTTAATATACATCGAATTTCTTTTACTGTTGAGAAGTCATTGAAATTTGGAATCTGACGATGACTAGGTAATTCACTATGTCGACATACCGTAGGTAATGAGCAAGAGCAAAGAGTTGTTCATCAGGAAAGCTATCACCTATGGGTATGCCATGGGAGTTGGATTCTGGAACTAATCGAGATAAGTGGTCAACAACCACATTCTCGACCCCCTTTTTATCTTTAATGGTCAAGTTGAATTCTTGGCCAGTAAAATCCACCTAGTTAACCTTGGTTTCGTATCTGCTTAGAGGCAAATTAGCTAGCGCTGCATGATGCTTGTAAAAATGGTCACAGGAGAGCCAACAATATACGACCTGAATTTTTCTAGAGCAAAAACAACAGCGAGGAACTCTTTTTCTGTGGTTGTGTAGTTGGCTTGGGCAGAGTCTAGTGTCTTACTGGCATAGTAAATGACAAAAGCCTTTTTGTCCTCCCTCACGTCTAACTCACGGCCTATGGCATAATCTTCAGCATCATACATGATCTCAAATGGGAGTCCCGATTAGGAGACCGCATGATTGGTGGTGACACTAGCATGTTTTGAGCTTAGTAAAAGCATTGTCACGGGCTTGTGACCATGTGAAAAGGGACATCTTTAGCAAGCGAAAGTACATAAGGGCGGGCTATAGCACTAAAATCTTTATAAACCTTCTATAAAAACCGGCATGGCTGAGAGACGACCTTATGTCTCTAACACACTTCTAGGAGTAGGGAGTTGGAAACTCAGTTCAACTGGCCTTATCGACTTCGATTCCGTCTTTTGATCTGATGTGGCCTAAAACAATTCCTTGTGTTACCATGAAGTGACATTTCTCCCAATTTAACACAAGATTTTCTCTTGACACCTCTCCAAAGCCTTTACATTAAATTTCTACTTGACTCTCGAGCGAGTCACCAAGCGAGAAATCATCCATGAAAATCTCAGTATGATTCCCATCCTTATCCTTGAAAATTCCCATCATGCATCGTTGGAAAGTTCTGGGTGCATTGCCTGATCAAAGGCATCTTCACAAAAGCGAAGGTACCAAGGGCAAGTGAATGTAGTTTTTCTTGATCTTCTAATGCTATCTCAATTTGGTTTGTACCTGAGTACCCATCAAAGCAAATAAAATTCGTGCCTGACTCTCTCTAACATTTGATCAACAAGCGGAAGAGGAAAATGGTCTTTCTAGTGCACGCATTAAGTTTCCTATAATCTATGCACCCACTCCATCTACGGTGGCCTGAGTAGGAATAAGCTCATTATTTTCATTGGCAACTACTGTGACTCCTGACTTCTTAGGAACTACTTGTGTTGGACTAACCCACTTGCTATCTGCAATAGGGTAGATAACCCCTACATCCAAGAGTTTTAAAACTTCCTTCTTCACCACTTCTTTCATTATTGGGTTCAATCGTCTCTGTGGTTGCCTAGAAGGTTTAACATCCTCTTCTAAGTGAATTCTATGTGTGATCAAAGGGTGATTCCTTAATATCTGTCCAAACTTTAAAAAGCGATCCTGTGGGTTTTCAATATTTCCAAGTTGAGTTTCTTGAGTGTCACGTCTAATGAGGATCATAGATTCTTTGGAAAAGTGTCCTGCTCCCCTAGGAATGCATATTTAAGATGTGTTGGTAAAGGTTTTAGCTCAAGCTTAGGTGGCTTCTCCTCCGAAGGTAATGTCTTATCCTCATTTGGTGGCAAAGGTTCAAATTTAGGTGCCCACCTATTAACTTCAAATACATCTTGATGCTCAATTATAGAGTGGAGAAACTCTGACTCCAAAGTGGTCACTTCCTCATCCCAATTCGGGCTGACCAGACATGACTTAAGAGGATCATCATGTGAAACATTATCCGGTATTTTTGTACCAGATCGATCATAATATTAATTTCACATGTCTTCAACAACCCACGTTCCAGCAGTTACATTGAAATATTCAGATTATGATCATGTTCCCAAATGAAAGTGTCATTAGGCCTCCCCTACAATGTATAATGGCATTAGCGGTTGCCAAATGGTCGACCAAATTCACGGGCTGAGTTCCTTGGTTCACCGCAGGCTGAGTGTCAAGCACCCTGAAAATCGTGAGGAGTAAAATTTGTCCACTTGGACCAATACATCCTTCACTATCCTCTAGGAATTTTCACTCTCTAGGTCGGCTAGTTGAAGGTGATATTGGTTGGCTCTAATTCTCCCCAACCACAAGTCCACGTATCTTGAATAAAGAGCGACAAATTAACACTTTAAGTCACTAAAGCATGCCCCAACTTTGAATTTCCTACTACTATAGAAATAGTAGGACTACCTGGGTCTTTGTATTTTGGGGGCAAGTTGTTCCGAATTAGGGACGTAGATTGTTCAGTCATGAATGCCTCCTTGTTGACACCTAGTTTCCTTTTTACTGTGCACAAATCCTTCAGAAATTTAGCATATGATGGGATTTGCTTAATGGCATCTAACAAGGGAATGTTCAGTTTCACCTGCTTGAACAACTCATAAATTTCAGCATGGTTATTCACTTTCTTTGGTGCTCTTAGCCTATGAGGTATGGAGAAGTGGAGGGATATGGTTAGACTTGTCTTCCTCTGGTTGGTCATCTTTATCATTTGTATTAGGGACATGAGGTGTGTCTGATTTTTCATCCTCTCTAGCTAATTCACTATGAGACTCTTGTGATGATTCCTTGGTTGGAATAGTTTTGTCAACTACCTTACCACTTCGAAGGGTAGTGACCGACCTTACGATCTTTCAGGTACCCTCATTTGGAACCTCGCTTCCCCATATTGTTTTGACCTTGTGGGTTTGGATGGGTTGTGATGGAAGTTTCCTTTCTCTTGTTGAAGGTTACCTATAGGCGAAGTCAACTTGGTTATCACGGGATCTCACATCATTCGGAAGCCTGATTCGGATTACGTGTTCGTGGATTGTTGGGTTTGTCTGGCTTTGTGTAACTATATCTTCCAGACTTCTCTTATGTGGAGGTTGGTAAAGTTTGAGTTTGATTCCCTTGGTTCGGTGGATGATGACCTTGATTGGAATTTCCTTGAAATCCTTGGGGGCCTTGATTCTGAAATGGAGGAATGGAATTTGGAAAACCTTGGTTTGGATAGTGAGGGCCTTGGTTGTTTAGCAGGTTGGGTGGTCCTCCCTCATTCCTCCAGCTAAAATTAGGATGCTTACCCCACCCAGGGTTGTAAGTTTCAGAGTATGGGGAGTTGAAGGGTTTCCTTTGGTAGTTAAGGGCGTTGGCTTGTTCAATTTGAATGGCTCCTTAGCAGGAAGATTGGGCGGAGTTAATGGTCGAGTGTGTAGGGTCATCGCATATAATGCATGGTTCCTCCACTCTGAGTCGATGGAGTATCGGTATTTGAGGTACACTGGTTACCTCGTTCCTCTCTTCATCTCTATGGCCTCTAATTTCCTTGTCAAGTGGCAATCTTAACTCTGCAACTCATCATTCTCTCTTAGGTGGTGGATTCCACCACCGGCCAGTGTGCTAATAAACTTTAGCGTGTCTAAAGAAGTGTTTGTCTCCCAGTTCGGCGTTCTACGCTATAGTGTCAAAAGTTGAATTGCCTCTGGCACTCTTTTTCATAAAATTCTCCTGCACACATCATTTGGATGTACTGTTTATTACCTAGAGATAATCCTTGATGAAAGTATGCACAAATTTGTCCAACATCTAACCCATGATGAGGGATAGCATGGAGGAGATCCTTATATCTTTCCCATACCGCTGCAAAGGGTTCACCTGGCTTTTCAGAAAAGTTCTGAATTGCTCGCATGAGGGCATTAGTACGTCTGGGAGGAAAAAACATTGAGAATTCATTAGCATGTTTTCTGTAAGATCGAATTAGGTGCAAGAGATAGGAACCCGATTTTGGCTTTCTCCTTTAAAGAAAAGAAATAAGACTGAGCGGATAATGTGGAGAGGGAGCTAGGTGGAAAGGAATGCTGCTGCGGACATCCTCCAGATCCCTCATGAATGGTAAGGATTCTCGGTGGATCCCTTGGTATCTGGTAAAAAAGCGGATCATTCCGACTTAAACCCGGGAATTGGTTGGCCTCGTCGGAAGGCGAATACAAGAATTTGTGGTGGTCCTCACGAGGTTGAATTTCTCGAGAAGGTTCTTTCTACATTGGGCAAAGGGCGGGAGAACTCTATATTGATTGTCCTGAAGGTTACCATTTCCTCCTCCTATCAGGTTTATTGGGAGCGTAGCATGGCCCCCATGTTGTGGAGGCTCATAGAGTCCTTGCTGATTCTCAGGATTATCCATTGGAGGTAAAATGTTATCTTGAGACACTTGGCTTATAATGGATTTCTCAAGGTTTCTAGGGGATACAGTTCTGACTAATCGGTGTTTCTCGTTGCGAGCCCAGATTGACATGCACTACACTTACTCTGTCCAAGAAACACTTCTTGAGATTTCTCGACAAAAGCAAAAACAAAATAGAGAAAAATGGAAGCATGCCGGATTTGCAATGCAATTGCAAATTACCTCTAGCTCTCTTCAGATCAACTTGGTTAGTCGCCACTCCCCGGCAGCGGCGCCAAAAAATGCTTCGTCCTGATTAGTATGCCTAATTCTATTCCCAAGCGTATGAATTATGGTCGTTTAGCATTGTAATCTTGTGGAAATCTGAGTCATCTCCTCGGGAGCGGTCTTACTTTGTTGATCAATAGGAGTTATTCCCACTAAAGTATGATTTAAAGAGAAATTGTGATGTGTTGTTTGGTGAATGGTTGATTGTTTGAATGTTTTAAATAGAAAGACAATTGCTAGGATTTTTTTAGGGTTCCTTTCGCCACGATCGGGTAAGTCCCACCTCTTATTTTATAAACTCATCTAGGAACCATTGGTAAATGGTCTTCGATGGAGGATTTATCTTTAAATGCTTTTGGAAAATAAAGATGATCAAGTAATACTAAACACTTGTTCTCAATTAAAATGAACCCTTAGTTGGCATTATGATCAAGCCTGGCATTAATGCAGGAAATATCTCGTTAACACGTTGTCAGAATTTGTCCAGCTAAGGATTTAAACTCTTTCTACACAAGTGATCAATATTACGCAATCCATTGAAAATCAAGAGAGGAATTGAGGGACTTTACCTTGATCAGGGTGGGTTTCCCCCGTATGATCCCAGCAGTAGGGGTTTAGAACTCCATAAAATTTATATGAACAATTAAAGTTGAGGAACAATTAATCATAAAAACAGTACCTTGAAGAAATCGGAATTAACTTGTAAAACTGAGAATGAAGAATATGGAATGCTAAGATTTAAAGCAAAATAAATATTTATGCTGAAAGATTACAAACTCTTGAATCCAAAACTTCTAAAAGAATGGAAATCTCAAATGCGGATCTCTGAGTGCCGCTCAAGGGTGGAGAAAAACTCTTAAAAACCTAAACCTAGAAGTGAAGGGCACCAAAACTCAAAGAGAAAAACTAAAAGACTCCCAGATCCTCTAATACTTGTGTCCTCCTCCTTTTATAGCCCCTCCAGTGATTTTCCCATTTTGGTTAAACACGAAAGTGCCCTCACGTCGGATTGAATTCTTGGACAATTCCACTTAAAGTTCCCATAAAGTTCTACCGGTAGGACTTTAAGTTCTACGGTAGGACTAACTTCTTGCCAATTTTCTAGCAGTTCTACGGTGGGACTTGTCCTTGCCAAATTTCAGCAAGTTCTACGGGTAGGACGAGTTCCTACGTGGGACTTGTCTACGATTCTTTCCTTGCTTATTTGCTAGGGTTCGAAACCGTCAATTTCTGCCCCACATCCACATTGCTTCATATTGGCTTCCAGAGCTTACATCCTTGTGCGTTCACGTTTTAAACACAGAAAGACACACAAATCTAAAAACACAGAAGAGATTAGAAGTACCTGTTCTTATGCCAAATGTGAGTACATTGTGATTTAAATGTGTTAGATTCCGTTATAATTATCACTCAATTGTGTATTCATCATCTACCTCCATGCAAATCATGTTAATACATTAAATAGCATGCATCAACATCATATTTCCACACACTGCATGTTATTCAAGCAAGCCATAACACACAACTAGGTCTCAACTTGGGACCATTGTGAGGGTACCTCACGGCCCCTTCCTGAGCATGAACCATATTGGTACAATCATTATCATCTCATCGACAAATCACAACATCTAGAAACTTTTAGTTTAAGTAACCTAACTCTCACGATCATACGGCCGGTCATGAAATCCATACCTCTTAGTCCCAAGGCTTGGAACTACTCTACATGGCCTCTCATGACCTCCCACAAGCAACCCCTACCATTATAAAGCCTTTGGGCTAAAGTAAACCAAATGAAAATATCCTACCTTTGGAGTTTGTCGAAACTCCAACTTTTTAAGCGATCCACCGCATTAGATCCCGGCTGCGTGCACCAACTTTAGTCCTCCCGAACTTCGAGCGTCGTGGCGAAACTGGGAAATCCTTCCTCTTCCCTTTCCTCCTTTCTCCTTTTCCTCCCTTTTCTCTCTAAGAACCGTTTCCCTCTTTTCCCTCTTTCCTTTCTTTTCCTTCCTTTTTGCCTTTCTTTTCCTTTTTCTCTTTTCGTCTCGTTTCATTTCGTTTACTCGCCGTTCTGTACTCTTTTTTGGAGAATCGATCATTCGGTCAAGGAGGAAATTGCCTCACAGCTACTCTCTTGTTTATTGTGTGACACTTTTCCATTTTCTTTTTCTTATTTCTTAAATCCGTGTGTAATAAATGCGCATGGGCTCATGAGCCATGGGATTCAATTCCCACACATGGCTAATTGTGAGCCATGGAATCCATGCCCTCCATGTGGCTCAATGTGAGCCATCCCTTTTTAATGCCAAGTGTCACTCTCTTGAGGTGCCATGTGGCATCTCCATACCTTGCCATGTGTCATCCGACACCGTCTCAGCGTAAAATCGACCACCTCGAGAATTCGAAATTGACGTGAGTAGCTAAATTCAGCGAGGCGATCTCAGCGGAAGAAGTCCGTTTCGTCATCGAGATTTAGAAAAATTCCGGTTTTACGAAATTACATTTGCCCTTTGAAAATTGAAATCTTCTCAGGATCTTCTGAAAAGTCTATGCGAAAAGTTTTGGCCTCGATGTGGATGTCCTTGTGAATTATATAGATGGATGATCCTCAGGAGTCTAGTTGAAGAAGGTTGTTGAAGGTATTAACGGGAACAGGGTTACCCGACCGATCCTTAGAAATCTGTCAGAAGTGAGAATCATGCTCCAGTTGAGCAAAATGAAAAGTAAATATAAGAAATGTCATCGGTAAAAGACATGAAAAGAAAGGACCTGACATAGAACATGCAGCCCGACCATATTCGTCTGCAATAAATGCCACTACAGTTACCGCTCACAGACCTCTAAATAAGTTAACCATGCCGAAATCAATACTATGAAAAATGGCAAAGCGATAATTTTGTCGTTTTGTAATAATCTTAGAAATGGCCAGGGAAAGCGTAGAAATTCTCTAGATCTTGGATGAAGCGGTGTGCGCCCGTTAATTCGTCTCGCGAAATCTAGCTACACTGTCGAATTTCGTTAACTTCCGAGACAGTCAGAATATTTTACAAATTTTTAAGCGACGGGTTTAGAATGAAACTTGAAAACAAGATTTTAGAAAATTCTCGAAAAATAATAAATAATTAAAGAATAATCAATTAGGATAATATTAAGCCGGGACGAAATGATTTGTTTGAATCGCGGACGAAATGAAAAAAGAAGACATGGGTCCCACTTTAAAATAAAATAAAAAAATAAAACAAAAAGAAGAAGAAGAAGAAAGAAACTGGACACGAAAGGAGATTTTTTTATTTTCTCTCGCTTTTCTCTTCGATATACAAAAATCGGACCTTCGGATTTTGTCGGGGCAAGAAAGCAAAGTCCTCTACTTGACGAGGGCTACGCATGGGAACCAAAAACACAGGATTTCGCCGAGTTTTAAATTAAAAATTCGGAAAATCCTATGTTTTGGTTTTTCTCAAATCTACGGCTTTCTGACTATCAGAATTGGTCGGAGCAGAAGGTCAAATTGATCCACGCATCGCGAGCTACGCGTGAGTACCAAAATATTGGAGTTTCGTCAAACTCCATGAGGTATGGATTTTTGTCTAAATACGTAAATTATACGTATACAAATGGTAAATGAATACGTATGTGAATAGAAAATAGTAAACAGTAAACAGTAAACAGTAAATAGTTAATAGTAAATAGTGAATAATGAATAGTGAATAGTTTAAGTATGGATTTTTGTCTAAATATGTAAATTATACGTATACAAATAGTAAATAATATGTATGAATGAATAGTAATCGTAAACAAATGCATTATTTAAATAATGAATAGTGAATATGGAATAGTGAATACGTCAATAAATAGTAAAATACGTATAAATGAATATTACTATAAATAGTAAATATGTATAAATAAATAGTACTATGAATATTAAATATGTAAATGATTAATGAATATATGATAGAAATACATGAGATTATGAAGTATACGATTATAAATAAATACTATAAATGTACAAATGATAAGAGTTATATACAAATGATATATATATATATATATATATATATATATATATATATATATATATATATATATATATATACTAATATATGAATGAATATATGATAGAACATGATATGAATACAAGAGTGAATAGATGAAATATGAATAAGCTAAAACATGAGCAATGCGATATAGAATAAGAGCATATATGAAATGATATACATGTATTGTAAAGAAAGAAATATGAGAATAGTGATATGAAGCTACAAATATGAGAACGAATTCAGATTAAAATAATCATAGTAATATCGCATATGATTACCGAATAATAATAATTATTCGTGAATATGAGATATTTACTGAATATAAAATACACATGATTGTCTGCTTAGAACCTGGTAGAGGGATAGATAGGCATGCCTATAGGGACGATTCTTGTGACATACGGTTCTGATGTGAGGCCCGTTTGGGTCGATGATATAGATCTCGTTTGGATCATTATAGCGGCCCCGTTTGGGTCATACCGATAGTGGTCACTGTCTCGTACAGTGATGATACCTTCGGGTATATACAGATAGAGATCACTGTCTCGTATAGTGATAGTACCTACGGGTACATACAATTATTTTCCGTATCCGCTTCTAAGGTATATGCAGACATAAAACCTAAAAGGAAATAACATGTATATAATATATGACATGATATGAGATGCATAGCACAACTATGTGATGATAGTATACAGTTATAAGAACAATAAGTACAGTACATGAAAAGTATATGAAAGTACAGTATATGAGACTCATAGCACAACTATGCGATGATAGTATACAGTTACAAGAACAAGAAGTAAAATATATAGTACTTGAAAGTATATGAAAAGGACAAAGAATTGTATGTAACAGTATATGGAAAGTACAAAGTATAGTACATGAAAAATATGAAACGTCTGATATATGAAAGAAAAAGTATAAACAAATATCTAAATACAAAAATAAGTGTCAATGACACAAAAATATATATATTGAGATAATATGAAAGTACGATTATATGAAAGTCTGAGTATATGAAAATACGATTATATGAAAATCTGATATATAGAAGTATAGTATATGACAGTATAAGATGAAAAGCATAATATATGACTATCATATGAAAAGTATAACAGGAAAACAGTATATGAAATTAACAATACATGAATATAGGTATATGAAAATAGTACATGAACAGTACATGAATATAGGTATATGAAAATGGTACATGAACAGTACATGAATATAGGTATATGAGAAAATGAATATAGATAGTATAAGAATCGGTATATAGAAAGTACAAAGTGTAGTACCACGAAAGGATATGAACAAGTAAAGTACGAAAGTAGAGAAAATAGAAAGGTATATGAAAAGTATAGTATGTAAACACATGAAAACATATATGAAAACATATGATAGTATATGATATAATAGTAAAAGTATAAGTCTTATACTCCTACGGGAGATATGAAAGATGAGATAGAAATTCACGTAATACGAAAAATAAAGATATGATATGAAGTGTTGAAACTTTAAACCAATCTGAAAAGTACAGAAAGTATACGAAAGCATAAAGTATAGGATAGAACAAGAACGTACAAATGTATATGAAGTATATGAATAGTACAAGATGACAGTATATGAAAAATTCAAGATAAAATCATATAATATGAAAGTATACGATAGTACAAGTATGAAAATGAAGATAGAAAAGAGTATAGCATGAAGTGTAGCCATTACATGAAATAAGACATGATATATACACAGTTTAAGAAAAGATATAAGTAATAGTACATGGAATGCGATAAGTCATAAAAAGGAAAGATGAGAAGTATAGGAATATGTAAAGTATAGAAACAAGAATACAGTAAAAGTATAGATAAAAGATATGCCAAAGACATAGAACATGTAGAAGATTTACATACGATAAGCATGTAAAGATGATAAATCATAAAAGTTATATGAATATGCATAGATATATGAAATGCACATGTATAAGCTTGGGACGGTCACTATGTTGTCCATGCTTATTTTCCCCACTAAGCGTAAAAACAGCACGGGTTTAATCCGTGTAGGTACAAACGAGAAGACAAGGATAGAGAGACAGGACATCCCATAATGACCACGGGCCATCAGGAGATAGGTGCTCACCGCACTATTCCATAATCTCTGATTTTATATGTATAATTTTAGCAATAGTGAAATTGTAATAGTACAAGTAAGGGACTCTATTATGTATAAGATACAATAATGCCACTATAGTGGTATGTATAATATAAATGTAAAAAGAATTTTTGTTATTACAGAAACTATGCATATGAATGCAGGTGTCATCTCTGAGAAGAAAAGGTTAAAGAGTCTCAGTTCCAAAGTGTGACACCCTCGCTCGACATCCACTTCGGGTGCCGGGTTGGGGGCGTCACACGAGCTGTCTCCTCGTGCGCTCCATGTACCTGAAAATATGTTCCCTCGATAGGGTGAGCTAATGCTCAGTAGTGGAATCACCACTAAATTAGGTACACTCTCTGCTAAGTGCATATACGATGCTCAAATAAACACACATTCGAGCGAATGCATGATCTACTTGAATGTCTAGCTGCTCCAACTCACATCAGGAGTCCTCACCAACTCCTCACACTGCTAAATAGCCTTGTAGAGAAAACTAGTTTCAAACAAAATTATTTGTTTATATTTGTGGTCAGATCTAAGTAGTGGACTGTCTCCGATGTTATATTTAGTGGACTACCCTCCGAGATATATCAATTGGGCCGACTCCGACGATTGATATTATGTGTGGACTACCCTCCGATGTATATCAGTGGTTAGTCTCAGAAGCGCGATTGGAAATATTTTTAGTATGGACTACCCTCCGATCATTATTATTTTTTTTAGACCCTCCGAAACCATTCTCTAGAATTACCTCATGTGCAACAACTCATATCTCTAGGGTGCCCGATTATATGAAATGCATTGTGATGCCATTTCAATAACTCATATAACACATGCAAATATATCACCATGCACATATTCACATAATTTAAATCACACAATCATGTTATATAATTCCACATTTCCACACTCCAAAAATTAGCTCATTTGGGCTAATGATCAAATACGAGCAATTCAACTTGAATTACTCAGTCAAACACAATTTTCACACAAAAATTTATTTTGTGAACACTGTTTCGAGAACAGTAAAACCCTCGGTTACTGTTCCTATCAAAACACAAATTATCGGTTCACTTTTTGAACCCGTATTTCTCGGCCGATTCCGACCTCATGCACATTAAGGCATACATTCATAGCACACATTTCACCATGGCACTCCAAACAGCCCGTGGACCGTCACGGACTGTCGACATGGGTTTCAAAAATCCAACACCTCGGTTCCAAGATTTGGAACCGATAAAACGGCCCCTCACGGCCTCATTCAACTCAAACATTAACATAGCTCTTCAACAAAGAATAAAACCCAAGTAGGAAGAAACCCCTACCTCTCGGAGTTTGATGAAACTCCCAATTTGGTACTTACCTTGAAGCCCTCTCCAGCGTAAACGGTTCCTTCTTGTCGGAAAATTTCTTTGACGGTCGGATCTTGTATTTTAGAGAGAAGTCGGATGTTCTCTCTCTAAAGTAATCTGCAACTCCTGTGTTTTTTCTCCTCCCACGTTTTTCTCCCTTTTGCATTTTGAAGAGAGGATGTGTTCTCTTTGTCCTTTTCTAACTTAAAACAATTCCCGAAATGACCATTTTGTCCTTCTGTTCCCAGTTTTGACATTCGGCACTATCTCGGTGGGTCATTTCATCCTTTCTCTACTCATGCCCATGGCACAGATGCGATGCTATATGTGACTTTTGTCACATCGAATCTGCCTGTACGAGAAGCGATGCCTCGAAAAACATGTAAATTTACTTGTCTCGGAATCGACGAAATTTTACGTACTAGCTAGATTTCGTGAGACGATTCCAACGGTGAAATCCGTTTTGTCATCTGAGATCTAGAGAATAAATTCCGTATTTTTAACCGAAATTACAATTTTGTAACCGAAATTACGATTTTACCCTTTTTCCAGAAATTGGAATTTCTCGGGTCTTACATATATCTAAATTAAGCATTCTAATACATGTTTTACAAAAAAATAGCAGAAGTCACAATCCATTTCTTCTAAAGGCCTCACAGTGGCGTCGTCCTCCAAATACACTCACTGTCTTGAAGGAATAATGATCCGGCCCGGGGTAAGCAATGTCAGTATTGATAATCTCTGCATAGGTTACTCACCTAAGTGCACATGTAATGGCAACCAAACACACTCAAGCAAATACATGATCCTACTTGAATGTCTATATGCGCAATCACATGTCTCGAGTCTTCACGACTCCTGGCGCATGCTGAACCAAATGTGAGAAAAAATATAGTTTTCAAAATAAAAGGTTTTTGTTCTTGAAAACATACTACCGATTTTCGGTAAATATATTGGACAACCCTCCAGAGTGGTGTTAGGTAATTCTCACGGCTTGATCATGGAATTCGCCTCTCGGATGAAGCTGTTGAGACATTCTGTAATTCTTGGAAAATCTTCCTTGAAGTTCCTTTCACAACCATTTTCATTTTTTCTTTCAATTTCATGTCATGCACTCACACCTACCGTTCTAGGGTGTCCCGGTGCATATGCAATGCATTATGCAATTTCCAAATAATTCATGTCAATATATTAATTAGTAACATATTAACAAATTTAATTCACATATCATGTTATTTAATTCATGTAATAACATCAAAGTGCTCACATGGGCTAATAACAATTAAAGCAATTCATTTTGAATCACTCAACAACACAAAAATTCACACACAACTCACGTGAACGGTAGGAGCCCTGGGCGGCCTTGTTCACGGCCACCTGATAAGGGTTTTCTCCTCGATCTCAATCGTTGGGCGAAACACACGGTCATTCGACCTCCGACATCCCTATCAAATTCATGGCTCTTAGCCAAAGAATAACAAAAGTAGGAAAAGATCCCTACCTCTTGGAGTTGTCGAACTCCTGCTCGATGTCCACGCGTAACCCTTGCCACGTAGAACAACTTTGCTTCTTGGCCGGCAGAACCGGATCCGAGCGCCGGAAATCTGAAAGTCATGCTTTCTCTCTCTAAAACTAGTTCTCAACGGCCCAATGGAAAGATGGTGGTCTTTTTTGTCTTATTTTAAATCTTTCATAATTCCCATTGTGTCCTTTGGTTTACTTTAAAGTTTTGACACTTGGCCCAATCTAAGTCATTCATCTCAATCCTCTCACTAATCATACATACATGTCATATGGGTACATTTAGTAGGTGACTTTTGTCATCACATATCTCTCTGAAGTCTCATACATTTTGAGCACTTCGGTGCCTCAAGCGTGAAATTACGATTGTCTTGGAATTCGTGAAATTCGACATAATTATTTAGACTTGAGATGATTCCAACGGTGAAGTCCGTTTCATCATCCGAGATCTATAAAAATTTTGGATTTTGACCAAAATTACCATTTGACCCTTTTTCAGAAAATTAAAATTTTCCCGGGTTTTACGATTTCTATTAAAAAAAAAAGTAGATCTTTTTTAGTCTATGAAAAGTCATATTTTACAATGAAATACATAAAAGATTATGCATTTAAAAATGTGACTATCTTTCACCTTCTAGTAAGAGCTGGTAGTTTGAGCCAAATTTAATCTAATTTTTTTAGGCCAATAAAATAACATCCCCGTCTTAATTCACGATCGGTGAAGCTTAAATTGCCTTGTAAAACCAAAATTCAGGTGGGTTAGTCGAAATGGGCACACTTTTAGTCGGGCGAACCGGTGACACAATGTCTTTGAACCAATAAAATAATAGCCCGATCTAACCCTAATTTTGGGTGATCGGGGCTAGTCCAACGGGCAAAGCTCAAATTGCGAGCTCTACCTTTTGGTTTAGTCAAAGAACCTATAAAATTATCAGAATTTTTTCTTTTGGTTGGGCATTCAATCATTCAACTTATCGATCAATATTTTGATTCTTTTCGATCAGAGTCTGAATGTGAAGAATCGAGATCCTTCAAAGCCATACTCACAGATCGCGATTTCTCCGGCCAAATGCGAGCATGCATTCAACAAACGCTTCCATCAACTTCCCACGCCGCGCTATAACAGCTGGCCTCACCGATTCCCGCACCACACGATTCGCGAATGTAGAAACCCATCACGCTCAGGCGGAGAAGGTGCAGCACGCCCGATGTCTTTCTATGGAACACGATGATCAAACAAAGCGAGAAAATGGCGATATTACGAGGAGATCGCCTCTGTGTATTACATCTGAGGCCTCTCCAGTGGGTGAGACCCAGCGGACCAGGACATTCATGTACTTATTGAAGGCATTGGTGTGTGGGAAAATGTCGATGAAGGAGAAGAAGTTCATGCGGCGTTGTAGGCGGGTTTGAGTAGCGAGTTTGTTTAGGCGCTTTGCTGGGTTTCACGTCGCTAATGGGTTTTATCGGCCAAACGCAGCCAGTGTTCGACGAAATGCCTCAACGAGGTTGGTTTGTGGACTCTGATGATTGAACATGTCGCACGACCCTTAGTGACTGTGGAGGCGTTCGAGCGATGGGGAGAGTCGGCGTGATCTGCCGGTACGTGGTTCGCGGTGGCCCGCCGTCATCTCGACCTCCGACTTTGTTGGGAGACTTTGGGCGTGCGAAGGCGATCCATTGCTTTATCGAGAAGGCGGGGTCGGGGTTGATCTGTTTGTTAGCGGCACCTTAATCCAATACGTGCGGGGAGTGTGGAAGTTTGTGAAGCGCTTACCGATTTTCGAGCCTCCGTGAGAAAATACGTGGTTTGGAACAACATGATACATCGATCATTGGAGCACAACTGCTTGGATCTTGGGAAGCGGTTGTTCGATTCGATCTGCAGGAAAGAGATGTCAGCGTCGTGGAATTCAATGATCGCAGGATTCTCAGTGAGACGGTACAGAAGAGCGTGGCATTGTTTCATGATATGGAAATTTCGGTTTTAGACCTGATACATTTGACCTTTGGTGAGCACATTATGCCTTGTGCTAACCATGGAGCTCACGGAAATTTGAGGTTGGATTCATTCTTATGTCAACAACAACGATGCGAATCGGGACGAGATTATTTAGTTCTAGCTTTGATCGATGTATTCAAGTGTGGGGACATTCTTGGGCAATTGAATATTTGAAGAGTCTCGGAAGAGACCTCTTCACATGGACATCGATCATATGCGATTACGCGTGCATGGCCATGGGAAGAAAGCTCGTGCTATTTCTCAAAGATGAGGCGAATCCCGGTTTCCTCGGACCCCGAAGTTACAATGGTCGGAGTGCTGAGCGCTTGTGCTCATGTTGGATTGATAGAGCAGGCGGGAATGTATTTCCGGTGATGGAAGGTTTTGGGTTGGTTCCCAAGATTGAGCATTATGGTTGTATGGTTGATCTTCTTGGACGAATGGGTTGTCTAAAGGAAGCATATGATCTTATAATGGGAATGCTAATGGAGGCTAACGAGATCATCTGGGGTTCTTTCTCGATTACTGCGAGGATTTACAACAATGTCGGTGGGAGAGGTCGCGGCGGGAGGCTGCAGGCTCGACCCTGCGATCAGCAGGGCGAGTCATCTTGTCTAGCATTTATGCGAGAAGAAGCGAAATATGATCGATCAATGGGACTGAGGAAGAAATTAAGGAGAAGGGTTGAAGAAATCTCTGGATGTAGCTCAATTGAGATAAATGGTAGTGTTCATGGGTTTCTTGTAGAAGACAATTCACATCCATTCCTGATGAGATAGGCTTCTATCTTGGAAAAGATTGAAAAGCTTATGACTTACATTGTTGTATTAAATCGATGTAAGTTTATGTTTGACAATAAGAATCTAAAACTATTCTTAAATGAGTGCGGCCTTTAGGGATTTGGTGGTTCTAGTTCCTTGACCCTTCCGCGGAGATTTTGCTTCACCGGAAGTTTCACCGTGCCTTTACCCGACTATCACACCATCTTGCTCCCGATACGCTGCAGCGGAAAAATGACATCAAAATTGGGCAACAAATTACCTTCACCATGGAATCTTATATCTTTTTTTGCATTCGCACTTTAGTTATAATTAGGGGTATAAGCGGGTCAAGCTACTCAGGCTCAACTCGGGGATTAGTGAGTCGGGCTCGGCAGAGTAGTTCGAGTCGTCTGTTGAGTCAAGTTCGAGTATCACAACACCCAACTCGAGCCATTCGCGAGCTTTCAACAAACGAATAAATAGAATGTGTTTTTTTATTTATTATTTCAAAGCCGGCCAATCATTAAGGCCGATCTTTGATTTATTATTATATTATATATAATATATTTATTGACCCACTTTGAGGAGCCCTTGAAGAGACCCACCCATCACTAGTGGGCCTCCAGTTCTCATCAATAGTAAGTAAGGCCTCCATGTTTATAAAGTGCTTTATACAAATACTTCCACAACCGTGTGGACTTTGAAACAATTTTGTTTGAAAACTACAACATGATACCCACACCATCTATTTTATTGAAAAATATTGTACTTTTAATTTTGGATTCAGTGTAAAACCAAAATAGATATGATCAATCAAGTCTATTAAGACGTGCATATTGACTTGTTATTTTACACCTTTTAATTTTATTGTTTAGCAATTTATTTTTATTATTTATGCTTGGCCTCATATCACCATGAAAATTTTGTGAGTGGATTTCATATCACGATCAAACCTCGTATCATCACCATAAAAAATCTTCTCAAATTTTTGTTGTTTTTAATTGTGATCTGATTAAAGTTTCAAATAAGTTTATTCAGTTTTTAAAGGAATCTAGATGTGTATAAGGATATTTTCTATCAGATTATGTGGATTGCATACCAAACAAAATCCTTATTTAGGTTTTTTCTTTTTTTATAAGTGTGATTTCATTAAAAAATTATAGTAGATCTTTTTACGGCAGTTTGTTACGAAGGTGTTACGATGGTACTAATGTTTTGGGTGATTCAAACGGCAAGACATATTTGATTAGACAGAGACATCAATTCAAACTATGGTCGTCAGTATGCTACATGAATCTTTTGAATTATAGTCACTATAGAATTTTCAAATGTACAGGCTTTGTATCAAGTCATTATGTTAGTGCATTAACCTAGATGTTTTGCTATCCTTTAGTGTTTTTAGCAAATTTGATTATGTATCTCAATCGGATGTATTGCTAGTTTGAATCAACAAAATTTCTATTAAAAAAAAAGTATATCCTTTTTAGTCTATAAAAAGTCATATTTTACAATGAAATATAGAAAAGATTATGTATTTAAAAATGCAACGATCTTTCGCCTTCTGGTAGAGTTGGTAGTTTGAGCCAAATTTGATCTAATTTTTTTGGGCCAATAAAATAACATCCCCATCTTAATTCACGACGATTGGAGCTTAAATTGCCTTGTAAAACCAAAATTCGGGTGAATTCGATCCGAGGTGAGCGCGCGAATCGGCGGAGTCAAATTTGACACAATTTCTTTGAACCGATAAAATAGTAGCCCGACCTAACCCTAATTCTGGGTGACCCGGGCTAGACCAGCTGGCCAGGCTCAAATTGTGAACTCTACCTTTTGGTTAGTTAAAGAACCTATAAAATTATCATAATTTTTTCTTTTGGTTGGGCATTGATCGATACGACTTATGGAGGATAAACTGTTTTGATTCTTTCGATAAAATCTTGAATGTAGAAGAATCAAGATCGAGAAAAACCACCTCTAGTCAACGATTTCTCCGGCCAAATCTTGACCATTCAACAACGCTTCAATCAACTTCCACACCGCGCTTCTCTTTTCTTCATCCTCTCGAATTCATGCCTACGAGTCATGAATGTCGAAAACCCATCTGCTCGGCAGAGAAGATTCGCTCTAAGCAATGTCTTTCTATGGAACACGATGATCAGAAAACAAGCAGAAAATGGCGATATTACCAGAGATCCGCCTCTATTGTATTACATACAAGGCCTCCGAACTGGACTGAGACCCAACGGACAGACATTCATGTACTTATTGAAGGCATTGGTGTGTGGGAAAAATGTCAATGAAGGAGAAGAAGTTCATGCGAGCGTTGTAAGAACTGGGTTTGCGAGTAGCGAGTTTGTTTCAGGCGCTTTGCTAGGGTTTTACGTCGCTAATGGGTTTATCGGCCAAGCACGACAGGTGTTCGACCAATGCCTCAACCGGGAGTTAGTTTGTGGACTCTAGATGGTTCGGAGAAACATGCGCTTTGACCGCCGGAAGCGTGGAATTGTTCGAGCAGTGAGGAGAGTCGGCGTGATGCCGGACATGGTTGCAGTGGCCACCATAGTCTCGGCCTCCGGCCTGTTGTGTGACGCCCCCAACTCGGCATAGGGTGTCAAGTGAGGGGTCATATTTTTTTTTTTTTTTTTAAAACTTATAACCTTTACACTTACATATTCATATAATGTTAAACAATTAACTTGTATTATATTCTGTAGCAGCGGATTACAAAATACATATACAAGCTCCATATATGGAAGTGTTCAACATTTACAATATTTACTTTAGTTTACAAAATTTCATATACAAAATAGACTAAAGGTCTTCCGGTGGGCACTATTGATGTGTGGCCTTTGGCTAGCGATGTGGATTGCACAGTCTCTGGTTTCTTCTTGACTGCTACCGGATTGAACACCCGTGCTAAGCTTTGTCTTAGTGGGAAATAAATACACTGGATGACCTCGTGGAGTCACCCCACTTCTATACAAATGCATATAACACATATAACGATTCATGGTCTTATCAATTCTCATATATATACTCTTCATAACAAGTTTCATTTCTTGTCATATTCCATATATTTTTCATGTCATCTTGTACTTTACTTCTTATTCTTGTAACTGTATACTTTCATCGCATAGCAATGCTATGCTTCCCATATCATGTCATATATTCTCTACCTTTCGTTTGCATATACCGGTCATTTTCTTTTATGTTTCATGTACGCATAGACCTTAGAAGTGAATACGAGAGCTGTAAAGGCCGAAGCATTTGTTGTCATTATGCGAGACAATGATCATCTTATAAAGCGGCGAAGCACGAGTGGTGACCCTTTCGGGGCCACGATCCAAACGGGATGATCTATGTCATCGACCCAAAGCGGGGCCTCGATATCAAAGCAAACGAGACGAACTTATATCTTTGCAGGACTTATTTTCATATAGGCATGCCCATCTATCCCTCCCGGGTTCTAAGCGAGACAAATCAATGTGTATTTTATGCTCGGTATATATCTCATATTCGAATAATTATTGTCATTCGAGATGTAATCATATATGATATATATATATAAATATATATATATATATATATATATATATATATATATATATATTTGAACCATCATTTATTCATAACTTTGCATTTTTCATGTCTCATTCTCATTGTATGCATAAATAACTATGCTTACCCGGTATACTTATGAGTTATTTATGAATAACTAGAGTTTCCTACAGAACCTACTGTTTTTCATGTTTTCCGGGACTAATATGAGTTTAGAATCTTATCATGCTATCTGTTAATTCTGACTCGATGATAAACAGTCAAGAACCTGATCAGATTCGAGCCAGTGCAGCCACCAGGTATGCCTTGATCGATCTTGACGAGCTGACTGGGTGACAGAGCTGCACTGAAGTAATGAGCTCAGTCTAACCGCCCGGTCCTGACATCTAATAATCTTCTCAGGCATATGGATGGATTCTTTGACTCAATGGGCTTTCCATAAAGTCTAAGGACGCCGATCGGGTTCAGGCGGAAGGAGATATGACCTTAGAAGTTGGAGGTCATGCGTGGTCGATCTTGAGCTGACTGAATTTGACGAGCTGCACTGAAGTGACGAGCTCAGTCTGACACCTTAGTCTGACATCTAATATCTTCCTTAGGCATATGGATGGATTCTTGACTCAATGGGCTTTCCATAGAGTCCAAGAACACCCAAATCGGAGTTCAAACGAAGGAGATATGACCTTCAAAAGTTGGAGGTCATGCGCAGTCAGTCTTGACGAGCTGACAAGCTGTACTGAAGTGACGAGCTCGGTCTGACACCTTGGTCCTGACATCTAATATCTTCCTTAGGCATATGGATGGATTCTTGACTCAATGGAACTCCATAGAGTCAAGAACAACAAATCGGAGTTCAGGCGAAGGAGATATGACCTTAGAAGTTGGAGGTCATGCGCGGTCGGTCTTGACAGTGACTGGGCGACAGGCTGCACTGAAGTGACGGCTCGGTCCTGACCTGTGGTCTGACATCTAATATCTTTCTCAAGCATATGGATGGATTCTTGACTCAATGGGCTTTCCATAGAGTCCAAGAACACCCAAATCGGAGTTCGGACGAAGGAGATATGACCTTCCGAAGTTGGAGGTCATGCGCAATCAATCTTGACGAGAGCGACTGGGCGACGAGCCTGCCCAGTGACGAGCTCGGCTCACGGGACGAGCTGAGCGCTCTTTAGGACGGCTAAGCTCTACATGACGAGTTGAGCTCTGCATGACGAGTTGAGCTCTGCATGACGAGTTGAGCTTTGCATGACGAGTTGAGCTCTTCAGGACGTGGTGTGACCTCTGTTGCGATTGCCCTATAGCTGACCTCTCACCCATTTGACTGTTCAGAGTAAAAAGACCATAACTTGGTCCACAGGGGTCTGAATTGAGAAATTCAAAAGCCTAACATCAAGTTCATTGATGTGACTATAATTTCCCAGAAGAACTTACTTCCAAAATCTCTTTATTTCTTATTCAAAAACTCTTTCTAAGGTCCGACTAGTTGACCCGAATTGACAGAACTGACCCGACCAGATCTAAATGGACTGACCTCGGAAAAAGGACCATAACTTGGTCTACAGAGGTCCTAATCGAGAAATTCGAAAGCCTAACATCAAGTTCATCAATGTGGCTACAATTTACTAGAAGGACTCACTTCTGAATTCCCTGTATTTCAGACCCAAAAACCCGTTCTAAGATCCGGATACTGCATATGATCGACAATAGGGAATTTTCTGGGTTCAACTTGCAACTAGACCCTTCTCAAACACATATTTAGGAGCCTTAAAGCTCTTCTTAACTCAACCTACAGAAATGAGTTTGGGGTTCCCAAACCCCAAACCATACACAAGATGGGGTTCTTAACCATGTATCTAAACTTTATAGTCCCAAAGCAGGGCTTCCATACTCGTAGTTTCCAATTCATACCGATACTCAAATTTAGTAATTCCATACAACCCCAGGGCATGTATAAAATTGCACAGTCTTCTTCTTCTTCTTCTTCTTCCTTTCTTCTCTCTTCTCTCTTTCTCAAGTATTTGCTCTCCCTTTCTAAAGGAACCAAAATGAGATATTTCTTTTTGGTGCTTATCATATTGATCTTATCCGCACTAATTTTACTTTGGTCCTCCAACTCTTATAATATTTGCAAATTATAATATTTTTACAATAGCCTCAAATCTTCTTTATTATTTGTAATTTAACTTATGCATATTCCTACTTTTGTTTTTATCTTTATTTTATTCCGAATAAAAATATCTTTACGTTTATTATACCCAAAACATGTTATAAAACTGTTAGGGTATAATTTGGGGTGTTACATGTTGGGAGATTTGGGCGTTGCGAAGATGATCCATTGCTTTATCGAGAAGAGCGGGGTCGAGGTTGATGCGTTTGTTAGCAGCACCTTAATCAATACGTACGGGGAGTGTGGAAGTTTGACCGGCTGGCTTACAGATTTTCAAAAGCATACGAAAAAATACTATGGTTTTGAACACTATGATACATCAATCATTGGAGCCTGACAACTTGGATCTTGGGAAGCATTTGTTCGATTCGATCTTAGGAAGAGATGTAGCATCGTGGAATTCAATGATCCGGGTTATTAGCGTAGAGACGTCTGAGGAAGCGTGGCATTGTTTCATGATATGGAAATTTCGGTTTTAGACCCTAATACATTGACAACTATTGAGCACATTGTCTGCCTGTGCTAGCCATGGAGCTCTGGAAGCTGGAGCTTGGATTCATTCTTATGTCAACAACAACGACTGAATCGAGGCAGATTATTTGGATTCTAACTTTGATCGATGTATTCCAAGTGTGGGGACATTGCTAAGGCAATTCAAATATTTGAAAGTCTCCCGGGGAGAAAGAGACCTCTTCACATGGACATCAATCATATGCGGTCACGCGATGCATGGCCATGGGAAGAAAAGCTCATGCTATTTCTCGAGATGAGCGGATCCCGGGTTTCCCCGGGGCCAGAAGTTACAATGGTCGGAGTGCTCGGCGCTGTGCTCATGTTTTGGATTGATAGAACAAGGGCGAAGGTATTTCAGTCAATGGAAAGGTTTTGAGTTGGTTCCTAAGATTGAGCATTATGGTTGTATGGTTGATCTTCTTGGCGAATGGGTTTGTCTAAAGGAAGCATATGATCTTATAATGGGAATGCCAATGAGCCTAATGAGATCATTTAGGAGTTCTTTCCTCGGTGCTGCGAGTTTACAACAATGTCGGTGGGAGAGGTCGCGGCCCGAGTGCCCAGGCTCGACCCTCGCGATCCTTGGGGCGAGTCATGCTTTGTCATTTATGCGAGAAGAAGCGAAATATGTTGATCAATGGGAGCGGAAAGAAATTAAGGAGAAGGGGTTGGAAGATCTCTGGATGTAGCTCAATTGGGAGTGATGGTAGTGTTCATGGGTTCTTGTAGAAGACAATTCACATCCTATTCTGATAGGATAAACTCTGTTGGAAAAGATTGAAAAGCTTATGAACTAAAAAAGCATACACATTATTTGTATACAATCCAATGTAAGTTTATGTTTGACAATAAGAGATACAACTTTTTATTTTATCCCACAAAACTATTCTTTAATGAGTGCAGCCTTTAGGGATTTGGTGAAAGTTTCTAGTTCCTTCAACCCTTCCTCAGGAGATTTGCTTCACCAACGATTTCACCATGGCCTTATAAATTATCACACCATCACACTCCCCGTTACGCTGCACGAAGAAATGACGTAAAATTGGGCAACAAATTACCTTCACCATGGAATCTTATATCTTTTTTTTTTTCTGACTAAACACTTTAGTTATAATTAGGGGTATAAACGAGTCAAGCTACTCAAGCTCAACTCGAGTTAATTGAGTCGAGCTCCAGCTTGAGTAGTTCGAGTCGTCTGTTGAGTCAAGTTCGAGTATCACAACACCCAACTCGAGCTATTCGCGAGCGTAATCAAGCTTTACTATTTTATTTATCAAGTCGAATTCAAGTATAATTATTTACTAATTTTTTTAATTGATTCGAGTTTTATCGAGTCGAGTTTCGAACATCTAGAAAAAAAGCTCAATGGAGTTTTGAGTCGAGTTTGAGTTTCAAGTTTTTTAATCGAGTCAAGCTTGAGCTTGACTCTGTATCGACTCGACTTGATTACACCCCTAGTTACAATGTAGTAAACTGTCCTCATCGGGACTCGAACCCAGGATCCCTCCCCTTCCTATGCCCTGCCTATTTAAACGTTGAACGCTCTACCACATGAGCTAGGCACTATGGGCACCATGGAATTTATTCTTAAAACATTATAAACTAACCATAGTCATTAGAGACTAACCTGTTTCACATGCTCGGGCTTTGAAATGCCAAAGCCAACTGCCACTGGCTTTGATGTTGCCTGTAAGAATAAATGTTAAAAGTAAGAAGTATATGTGATGCAATTCGCCTACTCACTAAGCTTAAGGCTTTTAGTTAAACTTACAAGATGAATTACATAATCAAATCAAAATTGTGGTTAGGATGGTTATCTATTTACCTTGTAGGTAATTTCATACTTTTGGTGATAAAAAGGTACACAGTTAATCCTATGTCCCTTCAAAATTTGGCTTTTTTGCCTCGGAAGCTTATTAGGGCATCATTGTCCTTCAATTTGGGGACAGAGGACTAATCTTTTCTTTCTCCTTTTGGTGCTTCATGGGTTTGCCCCCTCCTTGTTAAAGATCTTCTTCTTCAAAGCTGGCTGTATTTTCCGATTGGGACTTAAACTATTTAGAGGGGCCGGTTCCCGGATTCCTATTTGGGCTATTTGAAAGGAAAGGAATAGAGTTATTTTTGAAGACCCCACTTTTACTACTTGGGCTTGTTGTTTCCCAAACGCAGATATCTCTTTTGTTAGGTTGCTTTTGTATATATCCTACGGCTATCTCCTAGGATGTTGTCTTTTTGGGCTAGTTTGTATGCTCCTTTCCATTCTCTAGCCCTTTTTATTAGCCTTCAGAGCCTTTTTTGTATACTTCCTCTATACTCTTTTTTGGTCAATATATTAACCTCTATCGATCAAGCAAAAAAAAAAAAAAAAAAAGGTACAGTTAGAGTCATCTTAGCTAGTCTTGGACTGTGGTGACAGAGGCATAATTTGGTACTTGAAATCGAAAAAAGGAATTTAACTGCCTAAGAAAAGGATATTGTCTTTTGGGCTACTTTGTATGCTCCTTTCCATTCTCTAGCCTTTTTTATTAACCAAAGCCTTTTTGTATACTCACTCTATCTTTCTTTTGGTCAATATATTGCTCTATCGTCGAACAAAAAAAAAAAAAGAAAGATTACGAGTTAAGAGTCGACATCTTGGCGTCTTGGACCTAATGGGCTGACAGAGGCATAAGCTTGTACTTGAAATCGAAAAAAGGAATTTAACTTCTCTAAGAAAAAAAAGGATGTTGTCTTTTTGGGCTACTTTGTATGCTCCTTTCCATTCTCTAGCCTTTTTATTGTAGCCAGACTTTTTGTATACTCCCTCTATACTCTTTTTTGGTCAATATAATGCTCTCTATCGATCCAAAAAAAAAAAAAAAAAAAAGGTACACAATTAAGAGTCATCTTGGCCGTGTTGGACCTAATGAGCTGACAGAGGCATAAGCTGGTACTTAAAATCGAAAAGATTTAGCTTCCATATAAGAAAGATGAAGCAAATTTTACGAATTGTCCATTTTCAGCCTTCCATGACTGGAAGTATTCAACATGTTTTTTTTTTTTTTTTTTTGGGATAAGCAAAAAGAAGTATTCAACATGTTCTGAAGCAATGCATCAAGCAACTTTATCATATATTTTACCCAGGCATACTTTAGACTATAACTGCGTACAATATTAGTTAAAATACTAATCAATACTTTCCGTTACATGTAAGATCATCATAGTCTTTCAATAGGAATTAATCATGGACTGTGAATCTATTAAATTTTATAAGTACCAAACATAATATTGTCGAAGATGTACTGTTTGATCTCTTGTAGCAGAGTCTGAACTCTAGGGCGACATTGGTGCGAGTGCAGTCACTCCCAGCCAGAGCTCACATGCTTGGGGAGGCAGAGGATTAGATATAATTTGCGATGCTTAAGTTCAGCGAATGTAATACTATTTCCATCTTTGGTTTATCCTTAAGATAACAATCGATGCATGAAGGAAATTAATGGCTACGGTTTTCACCAACAAAATACCACGAAGATGAAAGCCTCGAAATTTAGGTTGAGAAGCCTGAAATTACGCATGAGTTAGTGAACTAACAATACCTGAGAGGCGAAAGCCCTCAAAATTTCAGTCCAAGAAACCCATGAAATTCTACAGGCAAAGATAGTGAACTTTCTGCCATTACTTGTCTCTCAATTCAAAAGAATTTGAGCATGCAATAAAGTATGAGTACATCCATAATTTGAACAATATTCTATCTGAAGTGAAACTAATCTAAGGTGGCGGTTGTTTTTTTTTGGATTTTTACTAAGAGCAATTTGCTTTCGGCATTCAGCCTGTTTGTTTTTTTATTTTTTTACGAATTATTACTGAATTTTTTAAACTTTTAGCTGAATGGAAAAGGCCAAAAATGCTTTTGAGCCTTTGGGATTTTTCTATTAAGATAAACTAAATATTCAAATATGAGAAAATCATATACTTTATGATTCAATTGAAACTCTCATGATAGGTTTCATGATAATTAAATAAAATCATTTGTATTTTTAAAATTTTATTGTCTCACTAGGTATACAAAGAAAGGACAAATCAACCACATAAACATGATAAATATTTATCCAACAAAGAAAAGGATCTTACTAGGTATACAAATCCTTCGGAAGCTGAAACAATTGATTTCATCCGATCCGTTGGAGTAGTAGGTGTTGTGAGCAGTACCTTGAACAGAAAAAATTAAATCTCATGAACTGTATACAAGCAAAGTAAAACAGAGGAAATAAATATTTTCCTAAAGAAAATTTGTATTTGATGCTGCAAAAAAAAAAGGATGAAAAACAAAATTTGTTCCTCATCTCAATTATGAAATCCATAACTCAAACTATTACCCCATTTTATGCATTCCTTTTAAGATAAACAATCCATGAATAAGCAATTTCAAAGAAACTTTGTACATCATTTACTTAACAATATGATTCTCTAAAGATATAAATGATGCAAGGCAATAAATTCCTTGAAGTAAGATCGGTTTTCAAAAGGAAGTGGTAAAACTTGAAAGATCTAGGTGAAAAAGATGAATTAGAGAAGAGTAAACAGAGAAGAAGACAAAAGAGAAGACATCATCTAGGTATTCTATATGGACTAACGATGGATTTGCAAAATGAGTTAAACTAATTCTGTCTGAAACTATCTTAGTGAAAGCGTATATAAATATATAAATAAATAAATAAAGAGAGGGAAGAGAGAGATATATATATATATATATATATATATATATATATATATATATATATATATATATCATAAATATTTATATCAATTATAATCATTCGACTAAAATGGCCAAACATTCCATATCAATCCAGAAGCTTCACCGGATAGAAAACAACTTTTCAATTGGCAACTTACCAATTCAATGTTATTCTTACTGGATTCCATTCTCAAGATTTCAGTCTCCTCTAGTGGAACATCTAGAACCACGAAATAGAGAAGAGTTAGGCTTAAAATTTTCAAAAATTCAAAAAGAAATTGACATAGCACAGTTCTATTCATGCAAACAGGGGTTCTTTCTCAAAATGGCAAATGAAAAACAGACAATTAATATCATTTCCTCTATCTGTTCCTCCGATTCTGCACCACAAAAGAAGCGTCATAAGTTCGTGTGCTTCATTTTTTTTTCCTGAGGATAACTAAACCAGGAAAATAACTTCATAGAAAAAAAAAAAGGGAGCGAAAGAGCGACCAGCCTCTGATAAGTATTTTCTTCAGGCACCCAGGCCTCTAAAAACTAGCAATGAAACTAAAGACTTACCAGCCCCTACGTGGGAACACAAGCAGAGTTAGAAAGTTGATTACATGCAAAGAATCAATATATTGAATTTGAACCATGACGGAGATAATAAACAAAATAATTTTTCATCCTTTCAACGAAAACAGCCTCATTGTGAAAGCATCTGTTTTTCTCTCTCAAATTGTTCAAAGGGCCACCATCCAGACCTTGTGATTATTCCACTTCCTTAGTTATCAAAAATATGTTGTCATTTACTTGATTTACAGCATATCAATATCCATATAAATTCTCTTTGACATGTGATACCAAGCTATGTGAATGAAGAATTTGTATAAAAAGGTTTTTCATATATAAAAATATACCAACACATGGTTCTTTACATCCTAAACTACTTTTTTGATGTAGAAAAACATTCAAGGCTTAATCGATGCATTGGGGCCAGTTGTAGCGGCGGGTATCCTTGCGAGGATTTTCAAAAGAAGAACTATGGCAGCGGCACCAAGGCCCTCACGCCCTTAAGTGTAATCTTAAGGAAAATGGTTTAGCAAACTCCTAGGAATAAAAGCACGGAGCTTCAGCTAAGTAGAGTCGTGTTCTGGCATTTATACCTGGCATTTGGCTCCTAAAGCACCTGCTTTAACATGTCTGTTAAAGATAATCATTGTATTAAGTAGTTTGCTAAAAGAAATCTATTATCATCAGCATTAAGAACCTAAAAATATAAAATGTTTGACCAATACTTACCACTCGGCATCTTTTATGATGGTCGCCCAAACTTCTCGATGCCACGCTTAAGTATTGGAGTTGTAGTATAACAGGTGAAAGCTGGCGAATGAATGAGGTAACACCTATTTCAAGAATTTCAAAAGAAAATGGTATTAGAATTTCATGGAAATAATTTTGTGAAAATAATGAATCAATCTATAATGAAAGGTACCATTCACATACCATTCTATAATTAGGAATGTGATTGAATGTGTGGATACCTATCTGTTCGAAAGGAAAAATTGAAGGAAAATATTCAGAGAATATCGACATGGTGGATGAGACATGTACATCTTAGTTCTTTATTTATATCACGTCGGTCTGATAATGGCGAAATGAAATAGAGATGTGTACCCATAACCTATTTTCCAAAAACTATAATGAAAATGAAATAATCAACTTGATACAATAGTGAAGAAATACTAATTTAGATTAGGCTTGAGTAAGGCTCCGGTTGTCCAAATCTTGTTTCGAAGCCAATTCAAATAAGTTTGGGTAACTAGAACTTCACCTTCAATCAATCCAAGTGTTAAAAATAATTGCTCAAAAACGCTAAAGGTTGGATAGGACCCGGGTTTTTGGGCTGATTCCTTATCGATTACTTTTGGCTAACTCTTAAGTGAAATTACTTATATAAAAACATTATAGTATAGATTAGACTGAAGAACTACCTAAGCAATTAAGTATCGATAGAAAGTTCATAAACATCAAATAAGAAGAATATCAGTAAAAGTTCTTCTAGGAGTCTAAGCTATACGTATTTTAATAAAGGGCATAACATAATTATCCTACCTCCCTCGACATTGAAATGACATGATTGGTCCCCCTTGCCCGATGGCGTGTAGCGTGACTTTGAAAATCAAAATTAAATGATACATCAGTTTACTAATATCGAATACAACAAACATGAAGTGTATAATAGATAGGTGAAATATACGCTATGCATGTACTACAGCCAAGCGGTCGGACACGGATAAGCTGGACCATCAGCTAAAGAATCAGTATGGTAGACCCGATTCAATGATGTCGACCGCGGGAATCGAGCACGTAGAAACCGGCGGTGGTTGGAAGAGTCGGGATCACCCGGCTTGATGATGTAAGGGATAAGGAGCCACCTTTGCATAAAAGTGATTCTTATCAGGAACAGATTTATGAAATAAAAGTCTATCTTTACATCACTTGAGCGGTCAGCGATCGGTATTTCACCGTTGAGTTTTTAAGAAAAATGTTTCGGGACGAGATAGAGAATTGAACAAGATACGCAAGTGGTTTTGCGTTCGGCTTCTGTTAAAACCACGTTCGAGTTTCATCGTCCAAGTTTGCTTTCTCATAAGTTCCGAATATTATGGCCATTTAAGTCGACTATGAAGCGGAATATCAAAAATAAATAAAAACCTGAAAACAAATTTGGATTGGATTGGATGAACCGCAGTAAGTTCCAATGAATTTGGGTTCGGCTTCCTCAAGAAAAAAAGAAGCAAAGTGTGGCGGGCAACTCCACATTCTTGTTGTGGGCAATCTGGATTAGGAGGAACAAGAGAAGAAGTTGTGTTTTAAATTTGAAGTCCTTTTTAAGGTGCTTTTTTGTGAGTGAGCAACTATGATTCTTTGATGTGAACCTTTCCTTTATAGAGCCTTGTTGTGTTCTATGTAGCTTGTGTGGTGGGTTGGTAGTTTTTTGTCTTAACCCTCCTTTTGTGCCGTTTCGGCCCTTGTATATTTCTAGTGTACTTTCGTTTGGGGTGCCACGTTTGGCTTTCCACTTTCTAACATATTGGTTTATTTGCACATCAAAAAAAAAAATAAAAGTTTGTTCTTATATACCTTCAGATTTAGAATACGCTACAATTTCAAAATGTGGTTTCTTTATTAAAAGAAAATTTTCCCTATTCTACAAAATCCCAATTCAAATTTTGGGTAATCAAACAAAGTCAATGAATTTCTTGTTATGGAGATAGCATCATTTTTGCCTCAGCGTGATATACACTATCGAAAATCTCGAGCTGAAACAATCAGAATATGGAGAAAAGGATTAAATTATACTAAAGGGACAATAGTTTAGGGGGCTTCATTATGAGATGAATATCATGTTCCAAATGCTCAAAAGCGATTTCGATCGATAATGTGACAAGTAGTTTAATTTGGAATGAAATGGTACATTATATCGACATTAGAACTGCGTATCTTTAGTGTGAACAATCATCGATAAAGCGATGTTTTGACTTTTTTTGATAGGCGGCAGGCTTCATTAATAAGCGGAAGGTGAAACCCAAGTGTATAGGAGTAAACAAAGGAAAGGTCGCGAACTATACAAGAAAACGCAAAACAAACCGCCCCATAACCAAGCTAGCTCCTAGAAATTGATCTATACACACTCATTATAGATGTAACAATAGAAACATCTGGAATGGAATAAGCCCCAGAACATGTGTCGTGCAGTTAGCGTTTATTTGGAACCAGGCCCAAACCTGAGTAGATATGGATGAACCGGACCTAACCCGTTTACAAGCAAAGAAGTCCAAGCCGAGTAAGATAGATGGGCGGATGGCAGTTCAAAGTGACCACCTCGAGCGTCAAGTGGGAAGAAGGCAGGCGAATCACCTCATACCACCACCTCGGGCATGAAGATGAAGTGGCTTGATAGCTACCGTTCACGATCCTTCTAAACGGTATTGCTTATCTCATTAATGTGTGTCAATTAATGAGCAAATGAATATTAATAACGTAAAGAGTAAGGTACTCATAAATACCTCGATTATGAGCATCAAATATGTAACCCCCATCAGGTGAGTATAACGGGAAGGGCGAAAAATAGAGGATCTACTTTGTGGCAAGCCAAGACCTTTCCATTGGCGCCGTCTGTGAGAACCAGCTCCTTGTATCTGTTTTAGCGATCTAGTCTAATCGATGGGTGACCTATCCTCCGGTTTTGAACCTTCCATGGAATAACACCTAATGCGGTTGGAAGAGCAGCTGCGGAAGCAGCTGACTCTCACGACAACAAGTGGCTTCCTTTCTTACAACCAACGCCTCTCTGCGCGCGGAGAACGCTGCTTTATGCGATGTCGCCTTGGCCCTTCCTCACTCGGACACCACTACCCTGATGGAAATAAAATCAAAACGCAGCGGAATTAGGTTTTAAAATTTTTTAAGAAAATCTTATTTTCGCAGGAACCCATGCAAACACATATTAATATCAAAAGGTGAAGATCATATCTATACCTGTTATTGTTATAGGAGATTTGTTGGCTAGTAGGGTTCAAAACAACTCCCACTGAACTAAGGTCTTCAATTCCGCCTCCTTCCTTGAGGTGTGTGGGCTGGCTTGGTCGGTCTGGAGCGATACACTCTAGTTTTTCTGCCTAGATCTACCTTGCGTACTCAACACATGAGATAAGGGATCTCTAAGGGGAAGAGACTCTCTAGGAGACTAGGGTATGGAAAAAAAACTCCTTTTTTTCTTCTCTTCTTCTCTAGGAGACTGATCTGCATATGATCATCTAGCGGGGCTGTTTGAATTCTTGAGACAAACGATTTAAAGAATTCGGCTGCCTTGGTCTGTCTATATGAAATCTTATTATATATGGAGCCTCCACTTTGATGTCGCCACATTAGTGACCCGGTTTGGTCACTTCATTCTCAATGATAGCGGACCGCGGTAATGTTATTTGAAGATCCTCGAGCTTCAATTAATTTATTACGGTTGATTTGATTTATAATCAAAACACTCGATCCTCTAGTGTATAAGCGGTATACTGAGTTATGGTTACATTAATAAATCTAGGATTTTTCACGGCCAGTTTCATTCATACATTATGCACAAAAATAGCTAAATGTAACCATCTGACACTTTTATTAATTTCATAAAAACATAAATACAAATTCATGCTTTCTGAGGGCACTATCACAACAATCTCCCACTTGATAAAGCATGTGAGATGTCTTTTAAACCCATCGAGATAAGTGACCCTCAAACAATTTTGCCGGGTAACGTCTTGGTGAGCGAATCCTGTAAAAGATTTGTCTTGCGATGCTATCTTCATACTTGACCATGTCACCCAGGTGCGATCTCTCTGTCAGGATGATGCTTCCTCTGCATATGTTTCCACTCTCTTGTGACTCCTTGGTTCTTTGGAGTTTTCCACAGCCCCACTATTGTCACAGTAAAGTACTATGGGTTTATCCATATTTGGAACAACTTCGGATCTGTAAGAGCCAGACGGGCCTTCTTTATTGCTTCCTGGCCGCTATATATTTAGCTTCCATGGTAGAATCTGCGATCTTTGGATTGTTTCGACGCTTCTCCATACACCATGGCTCCACCACCAAGGTGAATCTTACGACCAGGCGTCGACTTTCGACTGTCCTTGTCTGACATGAAGTCAGAATCAGTATATCCTATGGGATTAATTATTTTGGTAAATCGACATATAGTTTCGTTCTCCTAAGTTACTTGAGAATGTGCTTTACACGCCCAATCCGGTCTGCCAGCCCAGGAGTTGGATTAGTAGCAGACAATTCCTGCTCGCATAGCAGATGTCTAGTCTTGTACGGCATAGCATACATGAAATTTGCCTTCTTGAGGCGTAAGGGAACCAGTCATGTCCTCTTCCTTTACGAGGTGTCGTAAGGACCTTTGCTCATAGAGAGGACAATTCCATGTCGGGTGGTAGTTGACCCTTCTTGGAATTCTGCATCGAAAACCCGAGCGGCACCTTATCAATATAAGATGCTTGGGGCAGTGCCGAGGGAGTACATTCTTGCGATCCCTTATGATTTGGATCCCGAAGTACATAACACCGCTTATCCCCGAATCTTTCATTTGAAACTTACTAGACTGGACTTTCTTTACGTCGAGCCCAAATAATCCTATATCATTCCCAATGAGTAGGATATCATCTCGTACAGCACCAAAGACTACTGGTTTCCTTGATGTACTTGAACCTGAGTTCATCGACATTTTTCAGCGAAGGTTTTGATCGTCTCATCAAACCTTAGGTTCCAAGACCTTGAAGCTTCCTTAAGCCCATAAATGGACCTAAGCAGCTTGCAGACTTTCTGCTCTTGGCCTTCAACTATGAAACCCTCTGTTTGCATCATATAAATGCTTTCATCAAGATAACCATTCCAAAAGCTGTCTTGGCGTCCATTTCCATATCTGCATGTCGAGAGCGTGATGGAAAGAAGGATGCTAATGGATTTAAGCATAATAATACGGGGAGAAAGTCTCTTCATAATCGACTCCTCCTTTTTGTGTATAGCCTTTGGCTACTAGTCGTGCTGAAAGTCTCCACTTTCATCCACACCTCTCTTTTCTTATAGATCCATTTGCACCCAGTAGGCTGGCGACTCGGGAAGATTTCTGAGTTCCAGACGAATTGGAATACATAGATTTCATTTCTTGTTCCATAGGTATTAGCCATTTGTCCTTATCGGGATCATCCATCACATGATTGTATGGCCGATGGATCGTCATCACTAGTATGCGGTTTACATGACATTTGCTTCCGTACCCGTGTAGCGAATTGGTTGTTTAGAAACCCTCCCATTTACGTCGAGGTGCAATGACATCTGTAGCAGGATTTGTGGTCTCTTGGTTATGTTTCTGATGCGATTTGCGAGTGATGATCACGTCTGATCAGATTGTAATTCCTCTAGTACAGCCACACTTGAGGTTTGAAGTTGCCATATAGTCATTTTCAAGAAAGTTAGCATTCGTCGTCTGAAATACTTTCTTATCTTGAGAATTTGTGAAACAGAAACCTCCCCTCGTGCCTTTGGGGTAACCAACAAATAGACATACTTCTGTTCGCAGTTCTAGCTTCCCAGTCTTTCCTTTGGCACATGTCTTTGTACACTAAATATACGGATATGGCGTAAAGCCCCGGGTTTCTGACCACTCCATAACTCCCCAGGGTGTGTGTTGGATAGACTTGGGGAACTACATTCAAAATGTATTTGCGAGTTTGCGCATATCCCCAAATGATAGTGGCAATGAGGTAGCTCATCATAGACCCTAACCATGTCAAGCATTGTTTGATTTCTTAACACGCCCTTGTGGATTGTTTGTAGGCGTTCCGGAGTCTTGTGGTTGGGATACAATGCCATGCTCAATTAGGTGATCCTTGAACTCTGTATCCGGTGTTCACCTCCTCGATCAGTCAAAGGCACGATAATGATTTACCTAGGTGTCTTCGACCATTGGAGATTCTTTAAGAATTTCAAAGTTTGGATTTCCTTTGCATAAGGTAAACATCTTTCATTACCTAGAATAGTCGTCAATGAAAGTGGCCAGTATTAAGTAACCGCCCCTAACCCAGGCATTCGAAGGTCCGCGGGCATACGAATGTACAGGATCAGAATGGTTCCTTTGCCCTAAAGCCGCTTTCTTGAGAAAGATCTCTTAGTCATTTGCCTTAGGACGGGTTCACGGCGGGAAGATTGCTGACTTTAGCTCTTTTAAAGGACCATCCTTTGCGATCTGTTAATCCTATCGGAAGCATATGTCCTAACCTTAGGTGCCATAGGTACGTGTCATCATTATCAAGAATCTTTTGCTTCTTAAGCTTAGGATGTTCTACTCTAAATAGTTCAGTGTTAAGGAGCGTTCGTTTGTTTGGCCTTAAAATGTAAAGCCCATTTTCATTATTTGCATGACAAATGTTGAAACCATTTATGGAAATAACAATCTGATTATTATAAAATGAAATAGTAAACAATTGTTTATCTGACTTAAAACTGAGTAAATTTCTCTGAATCTAGGAATCTGATAAACATTGTTGAAACAAGAAATTTATTCACTAATTCTAAATGGCTTGCTCCATTTGCAGCTAGGCACGTCGGCCCCATTTCCGACTACCATCGAGCACTCCCCACCAGCAAGCTCCCTGGAATAACTAAGCATCTGCAAAGAAGAACAAATATGGTTAATTGGACCACAGATCAATTATCGAGTTATTGTCAGCTTCCACTAGATTGGCTTCTAAAACCGATTAAATCAAATTTACCTTTCTTTTTCTCCTTGATTCGAAGATGCAACATTCTGATTTCTCTTCCAATGCCCATCGACTCCGCAATGAAAACATTTTCCTTTGGGTTTCTTTTCTTTGGAGCCCTTCTTCTTATCGCTTGCTTTGGGAGCAGCCTACTTCTTCTTTGGTCTTCCTGCAGAGGCACCCTTATTGTTCTTCCTCTTAACTGTTATTGTTAGAAGAGGATGGGGCCTTAGTTTCGACAACATTTGCTTCAGCCTTTTGAGTCCTTGTCTTGAGATGGCCTCGAAGGTTTACACCAGATCATTAAGCGGTAGGTTACATTGTAGTCCAGCTTGTTCATAACATAGTTGCTGGTGAATTGAAGGAAATCAGGAGTGAGTGAATCCAGTATTATACTCACTTGGGTGCGCTCATCTATTATGGCCCTGTGCAGCTCTGCCTCATTTATATAATTAGTCATGTTCAGAACATGGTCACGAACAGGAGTACCTTTACTCATCTTCGCGTTCATGTACTTTCTTTAGCTTCATGAGGCGACTGTTCGGATTGTTTCCTGAACATGTTTTGGAGGGAATCCATAATCTCAATGGCAGTTTCCATCCTCTCATGTTTTGCTTCATACGTCTAACATCTTGGCTAGCATATAAGCCGGGCTTTGTTATTGGCTTGAATCAACGTTCATATGGTTCGTACACCACAGCGGCATTATTTGCGGGTGCAGGACATTCCTCAATGAGAACAAATCTATTGTTCTCGCAGACTAGCATGATATTAACATTACTTTTCCACTTTACAAAATTATCGCCGATTAAGGATTCATTCGCGAGTAAAGCAATTATGGGGTTTGAGGCAGACATTATTGCTGAAATTAAATAAAAACGTATTTATTACATGCAGCAGAAGAAACATCAAATATATTTTGGAATAGTAAACATGATGCATGAATGCATAGAAATTAAAACACATAAAACAAAAATCCTAATCCAAGGTAAGTTAACTACAATTAATATCCCGCCGTAGGAGTAGGTCATACTAATTATAAATTAAATTTGAGACTATCTCAAATTAATAAATGAACTCAAAATATCTCATATTTTCCCTCATTTATTAACTACGCTTTATTTAATCGAATGATGCTTGGATTTCAGTATCTTCTTGAGTGTGACCCATCATTTCAGGTTCTAACAACTTAACCTAAGATTGCCGCCGTAGGGTAGGACAATCTTAGAATACATCATCCAAACCCTATCGCATAGGAAGTGCAACGATGATATTAGCCCAGGTGGACACCCTCCGTAGGGAGGACGTAATCAAGGCGTCACTAGGCGCCACAAAAACGCCTCACGATTTGGACTATGATGGAGACCGTAGGAGCACATTGTCACATGCCCTTCTCCCACTCAATATTTTAAACTTATGTGTTTTCTAGTTATAAAACATCATATGTTTTATTATTATATCCTATATAATTAATTAGGGTAGGTGACAAGAATCTAATTCTATTAAATAGGCGTATAGAGTTCAATCTAATTGGGCCTAGGTTTATTAGTTAAAACTAATCCAATCTAATTGGGCCTAACCAGTTTAGGTAAACCTAGCTCCATAGTGAAAAGGACCTAATTAACTAACTTTAAGTCCAAACATATTTGGACCTATTGTTTATTACCATCCTTTTAACAAAATCAATCATTTATTAAAATTGAAATAATCTAGGTTAAACGGGCCTAACTGACCCAACCGCGCAAGCTAAATTAAATTAAATTGAAAATTACCAAGTTTAACTATTAAACTATATCCATTATTTAATTTATTATTCAGCGCAAATAAACAAACATTCCTAGTAGAACATGTTTCCTAAGGATGGTATGCATGATACAATATGGTGGGCATTCATGTATGACATGTTATATGCATGGGCATGATTAGTGCATCATACATTTGATAACATAAGTAAATAAATAAAAGCGGGCGGAGTGTTTTGGGTATTTCTAATAATTACAGCCTTTGGAAAAAAAATGGAAAAAATATTTAAATTATATAATGGAAGCTATTGCAATTACATAATTCCCAAAGGCTGCTCCATCTTCATGTCAGCCCGTTGTGTAATTTAGGTCCATCAATAATACAAAAAAAATTTACAAAATGCGTATGCCAATAATGGCTTACACAAGATCTAGGGAAAATAAGAAAACCTAACCCCGAAAACACCTTATAGTGCGACCCTCATCCATCCATACACAAACACAAATAATCACATTAAAATATGCGGAATGCCCACACTCATGCATGAATCAAAGAAAACAATTTTCTTAAACACAATAAATATATATATATGATATATATATTAATATGCATTACATGGACCGCTACGTGCAAGTGATGGAAATAAAATCAAGCGCAGCGGAATTAGGTTTTAAATTTTTCAGAAAATCTTATTTTCGCAGGAACCCATGCAAACACATATTAATATCAAAAGGTGAAGATCAAATCTATACTTGTTATTGTTATAGGAGATTTGTTGGCTAGTAGGGTTGAAACAACTCCCTGCACCAAGGTCTTCAATTCCGCCCTCCTTCCTTGAGGTGTGTGGGCACCAACGATTCAGATCTGGAACAATACACTCTAGTTTTCTGCCTAGATCTACCTTGCGTACTCAACACATGAGATAAGGGATCTCTAGGGAAGAGAGACTCTCTAGGAGACTAGGGTATGGAAAAAATTCCTTTTTCTTCTCTTCTTTTCATTGGGGCAAGGGTTTCTTATTTATAATCAACCCTAATTGCATAAATATCCAACCAATTTGGATATTTTCAAATTTGCCCCATACGATCTTGATTAATATGAAACAATCGTACTGATTACTCATGTCACATGTGTCAGGTATTAATTTGTAACAATCCTACTTATTACTTTAATCTATAAATAATCTAATATTAATTTGTAACAATCTAATTAATACTCTTAATCTATAACTGTCAATATTAGTATATGATCCTAATTAATACTCTTAATACATAACTATCAAAAATTAATTTATGCTTGATCCTAATTAATATGTAGAGCCTTGATCATAGGTGTAATTTATTCCAAATCATGAATGGCTCATTGTAGTAATATAGGAGGTGGAATTGGGACCCATGGTTTGTAATTTCAAGCTCCAAATACGGTCGATAATTAATTAAACTCTTTAATCAATCATTTTAATTTATTAATTTCGAGTTATTCCACTAAAAACACGAGGGTGAACTCTTGTCACTTCTGATGTCAGTTTTGCAGAAAATTTAGGTGTCCATTGATTTAATCATTACATGCGAGTTCTATCCTCGATGAGGTGGTTCATAACTAGAGTCGAATTGAAATTACCGTTTTGCCCCTCTAATTATATCTTGATCATAAGTTCCATTAATCTACTAGTGAGCGGTTAATTTATAAACTGTTATAAATTAGAGCGCTTTCAGGCTTATTCAGTTCGAACCCGACACTTAAGGGAACGGTATCCGGCTTAAAACGGAGGGTTTGGATTCCATGTCCATAGTTCACATTCCCGGTTGCATACATCAATGGAGCTCGAGACACAGTATTAAGCCCATTCCGCAACGGGCTTTAACCCATGACTCAAAGGCCCGAGTTGACATAAACGAGGAGTCTATGACTGCAAGGTTAGGCGATGCGCATATGATCATCTAGCGGCGTTGTTTGAATTCTTGAGACAAGCACGGTATTTAAAAGAATTCGAAGGTGCGCCCCTTGGATCTTGTCTATAATCTTGTATATATGGAGCCTCCACTTTGATATTAAGCCACATTGGTGACTACGGATTCGTCCACTTCGTTTCTCAATGATAGCGGACATTGGTAATATTTAATTTGAGATCCCGAGCTTCAATTAATTTATTCGTACAATTGATTACCAAAATCCATAACCTCGATCCTCGTGTATAGCACATTATACACGAGGATATGGTTACGATAATAAATACGGGATTTTACGACGTTTCATTCATACATTATGCACAAAAATAGCTAAATGTAATAAATCGACACTTTTATTAATTTCATAAAAACATAAATACAAATTCATGCTTTACGGAGCTATCCACTAACATACCCACGATACAGGCGTCCCTTTCGGCCGTGACCGGTACAATCAGAGTCCACGGACAACTTCTCTTTACTGTTTGCCACCCGAAGTAGCGGCGTAAGGGGATCAGTGGCGGAAGTAACACCCTCGCCCCCATACGAGCCTAGACCCCGCGTTGCAAGCACTAGACGACATCTCGACGTCCCTGTTCGTCCCTGCCATCCTCAATCAGGAGGCTCCGCCACACTTTTTGTTGTCGAAATTTTAGATGTACGATGGGTAGCAGAATTGCCGACCATAGATGCATTACCGGCGAATCATGGCACTCCGAGCGGAAGCGGCGTCCTTCTATGCAAGGTGTTCCCATGCGCGACTTAGCGAGCCCATACATCGTGGTTCCATCATGCGAGTGCGCAAACTCATTTCCTTAGTCGATTATGCGAGAAGTTTGTCTCCCGGTACATGTGCTCGGTCGGCGGAAGCGGAATGTTGCAATTTGTTTCACGTTCATGGGGAGATCAAGAGAACATCGAAGGTTCGTAGGCGGTTTGGAGTCGCCTTTGCCGAATTTTGGATTCTATGAGCCCAGACACTGCGTTGTAAGCCGTCAAGCAGGCTATTCGCCCGAACAATCAGTTCTTCGACTCTCTATCTCTACAACCTCCGGTTTCGATCGACGAATTGTTCCAGAGAGAAAATCAGTACGCCATGCTCGATGGCTGACATAATTCACTGCGACGGCGGCAGATTGCTCAAGGCCCGCCTCGCCGAGGCGGGATGAATCAAAATCACGGGCTCACTCCAAGCTCGCACTTGCCGGTTGGACATGCTGGCTGGGTATACCTTGAGATGTTCTCCATAAAGATGGCCTTTGGAGAAATTTACCCCTCGGCAGTATTTTAGTCCTCAGGAAGCCGTCTTTACGAAGAACTTTTCATTGGTTCTCCGTTAAAATGGCTGGTCATATCCTAGAGATCACACTACAAATCGAGCGTCTCGCTTGGCCCTGCCACATGTAAAGCTCCTATGACTCTGGCAGGGGAGAACCTATCGGGCTCTTATGCCTCGAATAACCGAGACCCAGAACAATACTGGACCTAGGGCCATTGAGACCCTAGCAGCCCGAGCTAGTTCGCTTGGGAAACTCTCTTTTCTAACTTCTGATAAAGGTATTTCCTCCATGTTTATGAAGTAATTTCAATAGATCTCCCTTATAATGAGACGGTTATACCCTTGTTCAAGTGCTTGAATAAAAGTTACATTGTTCTCCCTGAGATGTTCTCCATGAGATGATTATAATATGCCTTGGGCAGCTAGCCCTCGACGGTACTCGACCTCGGGCAGCATAAGACCCTACAGGCGTAATGTTCTCTTAGAGATGTTTGTTTTTATGAGATGATTCTTCTCCAATTTAATGAGATGTTCTCCAGTTTAATGCAATGGTTATTTCTCCATTTGTATGAGATGGTAGCCCTTGACCTCAGCCAGCATAAGCTCCTACGGGCCATCCTTGGCCTCGAGCATAACAAATTGTCTCTAGGTCTCGGGCAAAATAAGCCCTTGCAGACAATACATTTAAAAGTTGATTATTTTCATGCCTTAGGCCACTAACCCTCGATGGTCCTAGACCTCGAGCAAGTGTAGTTACCTGCAGGCAACACAGGCTTCGAAGCATCCTCTGGGGGACGGCTGGGCCATGAGCGTTTAAGCTCACCGTCACGGCCATTGGCCAGGAGCTCATGCTGCTTTCGTCATCTGATTGACAGTTTAGTAATGCACGTGCACGACGCTTGTAGTTTGGATCACTCGCGCGCCTTCTCAACTTTACAAAATGAATCTTTCCATTCTATTTCCGTCATGGACACGCAATCTTTCGACTTCGGCTTCATGAATAGTACAAAATCCCTCCACCTTGGCCTCTAGCTTTGGAACTTGCCTCACCTCTATGGCTAAATGACAGCTCTTTGCAGATAAGACCCTTTAGTCGAGGCTTCCTGCAGAATCCTCGGCTAAGGGACTCAGTGGGCGTACTTTGTTGTGCGTTTCTGGGGCCCCTCCACTCAAATGAACCAAGCGGGCGAGGGGCGTCTTGCTTGTGTATCTCAATACTTAATATACAAGCACCAAAAATGCTCATCTGGGTTGCTATGTGACACCAAAAAAAATAGAGACAATCTGACACCGGAAGATCTGATCAAACCAATGCGAGAAGATGACGAGGAGGAACCCCACGAGTCTACCGTCATTCCAACTCAAATGGCTTGAAATGACGTTAGGGGGCTAGTGGAATGGGATAAGCCCCAGAACATGTGTCGTGCAGTTAGCGATTATTGGAACACCGGGATATGGATGGGCAGGACCCTAACTTGGTTTACAAGCAAAAAGTCAGGCTAAGTAAGATAGATGTGCGGACAGCGGTTCAAAGTAACCACCTCAGGCATCCGTGGGAAGAAGGGGCGAATCACCTCGGACAACCACCTCAGCCATGATAAAACCCAAGCGATGTAGCGTTCTGATCCTCTGAAATGACGATAACATCTAATTAATGCGTGCTAATTAATGAGTAAATGAATGTGTAATGTAAGGAAGTAAAGGGCCACTCATAAATACCCCGATTATGAGCATCATATGAAACCCCCGTCCAATGAGTATAAAAGGAAGGGGGACGAAAAATACGAGAGAATTATACTTTGTGGAAAGCGAGACCTTTCGATATCCATTTGGAATAAATACCTTGAAAACAAAGAGAGGCGTAGAGACGATGTGTTGATACATTGAAGGAAAAAGCCTCTTCTTCGAACACAATTCTATTCCTTTCTTTCCAAATCTCCCAAAATATGCCGATAAAGTGATTCATTAAAGATGTTTCAACTTATTGGGGGAGTCAATCTAATTCATAATCAAGCGAAGAGCACTAATGTGACAAATCACATGACCATGTCCCTGTGTGAGTACTTTGATCGCCTAAAGTTGAACATGTTAAACAATTGAATCTTTATAAACCCTAATTTCATTCATTAGAGCACCATACTCAGTGCTGTCGTAGAAATCAATCAAAATCCACATTAAACTATAAACCAACCAGTAAGGTACCAAAAACCCCATTCAGAAATAGACAGTGTACAAATTTAACGAAATGAAACTCAAAAAAAATTGAAAATTTTAAACAAACCTCCGGTTGGTAGCCAAGAAATCTGAGAAAAAAAAAAGGAAAATCTCAATATTCGACAGATACATATCAGTTGTGCGGTCGAATGTCAGTTTCTGGATTCCATGGATTGGACGGCTGTGATGGATTATCAGTAAAAACCCTACGGTTATCACGTACGAGCTCGTACAAAACCTCGAGACTAACGATTCTATATTCGGGAAAAAACCCATCTAGCGGTACTCTGCATAAGCTTTCATGTTCGGTCAGACAATCCATTATCCTTGTGATTGTCGTTCTTCACAGAATTATCATGGTTGTTGCTGCTTTTAGTTCGGTTCTCACGTAGGTTTTGTTAAATCCGACACCCATCTTCTCTTTGGTTATGGTTTTGCGTTTCCTTCGAAGAGGCTTTCTGTTTCCTCCAAGGCTTTCAAGTCAATGGCGGGGCGCTCAGCGGCTCCGGTAGATTGGTATCTACGAGACTTTAAATGACTTGAGAAAGACGAGGATGTGGGTTTTTAATTCTCACGTCTTTCTTTTTTGTTTTGACTTTTTTTTTTTGGTGTCCGTTTGTGATTTGTTTGGATGGTAGGAAAATGGGGGAAAAGAACGGCGGATTTTGAGCTTTGGGTTTTTTGATTTTTTAAATATACCCACTTTTAAAATCTCCATTTACTTACTTATTCAGACATTGGTGGCCCCAAGTCTTATTTAGATTTTAAATATACCCACTTGAGAGACTTTAAATATACCCGCATTTAAAAGTGGGTATATTCAGACTTTAACGGAATGAAACTCGAAAAAAATTGAAAATTTTAAACAAACCTCCGGTTGGTAGCCAAGAAATCTGAGGAAAAAAAAAAGGAAAATCTCAATATCCTACAGATACATATCTCGACACTGATCAACGGTCGGCACCTAGTTGTTTCTCGTCCTAGTACGTTTTTCTGTTTTAGGTCCCAATTTTTAAAAAATCAAAAAACCCAGCTCAAAATCGTAGTTCTTTTCCTAATTTTCCTACCATCCAGAACAAATCCTGGCGGACACGAAAAATCAACATAAAAAGAAAGGCACGAGAACTAAAAACCCACATACATGCCCCCGTTTTCTCAAGTTGTTGAGTCTCGAGAGATACTTGGTAGGCTGCGTGGCGCCGCCGTGACTTGAAAGCGCGGAGGAAGCAGCCTCTTGAAGGAAACGCAAAACTAGAGACGAAGAGAAGATGGGTGTCGGATTCTGAAACCCCTGAGAGAAACGAACCAGCGGCCAGCAGTCATGATAATTACGTGAAGAAGCGGCAATAACGGGATAATGGATTAATACGACCAAACATGAAAGCTTATGTAAATACGCCAGATGGGTTTGCGATAATCCATCCGCGGCCGTCAATCCGCTTGGAATCGATCGATTTATTTGCACAATAATTTTTTCATTTTTATTTTCCTTTATGACATCATTCGGGTGCTTTAGTTTTTAACAATTGAGTCGGATCTTGTTTTCTCATCTAAGATTTGGATGTAAGGAAAATTAAATATGAAAAAAAAAATTAAACTAAAACAATTAAGATGGTCGGTAGGATATAAATATAATTATTATTGCCCTGGAAATTAGTTCAAATTATTTGAATTATTAATCATTTATTACATAATGTTTTTTAAATTCTAGTTTTAAGGTAATAAACCGTTGATATCAGAACTTGAATTAAGAACCCCTTTCTATATCTTGTTTTAACAATGGATGTTTTACCACTTTTTTTGTTAGTAAAATCATGAGGTGTCATTAGTAGGTCGTGTACACACGAAAATCACTTTTAAACTATACCAAACTCCCGGAATAATCCTCACTATTGAGAGGGAGCCATAAAGACGATAAAATTTTACCACATAACACAACTATATATTACGGACTCAAGCTTCGAGATAATTGATTGGTATAAAAGACTCTAATCATTTACCTATATGTTCGAATTAATAGCATTTCTGTCACTTGAGCTAGCCATCCTGTACATCGCATAATGTGTATTAAATTAATAAGTTTAATTTTCATATTTTACCCCACAAAATATTTATGTATATTCACTTTTTATATAACATTGTAAAGTTGTAGTAACTTTTCTTAAAGGATTCAGGCTTATCTCTCACAGCCCCTTCCCATAAACATTATTCTTAAGACATAAATGATCATTAAATGTTAATAAAAATGGAAAATATCAACTTTAAACGAAAAATAATCAGCTACTAAGTTTAGAAAATCCACATAAATCTATATTTATTATGCAATCACTGCTAGATATTCCTCAAAGTCTATTTTATATATTATTCTCAACAAAATAAATTTATTTGTTCGCATGTAAGTAGTTTAATTGATATAACGTTCAAAATTTTAAAAATTAGTATATCCGAAAAGAGGAAATGCCCTATATTTAAGTCTCAATGAGAACATTTGTATTGTAATAAAGTACTTATTTATCAAACAAATAAAATAAAATTTTATTTATATATTATAAATCGTATATTTTATTTGTAATATTCAAAAGACTATTCATTCCCAACAGATGAAAATAGAAAAGCTATAATTTTTCACAAAATCATCTATATCATATTCATTCAATTGGGGAAATTATATTTAATTTTAGAGTATAATAAACCTTTTTAAACCGTAAGGTATCTTGAGTGGACTCGTGCGAACAATAAAAACGTCTTGGAATCATATCAGTATTTCCGGACTAATTCTCGTATAAACCAAAAAATACCATATGACAATAAAACTCTACCACATGGCAAACTATATTCACAGGGTTCAAACTCAATACTATTAATTAAGTTTTGAATAACCTCAACTATCTTACCTACATACTCGATAGGCTCAATAGTAAAATCAAAATATCTTAAGATGCTTAAAAATGAAAATTTTACTTTTTTTTTTAAATATTTCAACCAATTTGTTGAAACTTATTTTTAATTATAAAACATGTTTTAAAGTAGATTTTTATATATAGTGTGTTATTTATAATTACTTTATATGATTGTATAATTATTTTTAAAAAAATACATTTTACCTTTAAAAAACAAAAACAAAATTTTGGAAAATAATTATTAAAAGATGCTAGACTAATTTTTAAACTTCCTCATGAACCCATCCGCCCTTATCACTTAAGCCTTAAGGTGTTTAAAGTCTCTCTATGTAAACAGTAATTGTGATATACTTAGCTTTAAGAAAATACAAAAGAAGCGGGAAAAAACACATGTCGAACCTCTTCATATTTTAAAAGTATTAGAGAGAAAAATTTAGAATAAATGCAATTAAAATCAATTTTTATATATATATATATATATATATATATATATATATACTATATATATATATATATATACATATATATATATATATATATATATATATTATTGAGTTTGAAAAATAAGAGCTCATAAGCCTGCTTGAAGCCGAGAAAGGCGGCGACGAAACCACGAAGGCCAGTTAAGTTGAATTCCAAGGGGAAACGCGATGAGGCGTCGGGCTCTTCCGCATCCCGACATTCCGGCCTTTTACGGGCCAGCCCGGAAAGTCCAATCGGCAGCGCAGGCCATATGGGAAGTCTCCCTGCAGTGCAGAAAATAAGATAATTTTAAACAATATATCATTCCATGAGTCGGTAAATCTCACCAATGAGGAAAGAAAGACAAAGATTATCAGCGTCCGTCGGATCTGCGATAAGAAAGGAGATTACCCCAAATAGCTTCTTTCTTTTCATATCACTTATCACAAAATCTAAAATCAGGACTATATAATAAATATCAAATCGATAGAGGTGAATCACAATTACCATCAAGCTGGGAAATACTCTATAATACAAGGTCACCCCATGGTGAAAGATCTGGCTCTTGGAAGCGCGCCACTCGTATCAAAACGCCTCTGACATTCGCCCTCTAAGCGGTCTCTGCACTCTCTCTGGGAAAGAGCCGACTTAGGCATCGGACTGACCACGGCGAAGCCCTCGCCGACCCTTCTTCCTTGTTTTACGAAGGAGGGTGCTACGACCAGGTTTGCAGATCGGGTAGCTGTCATACTTCAGCCAGACTGACCCAGAGCACGCATCCTAGCCCACTTGACAATCGAGTCGACCCAGCGGCCTTGCAGCTCCAACCCGATTAGGTTGAAAAAGGCATCATATATATATATATATATAATTTTTTTAAATTAATAATTGAAAAAAATTGAAATAATATAAAAATAATTTATTACTCTATTTAAAAAAAAAATTATTTCTTTCTATTTTTTTGAAACTAAACAAGGCGATTTGTTTATTTTTAGTTTATATTTAACAATACAAAAATAAAATATAATTAAATGAAAGCTAGAAGGAAATGTAACTTAAAGTCATTTTATTTTATATAAAATAATAACTTAAATAAGTTTAGCATATAAAATAATTTATCAATTTAAAATATATATATATATATATATATATATATATATATATATATATATATATATATATATATATATATATATATATATATATATATATATATATATATTGTTTCCTTTATTTTTGTTTTAACTCTATTTCCATTTTTTTTTTCCTATTTTCCCCAAATTTTGTGAGAGCCCAAACGGAAAGAAGAGATTGTATTGGGCTTGGGTTTCGAAATTTGGAGCTCATTATTTTTCTCATCCATGAGGTAGAGACGGAGGAGGCAAACCGACGTCGTTTTATCGTCGATGGAGGGTGACCAGTAATTTTCTAAAAATAAGGACCTTTTATATAAGAGTACAACATATGTAAGGGCAAGTCCAGGTTTCTTCTCAGGGAAGGAAGGCTGTGAGAGTAAGCGAGACTCATCTCCGTCAAGCCATTTCTTCTTCATCACGAAACCTATCTTGATCATCCGAGACTATTCATACTCGTCAGGAGTTTCGGTGATGGTGAAGTAATCCCTCGGAGGCTCAATGGATGATTACGGAGCAAATTCTCAGGATTCCCACATATCCGCGGTGACCCTAATTTGGCTAATAATGACGTGAATTTAGTTTGCTCCTAGTTACTCAGAAGCTCGGTTCGCGAAGGGTTACGGCCCACGTCGGCCGTGGTACCGAGGAATATGTTTAGTTAGGGTTGAGGTTGGAGTAAGCTGACTTTACGAAGCTAGAAGACACGTTCGGCAATGACAAGCGCTTCCGCAAGGAGGTTATTGATGGTAGGAGTTCTGCATGAAAAATGTAAGTTTTGCTTTCTCTAAGATTATGTTTGGTTCTTTGAGAAAATGGAGGAAATGATGCATTGTTTATATTTTTGTAAATTGTGACTATAATATTTGTAACTTTAGTTCTTTAACATATTAAGGATCATAATTTGATATCTTCGACTGATTAAATCTATCTTGTCTATCTAAATTGCTTCCACACAGATAAAACATCGCAACAAGACGACAAACAACACCACATCGATACGCGGCGACAAACCAAGCGTGATAAAGCAGCGCTGACCAACACAAAAAACAAAATAAAACTTAAATCTTAGTGGAATAACCTACTTTATTAATTAATAAAATGAAATAATATTGATTTGTGATTTCAAGCGAAATTATAAAAATCATCCATTTTACTTAGGAAAATATGCTACAATTATAAAGATGAGAAAGATGAAGTATTTCTCTTGATCTTGATGTTGAGTAAATTATGCTAACAATAGAGGAATAATATAATACACAAGAACAATATAATTTCATAAAAAAAAAAAGTTACTAAACTTTATACTGACTTGATAGATAGAGTCTTGCAATATGCAATGTCCTAAAGACCATATTGCACCACTTCTCTTGTGTCGCGAAGACTTAGGTGATTGCCTCCGGGATGAAACTATCTAATGTTAAAGTGTTTACCTGAAACTCAGCTCAAGCAAACTCTTTCTTACTTTTCTCTCGATAAGTGAATGCCTTTGTTTATTGTTTTTCAATTCGGGGAAAAGAAAACTATATGTTTTAAAATTCCTTAAATGAATATTTATATATTGGTAATACAACCTTTCGAAAGTTTGCAACCTTTCAAGATGCAATCTTTCAAAACTTTTCAACAAACCAAAAAATAGAATGTGTTTTTATTTATTATTTCAAACCAGGCCCATCATTAAGGCACAAATCTTTTGATTTATTATTATATTATATAATATATTTGGTAGACCCACCAAGGGAGCCATGGAGAAAGACCCACCCATCACTAGTGAACTCAATTCTCATCAATAAATAAGTAAGGCCTCCATGTTTATAAAGTGCTATACAAACACTTCCCACAGCCGTGTAGGACTTTGAAACAATTTTGTTTAAAACTTCTATGATACCCCACATTTTAAAACAAAAGTGCAAGTACATTCATAAAAAAATTATAGTAATGAATAGAGAGGGGAAACAAAATGTTTATTGCCTTGGAAAAATTGTCTTTTAGACTTGAATTTACCTTAGTGTTACACATGGGTTCTACTGGTGACACACGGTGGATATCTGAGATCTTGAACATTCACCTTCTTGTATTAAACCTAAACAATGTGTATCACACTAGCTTATAACTTAAAAGTACTCGAGTTTATTCGTTTATTTTCATTTTGGTCCTGAACATATCCCGGCTATTTATGATAGCTCTAGAGAATTTAAGCCATTCAATTCTCATAAATGCGACCCCACATTACTATCATATAGGTGACAATGATTAAAGCTTTACTGTTGACTCACCTTTACGCCAGATATCATTGTCATTGATACTATACATAACCTACACATCAACAGATAACACGTTAAACACCTTAGGAATGAGTATAGTATGTGTTTCACTGCTTGAGTTTACTAAACTAGTTTCCTGTAGACCTGAGCCAACTAGGTTAGGTTTCCGCCTAGTACTACTCATTAAAATGGCTTTAATCCCATTCCCCTCGATACTATCACAATGTATGCATATATCGGTTACAGGCTTAGGCCATACAGGAATGTCTTCTAAAAAATTTCTTAGCCACTCTGCCTCCTCAGCAGCTTTATCTAGTGCTATAAATTCAGACTCCATAGTTGAACATGCTATACATGTTTGTTTAGAAGACTTCCAGGAAACAGCAGCACCTCCCAAGGTAAATACATATCCACTAGTTGATTTGGTTTCTATATTATCGGAAATCCAATTAGCATCACTATAGCCTTCAAGTACTGGTGGATATCTTGTATAATGTAATCCATATGTTATGGTATACTTGAGATATCTTAACACTCTAACCAAAGCTTCCCAATGGTCTTTTCCAAGATTACTTGTATATCTACTAAGCCTACTTACTGAATAAGCAATATCTGGCCTAGTGGCGTTCATTAGGTACATCAAGCTACCTATAACTTGTGAATATTGTAATTGTGAGACTGCATCTCCAGTATTCTTTTTCAATTTGCAATTTGCATCAAATGGTGTTCACTGCTGACCTTCTTGATTTGATTGATACATATTTATTTAAAAAAATTTCCACATAATGGGATTATTGTAGTATGTATCGTATTTGTTTCTTTTATTTGAACTCCCCAATTACATCGTAGACCTAAGTCTTTCATATCGAATATGGAGCTTAATGAATTTTTAGTGGACATAATTACATCCTTCTTTTGGTTCCCCATTATAAGCATATCCTCAACATAAAGACAAACAAATACACATGAATTAGTGTATTTCTTTATGTATACACATTTGTCACACTCGTTGATTTTAAATCCAGCGACAACATTGTGTGATCAAATTTCTGTACCACTGTTTTGGAGACTTGCTTAGAAGTCCATATAGGACTTAACTAACACAAACATATTTTCTTGACCTTGAACCACAAATCCTTCCGGTTATTCCATATATATCTCTTCACTCCAAATCTCCATTTTTAGAAAAATTCATTTTCACATCCATGTGATGTATTTCCATATTATTCAAAGCTATTGCAATAAGCATCCCCCTTATAGATGTTATTCTGAATCTTTGCGGGAATAGGTGTTAAAATAATCCTAACCCCCTCCTTTTGTCTATACCCTTTAGCTACCAACCTGGCCTTATACTTGTCAATGGAACCATCAGCTTTAAGCTTTCTTTTAAAAATCCATTTATAACCTATTGGTTTATTTCCAGGTGGTATATCAACCAAATCCCACGTATGGTTTTGTAAAATGGATTCAACTTCACTATTAATAGCTTCCTTCCAAAAAGGTGCCTCAGGTGAAGTCATTGCTTCTTTATATGTTTGTGGTTCTCCTATGGTCATGAAACTTATAAAGTCTGGACCAAAATTCTTTGGTTTTTTAGTGCTTCCTCTTCTAGGTTCCATATCTTGTTCTTGAACCTTTAGAGTAGATGGTTCATCACGAGTTCTCTTATTCATAGCACTCATACGACTTTCCTTGTAAGGAAAAACATCTTCAAAGAATTCAGCATCAATAGATTTAGAATTTGTATTTACATGTATCATGCACTTGATTTATAAACTATAAATCTATATACGTACTAACATTTGCAAAACCAATGAACACACAATCAATTGTTTTAGGACCAAGTTTTGTCCTTTTAGGCAATGGAATAAGTACTTTTGCTAAACAACCCCACGCTTTTATCATTTTATACGATGGTATCCTTCCTTTCCATAATTCATAAGGAGATTTATTGGAATTCTTAAAAGGAATACTATTTAGAATAAAGTTTGCAGTAAGTACTGCTTCACCCCACAAATTATGTGGAAGCCCTGAACTATTCAACATAGAATTTATCATGTCCTTTAGAGTTCTATTTTTTCTCTCGGCTACACCATTTTGTTGTGGTGTATAAGGAGCTGTTGTTTGATGAACAATACCATGTTGAGTACAAAAATCCGAAAATGCAGTGGACTCATATTCACCACCTCTATCGGATCTTATTATTTTAATTTTCTTTTCCAACTGATTTTCAACTTCGGCTTTATATATCTTAAACATATTCAAGGCTTCATCTTTGCTATGAAGTATAATAAACATAGCAATATTTACTGCAATCATCTATAAAGGTTATGAAATAATTTTTACCACCACGTGAAGGTATAGTTTAAAGTCCACTTGGGGAGATCACTATGGATCATACTAAGCAATTCATTTGACCTTTCTTGAATGGATTTAAAACTTTGTCTAGCAAACTTAGAGTCGATTACATACTTCACATTTATTATGTGTTAACATCAAACTTTGGTAGTAAATTAAAGATTCTCCATTCTATATATACTCCACATTGTTAATATGTCCTAACTTTGTATGCCATAAACAAAAGAATCAACAATATAAGCGAAGTGTTCTTATTATTATTAATAGTATTATTAACAAGTACATTGAGTTTAAAACAAGCCCTCGACGAATACCCTTTTCCCACATACATCCCGACCTTAGTAAGAATAAACTATCAGATTCAAATACTAGTTTTAAACCCTTTCTTACTAAACAGAGACTGAAACTAAATTTTCTAATTTCGGGGAACATGTAATACATCGATGAGAGTCACAACTTTTCCGGAAGTAAACTTTAACATCACATTGCCTTTTCCTTCAACATTTAGAGCTGGAAGAATTTCAGTATAGAGCTTTTCACTTGCATCATCAATCTTTTGTGATACGAGAAAGCAGTTGCTTGTCACCACATATGTGCCTAGTTGCTCCGGTGTCAATCCCGCAATCCCTTGACATTTGAAACCAAATTGGTTTCAATCACAACAACAACCAAATTGTCATCAACCTCATGCATATGTGTTTGATTAGTACGAGTAACATTCTGATCTTTGCGGTGGCGACACTCTTGTGCCTTGTGTCCAGGCTTTCCACAAACCAACTTCCTTTAATTTTCTTAAAGTCCTTGCCTTTTGGTTTGTTAAGCTTAGTGATTCTCTTGCCTTTGAATTTCTGAAATTTTTGCTTTGTTGAAGGCTCACTCTCTATGACATTGGCCCTTGCTCCATCAACACTATCTCCCTTTCTATGATCTTCTTACACTTTCGAAGCCTTAGGATCGAATCCTCCATTGACATTTTCTCGACGCTTGTGTTTCAAAATGAAACTTTGAAATCCACTCCATGAAGGTGGCAACTTCTACATAATGGAACCTACTTTGAAGCGCTCTGCCTAATTGCACATGCCTCGCATGCAATTCATGAATAAGGACTTGAATTTCTTCAACTTGTTTTATCAGAGTTTTCGTATCAACCATGTTGTACTTGAGAAATTTGCCAATCCATGAAGCTTTTGGCTCTAGCATCTTACATTTTGTATTCTCGAGCATTCCCATACTTCCTTTGCAGTCTTATATGATGAGTAAATATCATATAAGTTGTTTTAAACGATTCAAAAATATAGTTCTATGAGAGAAAATCGGATTGCGTCAAACTGTCGTCAACAACTTCTCTTTTGTAGGAGGATCTGTAGTAGCCTTGGGAACATCTTCTCTAATGATGTTTGCCAAATTCATGGTTGTTAAGTAAAACAACATTTTTTGTTGCCATCTTTTGAAGTCAGTTCCATTGAACTTATCAGGCTTCTCCTTCGAAGGGTTTTTGAGACACTCAGTGTTATTCACATTGTTCACTGCGTGGATCTACCACGGTACAATATGTTTGCTTGTGAACTCGACGCTGCTATAATAGAAAATATTGTCTTTAGATTGTTGAGTAAATTATACTAACAATAGAGGAATAATATAATACACCAGAACAATATAATTTCAGAAAAAAAAAAAGTTACTGAACTTTATACTGACTTGATAGATAGAGTCTTGCAATATGCAATGTCCTAAAGTCAATATTGCACCACTTCTCTTGTGCAAGAAGACTTAGTGATTGCCTCACAGGGATGAAGCTATCCCCAATGTTGAAGTGTTTGCGGAGAACTTCAACTCAAACAGAGCTCTTTCTTACTTTTCTCTCAATAAGTGAATGCCTTGTTTGTGTTTGTCAATTCGGAAAAGAAAACTATATATTTTAAAAAATTCCTTAAATGATTATTTATATATTAGTATGCAACCTTTCTAAAAGTTTGCAACCTTTCAAAAAGATGCACTCTTTCAAAAAACGTTTTCAACAAACCAAAAAATAGAATGTGTTTTTATTTATTATTTCAAAGCCCATAGCCCATCGGCCCCGAGGCCCGTCTTTTGATTTATTATTATATTATATACCATATATTTGGTAGGCCCACCAAGGGGAGCCCATGGAGAAGAGACCCACCCATCACTAGTGGGCCTCCAATTCTCACCAAATAGTAAATAAGGCCTCCATGTTTATAAAGTGCTATACAAACACTTACGTAGATGTGGGACTTTAAAACAATTTTGTTTGAAAACTTCTAACACTTGATACCCCTACCATCTATTTTATTGAAAAATATTGTACTTTTAATTTTGGATTCAGTGTAAAACCAAAATATATATGATCAATCAAGTCTATTAAGACGTGCATATTGACTTGTTATTTTACACCTTTTAAACATTGTTTAGCAATTTACCCATTTTTATTGTTGTAACTGGCCTAATATACCCATCAAAAAATTTTGTGGTGGATTTCATATCACCATCAAACCTCATATCACCCATAAAAAATCTTCTCAAATTTTGTTGTTTTTAATTGGCTTGATCTAATTAAAGTTTCAAATAAAGTTTATTCGAGTTTTAAGGAATCTAAGATGTGTATAAGGATATTTTTACATCGGATTATGTGGATTATCTCAAAACAATCCTAACTTATTTAGGTTTTTCTTTTTTTTAAGTGTGATTTCATTAAAATTATATTATTAAGATCTTTTTGCGAGTTTGTTATGAAGGTGTTACGATGAGATGCTTAATGTTTTGGGTGATTCGAGACGGCAGGAGCGTATTTGATCGAGACGGTCTGCCCTTCGATTGGCCCCATGGTGCGTCGGTAATGCTACATGAATCTTTTGAATTATAGTCACTATAGAATTTTCAAATGTACAGGCTTTGTATCAAGTCATTATGTTAGTGCATTAACCTAGATGTTTTCTTTATCCTTTAATGTTTTAGCAAATTTGATTATGTATACCGATCGATGTATTCTTTGGTTGAATGGCAAATTTGATAAAAAAAAGTATATCTTTTTAGTCATAAAAAGCCCGTATTTTACAATGAAATCTGAGAAAAAGATTACGTGTTAAAATGCAACGATCTTTAAGCCTTACGGTAGAGTTGGTAGTTTAGTAGGTGATCCTAATTTTTTGGGTAGATGAATAACGTCCCACTGTCTAATTCACGATGAGTGGAGCTTAAGTGCTTGTATAAACCAAATTCAGTGGGTTAGTCGAGGTGAGCACTTTGGAAATCGAGTACGTCAATTTGACACAATTTCTTTGAGCCGATAAATTAGTAACATTATAACCTAGTGCAGGCAGGTGACCCGGGCTAGACCAGCTAGCCAGGCTCAAATTGCGAACTCTACCTTTTGGTTAGTCAAAGAACCTATAAAATTATCAGAATTTTTTCTTTTGGTTGGGCATTCAATCATTCAACTTATCGATCAATATTTTGATTCTTTTCCAATCGAATCTGAATGTAGAAGAATCCAAGATCAGAAAACCATACCTACCGTCACTGATTTCTCCAGCAAATGCGAGCATGCATTCAACAACGCTTCCATCAACTTCCACACACGCGCTTCTCTTTTCTTCATCCTCCTCGAATTCATGCCTACACAGTCGCAAATGTCGAAAACCCATCTGCTCCGAGCAGAGAAGATTACGCTTACGCCAATGTCTTTCTATGGAACACCATGATCAGAAAACAAGCAGAAAATGGCGATATTACCAGAGATCCGCCTCTATTATATTACATACAAGGCCTCCGAACTGGACTGAGACCCAACGGACAGACATTCATGTACTTATTGAAGGCATTGGTGTGTGGGAAAAATGTCAATGAAGGAGAAGAAGTTCATGCGAGCGTTGTAAGAACTGGGTTTGCGAGTAGCGAGTTTGTTTCAGGCGCTTTGCTAGGGTTTTACGTCGCTAATGGGTTTATCGGCCAAGCACGACAGGTGTTCGACGAAATGCCTCAACCAGGGTTGGTTTTGTGGACTCTGATGATTCGGGCTTATGTCTGCCTGACCCTTCCGGGGGAAGCGCTGGAGCTGTTCCGAACGATGAGGAGAGTCGGCGTGATGCCGGACATGGTTGCGGTGGCCACCGTCGTCTCGGCCTCCGGCCTGTTGGGAGATTTGGGCGTTGCGAAGACGATCCATTGCTTTATCGAGAAGAGCGGGGTCGAGGTTGATGCGTTTGTTAGCAGCACCTTAATCAATACGTACGGGGAGTGTGGAAGTTTGACCGACGCTTACAGATTTTTCCAGGAAACCGCCATGAAAAATACTGTGGTTTGGAACACTATGATACATCAATCATTGGAGCACAACAACTTGGATCTTGGGAAGCAGCTGTTCGATTCGATGCCGGAAAGAGATGTAGCGTCGTGGAATTCAATGATCCGAGGATTCGCCAACGTAGGACAGTACGAGGAAGCATTGGCATTGTTTCATGATATGGAAATTTCGGTTTTTAGACCTAATACATTGACACTGTTGAGCACATTGTCTGCCTGTGCTAGCCATGGAGCTCTGGAAGCTGGAGCTTGGATTCATTCTTATGTCAACAACAACGACCTGAATCGAGACGGGTCGCTGGATTCTAGCCTGATCGATATGTATTCCAAGTGTGGGGATATTGCTAAGGCAATTCAAATATTTGAAGAGTCTCCCAGAAGAGACCTCTTCACATGGACATCGATCATATGCGGTTTGGCAATGCATGGCCATGGGAAGAAAGCTCTGTGCTATTTCTCCGAGATGAACGAATCCCAGGTTTCCCGGACGAAGTTACAATGGTCGGAGTGCTCAGCGCTTGTGCTCATGCTGGATTGATAGAACAAGGGCGAAGGTATTTCCAGTCAATGGAGAAGGTTTTCGGGTTGGTTCCTAAGATTGAGCATTATGGTTGTATGGTTGATCTTCTTGGCCGAATGGGTTGTCTAAAGGAAGCATATGATCTTATAATGGGAATGCCAATGGAGGCTAATGAGATCATCTGGGGTTCTTTCCTCAGTGCCTGCAGAGTTTACAACAATGTCGAGCTGGGAGAGGTCGCAGCCAGGAGGCTGCTTGAGCTCGACCCTCGCGATCCTTGGGGCCGAGTCATGCTGTCTAACATTTATGCAGAAGAAGCGAAATATGATCGATCAATGGGACTGAGGAAAGAAATTAAGGAGAAGGGGTTGAAGAAATCTCCTGGATGTAGCTCAATTGAGGTAAATGGTAGTGTTCATGGGTTTCTTGTAGAAGACAATTCACATCCCTGTTACAATGAGATAAACTCTATGCTGGAAAAGATTGAAAAGCTTATGAACTAAAAAAAGCCTACACATTGTTTTATTCAATCCAATGTAAGTTTCTGTTTGACAATAAGAGATACATCTTTTTATTTGATCCCACAAAATTCTCGATCCTGTGAAGATTCAACATACCACAAAACTATTCTTTAATGAGTGCAGCCTTTAGGGATTTGGTGAAAGTTTCTAGTTCCTTCAACCCTTCCTCAGGAGATTTTGCTTCACCCAGCAGTTTCACCATGGCACTACCAACTATCACACCATCTGCTCCCCATTCTGCTACCTGAAAGAAATGACATCAAAATTGGGCAACAAATTACCTTCACCATGGAATCTTATATCCTTTTTTTTTTTACAACTAAACATTTTAGTTATAATTAGGGGTATAAACGAGTCAAGCTACTCGAGCTCGACTAGGAGTTAATCGAGTCGAGCTCGAGCTTGAGTCGATCAGTGAATCTATTAAATTCGAGAGTTTGAGTATCGCAACACCCAGCTTCGGAGCTAATTCGCGAGCTTAATCGAGCTTTACTATTTTTATTTTATCGGTCGAGTTCAAATATAATTATTTACTAATTTTTAATTGATTGAAGCTTTATGAGGTGAGTTTGAACATCTAAAAGCTTCAATGGAGTTCGAGTCGAGTTCGAGCTTCAAGTTTTTCAATCGAATCAAGCTTGAGCTTGACTTTGTATCGATCCAACTAGATTACACCTCTAGTTACAATGTGACGCTAGCCACAATCAGGACTCAAACCCAGGACCCCTTCCCCTCCCTATGCCTTGCCTATTTAAACGTTGAACGCTCGACCATATGACCTAGGCACTATGAGCACCATGGAATTTATTCTAAAAACATCATAAACTAACCATAGTCATTGGAGACTAACCTGTTTCACATGCTCAGGTTTTGATATGCCAAAGCCAACTGCCACTGGCTTAGATGTTGCCTGTAAGAATAAATGTTAAACGTAAGAAGTATATGTGAGCAATTCGCCTACTCACTGAGCTTAAGGCTTTTAGTTAAACTTACAAGATGAATTACATAATCAAATCAAAATTATGGTTAGGATGGTTATCTATTTACCTTATAGAACCTAAACAAAATAAGGTAATTTCATACTTTTGGTGATAAAAAGGTACAGAGTTAATCCTATGTCCCTTCAAAATTTGGCTTTTTTGCCTCGGAATCTTATTGGGGCATTGTCCTTCAATTTGGGGACAAATGACTGATCTTTTCTTTCTCCTTTTGGTGCTTCATGGGTTTGCCCCCTCCTTGTTAAAGATCATCTTCAAAGCTGGCTGTATTTTCCAATTAGGAAAAAAGCTAAAGCTATTTAGAGGGCAGTTCCCCGGATTCTATTTTGGGCTATTTGAAAGGAAAGGAATAGAGTTGTTTTTGAAGACCCCACTTTTACAACCTTGAGATTGAAACTCTCTGTTATCCATTCCCTTTTTACTTGGGCTTGTTGTTTCCCAAACGCTCTTTTGTTAGGTTGCTTTCGTATAGATCCTACGGCTGTCTCCTAGGATGTTGTCTTTTTGGGCTAGTTTGTATGCTCCTTTCCATTCTCTAGCCCTTTTTATTAGCCTTCAGGGTCTTTTTTGTATACTTCCTCTATACTCTTTTTTGGTCAATTTATTAACCTCTATCGATCAAACAAAAAAAAGGTACACAGTTAAGAGTCATCTTGGCCGTCTTGGACCTAATGAGCTGACAGAGGCATAAGCTGGTACTTGAAATCGAAAAAAGGAATTTAACTTCTCTAAGAAAAAAAAGGATGCTGTCTTTTTGGGCTACTTTGTATGCTCCTTTCCATTCTCTAGCCTTTTTTATTAGCCTTCAGATTGTATACTCCCTCTACACTGTTTTTTGGTCAATATATTGACCTCTATCGGTCAAACAAAAAAATAAAAAAAAAAGGTACACAGTTAAGAGTCATCTTGGCCGTCTTGGACCTAATGAGCTGACAGAGGCATAAGCTGGTACTTGAAATCGAAAAAAGGAATTTAACTTCTCTAAGAAAGATGAAGCAAATTTTCTGAATTTTCCATTTCCTTCAATGACTGGAAGTATTCAACATGTTTTTTTTTTTTTTGGGGATAAGCAAAAATAAGCATTTAACATGTTCTGAAGCAATGCATCAAGCAACTTTATCATATATTTTGCAGGCATAGTTTGAATTTATAACTGTACAATATTAGTTAAAATACTAATCAATACTTTCCGTTATGTAAGATCATCATAGTCTTTCGATAGGAATGTCATGGACCGGGCGAGATCTATTAAATTCTATAGTATAAACAATATTAATCCAGAAGATGTACCTGTTTGATGTCTTGTAGCAGAGTCTGAACTCGGGTACTGACATTGGTGCGAGTACCAGTCACTCCAACGGAGCTCACCTGTAACGCGGGAGGAAACAGAGGTTAGATATAATTTGCAGTAAACGAAGTTTAGCCAAATGTAATACCTATTTCCATCTTTGGTTTATCCCTAAGATAACAATCGATGCATGAAGATATTAATGGCTACGGTTACACGAAAGATGAAAGCCCTCAAAATTTCAGTTCAAGAAACACAAATTGCAGCAAGGTTGGTAGACTAGCAATACACACAAGAGCGCCCTCAAAATTTCTGTCCAAGAAACCCATGAAATTCTACAGGCAAAGGTTAGTGAAATCTGCCATTACTTGTCTCTCAATTCAAAGAATTTGAGCATCCTGTAAAGTGAGTACATCCATAATTTAGACAATATTTATCAAAGTGAAACCTTAATCTAAGGTGGCGGTTGTTTTTGGATTTTTGCTGAGAGCAATTTGCTTTCAGCATTCAGCCTATTTGTTTTTTTATTTTTTCACGAATTATTACTGAATTTTTTAAACTTTTATCTGAATGGAAAATGCCAAAAAAATCTTGCTTTTTGAGCCTTTTGGAATTTTTTTTCTATTAAGATAAAACTAAATATTCAAATATGAGAAAATCACCTCTTTATGATTGGTGAAACTCTCATGATCGGTTTCATGATAATTAATAAAATCATTTGTATTTTTAAAATTTTCTTGTCTCACTAGGCCCATACAAAAGAAAGGACAAATCCAACCACATGTACATGATAAATATTTATCCAGCAAAGAAAAGAGGATCTTACTAGGTATACAAATCTGAGCTGGCTGAGTGATTTCATCCGATCCGTTGAGTAGTAGGTGTTGAGCAGTACATGAACAGAAAAATTAAATCTCATAGACTGTATACAAGCAAGAAGAAGTAAAACAGAGAAATAAATATTTTCTAAAGAAAATTTGTATTTGATGCTGCAAAAAAAAAGGATGAAAAACAACATTTGTTCCTCATCTCAGTGCGAAATCCATAACTCAAACTATTACCCCATTTTATGCATTCCTTTTAAGATAAACAATCCATGAATAAGCAATTTCAAAGAAACTTTGTACATCATTTACTTAACAATATGATTCTCTAAAGATATAGCTGATGCAAGACTGGCATAAATTCCTTGAAGTAAAAAGATCGGTTTTTCAAAGGAAGTGGTAAAACTTTGAAAGATCTAGGTGAAAAAGATGAATTAGAAGAGTAAACAGAGAAAGAAGACAAAGAGAGAGAGACATCATCTGATGCTTCTATGGATTTGCTCCAATGGATTTTAAAATGAGTTAAACTAATTCCTGATACAAACTATGCTAGTGAGCATATAAATAAATAAATAAATAAAGATATATATATATATATCATAAATATTTATATCAATTATAATCATTCAACTAAAATGAGCCAAACATTCCATATCAATCCAGAAGCTTCACCGGATAGAAAACAACATTTCAATTGGCAACTTACCAATTCAATGTTATTCTTACTGGATTCCATTCTCAAGATTTCAGTCTCCTCTAGTGGAACATCTGGAACCACGAGCCCTGAAAGAAGTGTGGATGTTGTAAGACGATGACATGGCAGAGTGAAAGCAAAACGAAATAGAGAAGAGTTAGGCTTAAAATTTTCAAAAATTCAAAAAGAAATTGACATAGCACAGTTCTATTCATGCAAACAGGGGTTCTTTCTCAAAATGGCAAATGAAAAACAGACAATTAATATCATTTCCTCTATCTGTTCCTCAGTTACTTGCCACAAAAGACGTGATCATAAGTTATTATTACACTTCATTTTTTTTTTCCTGAGGATAACTAAACCAGAAAATAACTTCATAGAAAAAAAAAAAAGGGAGCCAAAAGGGCAGCCCAAAGCATACAATAAGTATTACTATAGGGCACCCAAAGGCCTATACAAAGAAACTAGCAATGAAACTAAAGACTTACCAGCCCCTACGTAGAACACAAACAGAGTTAGAAAGTTGATTACATGCAAAGAATCAATATCTATTAACAGTCTAGACCATGACCAGAGATAATAAACAAAATAATTTTTCATCCTTTCAACCAAAGGCGCCTCATTGTCGAAAGCATCCTGTTTTTCTCTCTCCAAATTGTTCAAAAGGGGGCCACCATCCAGACCTTGTGATTATTTCACTTCACTTAGTTATCCAAAAAAAAATATGTAGTCATTTTACTTCAGTTACCAGCATATCAATATCCATATAGAATTCTCTTTGACATGGCCAATACCAAGCTATGTGAAGAAATGAAGGCTGTATAAAAAGGTTTTTCCCTGCCATAAAAATATACCAACACATGGTTCTTTACATCCTAAAGCACTTTTGAAGTAGAAAAACATTCAAGGCTTAATCAGTAAAATTGGGAGCAAGATTCTTAACTGGCAGGTATCCTTAACAAGGATTTTTCAAAAAAGAAGAACTATGACAGCAGCACCAAAGGCCCTCCGCCCTTAGAGTGTAATGGCAAGAAGAAAATGGTTTAGCAGAAGCTCTAGGAGTAAAACTGCATGACCTGAAGCTAAGTAAAGTCGTGTTCTGGCATTTATACCTAGCATTTGGCTCACTAAAGCACCTTGCTTTAACACTTCATAATTTAAAGATAATCATTGTATTCGTAGTTTGCTAAAGAAATCTATCATCAGCATTAGAACCTAAAAATATAAAAATGTTTGACCAATACTTACCCTGCACTCCAGCATCTTTGTGATGGTCATAAACTTCCCAATGCCACGCAAGTATTGGGTTGTAGTATGAAAACAGTGAAACTGGGCAAGATAATTGAGGTAACACCTATTTCAAAATTTCAAAGAAAATGGTATTAGAATTTCATGGAGATAATTTTGGCGAAAATGATCAATCTATAATGAAAGGTATGTGACTGAAAGGTAACATTCACATACCATTCTATAATTAGGAATGTGATTGAATGTGTGGATGCATGCATCTCTATTTCAGGAAAAGGAAAAATTGAAGGAAAATATTCAAGAGAATATCAACATGGTGGATGAGACATGTATATACTAGTTGCTGGTATATCACATCGGTCAAGTAATGGCGAAATATGAAATAGAGAGATGTGTATGGGTATAACCTATTTTCCAAAAAACTATAATGAAAAGTAAATAATCAACTTAATGCAATAGTGAAGAAATACTAATTTAGATTAGGCTTGAGTAAGGCTCCGGTTGTCCAAATCTTGTTTTGAAGCCAATTCAAATAAGTTTGGGTAACTAGAACTTCACCTTCAATCAACCCAAGTGTTAAAAATAATTGCTCAAAAACGCTAAAAGGTTGGCCCAGACCCAGGTTTTTTGGGCCAATTCACTCAAGTTGCACCGCTAACTCTTAAGTCAAAATTACTATATAAAAACATTATAGTATGGGTCTCACCTGAAGAACTATTTCCTAAGCAATTCGTATCAGTAAAAGTTCCTCGCTTATCAAATAAGAAGAATATCAGTAAAAGTTCTTCAAGGTGTCTTGCTTCTACGTACATTTTTTAATAAAAGGGCATAACATAATTATCCTACCTCCCTCAACATTGAAATGACCGCATCAAAATTGGTCCCCCTTGCCAATGAGCGTGTAGCAGCAGCCTGAAAATCAAAATTAAAAGATACATCAGTTACTAATATCGATACAACAAACATGAAGTGTATAATAGATAGGTGAAATATCTGCTATGCAACAGCTGCTACAGCCAAACAGTCAGACCTGGATAACTGGACCATCCGCTAAAGGATCAGAGTATGGTAGACCCAATTCAATGATGTCTGACCACTTGAGGTCAGAGCACCTTCAAAGCTTCAGCGGTAGTTGGAAGGTAAGGATCACCAGCAGTGATGTAAGGATAAGGGCCACCTTTGTAAAAGTGATTCTTATCAGAACAGATTTATGAAATAAAAGTCTATCTTTACATCAACAGAGAGCACAGTCAAGCAATCAGTATTTCACCATTGAGTTTTTAAGAAAAAATGTTTCAGGACAGATATAGAATTGAACAAGACTCCTGCAAGTGGTTTGCGTTTGGCTTCCTGTTAAAACCCCGTTCAGTGTTTCATCATCTGAGTTTGCTTTCTCATAAGTTTCGAATATTATGGCCATTTAAATTCAGCTATGACAGAATATCAAAATAGTAAGCACAAAACAAATTTGGATTTAAGTTCAATGAACACCTTAAGTTCCAATGGGTGGGTTGAAGCTTCCTCTCGAAAAGAAGCAAACTGTGGCGAACGCTCCTGTGCTTGTTGTGGGCAATACGAATTTGAGAGGAACAAAGTTGTGTTTGAGGACATCAGTTTCGTTTGATGAGCTGAGTCCTTTTTAGGGTCTTTGTGAGTGGGCAGCTATGATTCCTGATGTGAGACCTTTCATTTATAAGAGCTTGTTGTGTTCTATGTAGCTTGTGTGGTGGGTTGGTGGTTTTATCTTAACCACTCCCCTTTTGTGCGTTTCGGCCTTGTATACTTCTAGTGTACTCATTTGGGGTGCCCGTTTTGGCTTTCCCATTTCTAATATATTGGTTTGTTTCCCTATCAAAAAAAAAGAAAAAAGGTTTGTTCTTATATACCTTCAGATTTAGAATCTGTACAATTTCAAAGCATGGTTTCTTTATTAAAAAGAAAATTTTCCCCATTCTACAGAATCCCAATTCCAAAATTTTGGGTAATCAAACAAAGTCTAACTGAATTTCTTGTTATGGAATGGCATCATTTTTGCCTCAAGCAGCAGTGTACGCTATCAGAAAATCTCAAGGAACTGGAAACAATCAGAATATGGAGAAAAGGATTAAATTATACTAAAGGGACAATAGTTTGGGGCTTCGTTGTGGAGATGGTCTCATGTTCAAATGCTCAAACAATTTCAGTCAGTAATGTGACAAGTAGTTTAGCTGGAATGAAATGGCTCCATTATATCTGACATTATATAAACGAAAAGAAACGGACACGATCACAAACGAACACGTTCTTTTCCCCCATTTTCCTACCATCCAAACAAATCACAAACGGACACCCAAAATAAAAGTCAAAACAGAAAAGAAATACACGAGAATTAAAAACCCACATACTTTCCCCCGTTTTCTCAAGCTGTCGAAAGTCTCAGAGATACCAACGGCCGGAGCTGCGGTGAGCGCCGCCATTGACTTGAAAGCTTTGGAAGAAACAGAAAGCCTCTTCGAGGGAAATGCAAAACCAGAACCAAAGAGAAGATGGGTGTCGGATTTACTGAAACCCACACGAGAAACTGAACCAAAAGCAGCAACAGCCATGATAATTCTGTGAAGAAAGGCAATCACCAGGATAAGAGCAACTCCAGCAGTCAAGCAAAACAGGGAGCAAAAGCTAAAAATAGATGCTTTTTGGAAAAAAAAAAACCAGCTCTAGCAGTAGAGCAAAACCGGGAGCAAAATTATGGCTGATGAACAGTGATAAGCTAAATGTGGACAAATAGAGCTGATCACTATTCATCAGCAAAACGGAGGAAAAATCATCCCTACCCTCGTTTTATATCCGTTGGAGGCAATGTAAGAAACTGAACCAAAAACTGGAAAATCTTTATCAGCAAAATCAATCCGTTGGTTGAAGACACAAAAATAAAAAATGGTCGAAAATCGGAGCGGATCTGCCTGTCCGACCATCGACAGGTAGCCTTTCCCGTTTAGGTTCAGCTAAAACCTTTCTCTATTGAACAGATCACAAGCCATTTGAACACCAGACCGGTAAATCGGACTACCGATCGGTTCTTCAAAAAAGGCGAGATCTAGAGGAAGAAGGGTTTTATGGCCGAAATAGTTTCCGGCAGTGTTGGTCGCCGGCGAGGAAGAGGCGTGAAGATCGGAATGGCGACTGTGGTCGGCACGACTCGGTTAATGAATCACTCAAATCGAACGACTCGGTCGAGATTTCTGGGTTTATGATCATTCGATTCGGTCAAAAAGTTATGAAACAATATCATTTAGCAAATAATTTGATCCATTTCTTCTCATCACATGAAAAAAATCAAATCTTTTCAGAAAAACAAAAAATTCCTCTGTGAAAGAACAAAAAATACCGGTGAATCTTGGACTTGTGGGAGTGACGGAGGGAAGGGTACCAGTCGCGAGTCGACCGTACTCGTACAGTAAGTCGGCAACAACGAGACGATCCGGCAGGGTGACCGGAGCGTGGGCTGGAACTAAGCGAGGAGAAGAAGGTGAAGGAGCCCTGCAAAAAATGTGGAACATAAAAATATTTTTTTTAAAGAAATAATCTTCCGACAATCCTTTAAAATGTGGAACAATGTTCAATTTAAGGGGAAAAAAAAAATGTCTTTTCTTCTTCAATTTGTTTGTATCTTAATTTTTGAGTTTAAAGTAAAATAATTTTTATTTTGAATTCGAGATTGCTTTGGATTTTTTAACAATTCAGTCGGATTTTGGATTTTTTAACGATTCAGTCGGATCTTGTTTTTGGACATCTTTCTCGTCTAAGATTTGGATGTAATGAAAATTAAATAGAAAAAAAAATTAAACTAAAACAATTAAGATGGTCGGTAGGATATAAATACAATTATTATTTTCGGAAATTAGTTCAAATTATTTGAATTATTAATCATTTTATCACATAATGTTTTTTTTAAATACTAGTTTTAAGGTAATAAACCGTTCATGTCGGAACTTGAATTAAGAACCACTCTATACTCTTTGTTTTAACTTGATTGACGTTTCTCATTTTTTGTTGGTAAAATTATGAGGTGTCATGAGTAGGTCATGTACACACAAAAATCAACTGAAGTATCTTAAGCTGGTTAATCATAAATCTGGCGGAAAATTTATTAAAGTGATAAAAACTTTCTTATATACTGTATTATATTATCGACTGGCTTCAAGATAATTGATTAATTTATAAAGAAGCTACAATTTCTGTATATATTCGATATGTATTATGTGAACAGATTAGACATTATGTACATCGCATAATGTGTATTAAATTAATTTAATTTTCATATTTTACCCCACAAAATGTTTATGCAATCCACATAAATCTATATTTATTATGCAATCTTCTTTAGATATTCCTCAAAATCTATTTTATATATTATTCTTAAAGTAGATGATTATTTTTCCTTTATAGTTGATATTTTCCATTTTTATTAAAATTTAATGATCAATTATATCTTAATAATAATGTTTATGGGAGAGTATGAGAGCAGCCTCCTTTAGAAAAATTTTCTAAGTTTACAATGCACATATAAAAGTGAATATACATAAATATTGTGTGAGGTAAATATTGAAAATTAAACTTATTAATTTAATACACATTATACGATCTTATATAACGTCCCAATTCGAGTGACAGACGTTATCAATATATAAGTAAAATAGTTGATCTTTATCATGTCAATTATCTGAATTTAAGTTGTCATCTGTTGCTGTTATATAATGAATTTTATGCTTTATAATCCTCTCAGTTGTGAGGGTTGAGTAATTTAAGTATAGCAAAGCACCGTGTGATACTCATGACATGCTCATATTAAGCAATAATAAAAAAAATCATTATTAAACTGGAAATATAGAAAAGGAATTTCTTGAATAAATATGTTTCAGTTTTGTGTCTTAAAACTAGTATTTAAAAAACATTGTGACCTCAAAATGACCAATATTCAAATAATTTGAACTATTTCTAAAATAATAATTGTATTTACAAACCATGCTGTATTTTAGTTTCAATTTTTTTTTGTATTTACTCTTACATCAAATGTAGGTAAGGAAAATATAGAAACAAATCAAACTGAGTATTAAAAAATCCAAAGCAATCTCAAATGATGTCATAAAAGAAAAAGAAAAAATGAAAAAAAAAAAACAGATTGTGCAGTCAAATCAAATTTCCTGGATTCCACCCCTTCGAATATTATATTATTGTCTGCGCATGGCGCTAAAATGGCCGATAATTTTACATGGTTGCGTATGTTTGACGATCTTTTGAGCCATAGTCTAAGATCATGATTTTGGCGGCGGTCGTTAGATTTCTTCGGCGGTGAGAATAACGTAAGTGCATCAGTATGTAAGCGAATTAATGTTGTCGGTATTGCTATTGCAATACAATATTTGAAGCATGGAAGGTGGAGAAAGTTTTCTATAACAGTTCCGCATCAGTGAGCTTCATACCGCATAACTCAAGCCGAGAAACAATATCAAATAAAGCGGAGTTATTATAGCAGCTGAAATATCACACTGCGGTTCGGACTTGTTTAGGGTGTATTAAAAATTAAATGGAATTTTGGAATAAAATAAGAGACCAGATTAATGTGGAGAGGCATTGGGTAAAGTGTTGAATTCTGGCCAGGGACATAAAAGGCATAAAAGCATAAGTTTATATGCAATTATGGAATTTGAGGAAAGATTAGGGGTTAAATTAGAATATGGCATAAGTTGCTTTGCAAAAAGAAAGGAGTTTAAGAACCTAAATGCAAAAATTAAAACTTAAAACCAAAAATGGGTTTTCTTGTCTTGGCCAAACATGGCCTTAACAAAACTTTGGATAAAGAGCAAATTTGGTCTCATTTTTAGAACAGAAGCATTGGAGAAAGGAGAAAGAGGAGGAAAGAGGAAGAGGGAAGATAAGAAAGAAGATAAGAGGAAAGAAGATGGAGGAGCAAAAGGTATGGAACTATATTTATTAACATGAATATATATGTTTTGGGTTGTATGGAACAACCTTGGATAAGGTTCTTGAATTGATTTTCTAGGAGTTTACTCTAACCTTAAAGTATCGAAGTATGGTTGGTAAAATCTTGATAACCGCAAAAAAGTATATAATCCTCCATTTGAGGTTGGATTCATGGTTTAATTGTAAGTAATTGAGTTAGGGTTTAGAACAAACCCTAATTAATTTTATGATTGGTTTGTGTATGGTCATAGCAGTATTAAGAGTTGTTTGGGAGAATTCGAAGATTTTGAAGTAAAGATAAGTATTGAAATATGAATTGAATAGAAAGAAGTTCTGAGAGATAGGAAATGGTTTTGATGTGTGTATGAAGTATAGAGTTGGTTTGGGGTGGAAAAATATGGAAAAATGGGAGAAAAGCCCATTTTTGGGCAAATTGAACACTGTGCGGTCTGGTCGGCGCCACGATGCAGTGTGTTATGTTTTTACATTTCGTAAGGCTGTATTATGATAACTTGCTCATTTCTTATCCGATTTGAGTGATTCAAGTGGCTAATTAAAATAGACTTAAAGGATAACCAAACATTCATAAATAGGAATCATCAAATTCTGATTCTAGGTAGCCCAAAAATTCACTCAAAGTGGGGCCGTGTTAGTAAAGTGCAGTTCAGGTTTTGAACATAGAGTAGTCCCAGTGTCTGAAGTCCTTATCTTGAGTTTCGGTGCTCGAATTTGGTGATTCGGTTAGGTAGAACCCTTAGCACCTTAGCTTTAAAGGAGTACAAAGAACCAGTGTCAAATATGGAGGCAATACACTGGAAAAATGGGTATTTCAAACAGTTCCGAGTGTAAAATCGGTAAAATGACTAGTTGGCATGAAAATGTCATAACTTTAGTTTGGATGATCTGATTGGATTGGTTCCAATTCCTAAGTAAAGTAGATTCATAGAGGAATAAGAATATATGAATGAGGTGTGATTTCATAGACATCATACTTTACAAACATATATAAATGCCATATGTAATAAGTAAAAGCAAGGAAATATATAAAATGCAATATGTATAGATGTGTTGAAGGAATACATGAATATGATATGAATATAGGATTATATGATATGGAATATATCGATAGATATACCTAAATGAATAGATAGAACATGCTAGACAAATAGAAATGCGCGTAAAATGCTAAGAACAATAGAGATAAGTAAAGGTAATGAAAACACAATAATAAGTACATGTACATGAATGATAGGCATAAGTAAATACATGACGAGTAAGTAATATATAAGACAGTATATGAATATAATATAAAGGCATCGATAGTAGAAGAAGCATGTATAGGAAAGTATATGAATATAAGTGTATATGATGAATATATATGAATAAGTAAAAACATACATGATAGAAATATAGAAAGTACATGAATAGCCTAAATCTACGATAAACTTAAAGGATATGATGTATAAATGATATAAAGATATATGAATATATAAAGAGTTATATGAATATATAAATACAAGAGTGCATAAGGCTTGCATTCATGATATATGATAGGATTACATATATGATACGGAGATCGCGAGATGATATAAAAAGATATAGATATATCTTATAGAGATATATGAATAGTAATATGAAATTCTGAGATATGAGAGCAGAATACAAAGTAAAGTAATTATAGTATATATTGCATAAGCAATTATGATAACAATAGTTATTCATGTTTATGAGATATGTACAAAACGTAATAAAGCTGATTGTCTGCTTAGAACATGATAGAGGGATAGATAGGCATGCTATAGGAAGATACGATTCTTTGCGGCATATACATAAAACAGATATCGAGGCCGTTTGGGTCGATGACATAGATCCATTTGGATCACGGTGGCCCCAAAGGGTCACTACATGAATGCAATGGCGTAAGGTTCTTGTCTAAATACGGTGATGATACATTCGGGTATAAGCAGATCGGGAATCCATCTCGTCTGAGTGATAAATAACCAGTACATATATATAGAATCGTTTATGCCGTGCGGTGATGATAGTACATTCAATTGCATATAGTTATTTCCGGTATCAGAAGCTTCTAAGGTATTCTGAGACATGAAACCTAAAGGAAATGGCATATATAGAATATATGACATGATATGAAGCATAACCTTCTTTATCACGATAGAAAGTATAGAGCGATTCTGAGAACGATAAGTAAAGTACAAGATGATAGTATATGAAAAATACGATTACATGAAAAGCATATGAAAGAAATACGATATATGGCTTGATATATGAATATCATATGAAAGTATAATTATCGACAATATAAGATGAAAAACCAAATATGACTATCATATGAAGAGTATAGCAGGGGAGAAAGCAGGTATATGAAATGAGCGTGCATGAATATGGGTATATGAAAATAGTACATGAGCGTTACATTGATATAGTATATAGAAAGTACAAAGAGTATAATACCTGCGAAAGAGAATATGAACAGTAAGTCTGAAGTAGATAAAGAAGGTATTTGAAAGTATAGTATATGAAAACACATGAAAACATATGTGAAAACATATGATAGTATGATATGATAGTAAAAATATAAGTCTTATACTCTATGGGGAGATATGAAAGATGAAAAGTATAGGGATATGTAAAAGTATAGAAAGCAGGGAATACGGTAAAAGTATAGATAAAAGATATATGAGAGCATAGAATATGTCTGAAATGAATTGACATGCAATAGGCAAAGTATATGTGATAGATAAGTAATTAAAGTTATGAATATGCATATGTATAAGCTTGTGATGGTCAGATTGGTGGTTAATAAAATCAACATGTTCACATGTGACTAAGTGTGAATTCAATCCGTGTAGGTACCGAAGAGGAGGCTAGAGGACATGACATTCCACATCAGTAAAGCAGGCCGACTCAGAAATAGGTGCTCACCAGCGCTGCTTCCGCAATCTCTGATGTTTTGTATTAGATATGTATGTGTATAAGATGTAAACTCCAATGAGGGTATGATTCATGTTTTGTGTTCACATTGCTACAGAGCTCCATATTGATAGAAGTGTACATGTATAAGTAAATGAGATTCTGTATATGTGTATATAGATTGTGATGGAATGGCATTTCCGTGTCAGTTAACTTGTATATGTAAAATGATTTTTGTTATTCTGAAGTGGTTGTATACTACGAGATACAAGTCTGACTACGAGAAAGAAGCAATTCCGATGAGTCCACTATATAGTATAGATAATTATCAACGCCCCGGACCCGGTTCGGATCCGCCCGATCGAGGTCAGGAGATCCGTGAGGCGTAACGATTATAGTCAGGAACAACGATTTAAAATCTTATGATGCGAGATTTTGCGATCATATTGTGCTGAGGAAGGATAAACGGTCTTTTTGTATGATCATACCTATCATTGAACCTCTTGCACAAGGTTTGAAGTGCCGAACGGATAAATATTGAGTATGCAGGCTCTCATGCAAATGACGACGAATAAAAATCAGTGCATTTGCTTTATCTTTTGCATTTGAGGTTCCGTCTTCTGTAATTGCGTTAGCAAGATCTTGCCCTTGGAGGTGCATTTCCATGTCAAGGCACCAGGATATATAATTATTTCGAAACCGAGCAGGATCTTGAAATTTGGGAACGCAAACTGCTGTATAATTATTGCAAAACAAATGAATCCTTAAATTAATTAGAAGGAATTTCAAATATCCACCGCCACGTCATGAGCAGAATGATACTTTTAGGTTGGAAATTTGGGCAGGCGAGAAAAAGAAAAAGAAATTGATAGAAGATGAAGTATAAGTTGATTAATAAAAAAAAATACTCACCTTGCAAAAATATTTACTCAATTGGTAGATCTTCGTGCTGATAACGTATTGTAAAATATTGCGTTGTAATAATATAATAGAGAGAGATTGAGAAGAGAAAGTAGATAAACACCAAAGATGGTAGAGAAAGTTAGAGGAGAAATTTTATTTTCACTGTATATTTTCCTCTTCTGTTATATTTTTCTTACACAATGACCAAAACTAAGTTTCTATTTATAAGAACACAAGGATGCCGCATGCTCATTAATGTCGATATATTGAATATATCGTTGAATAGGGAGATGGGCGTTAAATACGTGAAATATGGATTCTGAGGAATGTGTCGTAATAAGAATGCGTTGAATATTCGTTTGATGTATATAGGTTACAGATGTGCGTAATAGGTGCGATTGAATATAATGAATATTCATTTATATATTTCATAACATATATATATATATATATATTTTTTTTTTGTTTCATTTATTTTTGTTTTAACTTTATTTCCATTTTTTTTTCCCTATTTTCCCATAATTTTGTGAGAGCCCAAACGGAAATAAGAGATTGGGCTTGGGTTCAGTTGGGCTCATTATTTTCTCATCCATGAAGGTAGAGGCCAGAGGGAGGCAAACCGACGTCGTTTTATCGTCAGTGGAGGTAGAGCCGTAATTTTCTCGAAAATAAGGACCTTTTATATAGAGTACAACATATATAAGGGGCAAGTCCACTGAGTTTCTTCTCAAGGGAAGGAAGCTGTGAGAGTAAAAACTGAGACTCTCATCTCCGATCAAAGCCATTTCTTCTTCATCTGAAACCCTATCTTGATCATCCGAACTATTCATACTCGTCCGAGTTTCAGTGATGGCGAGTAATCCCTCGGAGGCTCCGGCGGACGATTTTCTGGAGCAAATTCTCAGGATTCCCACATATCCCGCAGCTGACCCTAATTTGGCTAATAATGACGTGAATTTGGCTGCTCCTATGGTGCTCCAGCTCGGTTCTGGCGAAGGTTCTGGCCACATCGCCGGCGGGTACCAGGGAACCATGTTTCCGTTAGGGTTGAGGTTGGAGGAAGGAAAGAGCAGCTTTCTGAAGCCTGAAGACGCGTCCGGCAGTGGCAAGCGCTTCCGCGAGGAGGTTATTGATGGTAGGAGTTCTACCATGAAAAATGTAAGTTTTTCTTTCTCTAGATTATGTTTGGTTGCTGAGAAAATGGAGGAAATGATCTGTTATTTAAATTTTTTGTAAATTGTGCAACGAGTTGCCTGTCAGATTATCTCTTCCACTGAATCAACACCTGTTTGCTGGAAACGGTTTATGTACTCTTTTGGCGTTTTGGAAACCGGATTCTAGAAGTTTGTTGTCTTTTCAACAATCTTGTACTTGCGACAGAAATTAGCCTTCTTTTATCTTTCTTTCTCTCCCTCTCCTGAAAATTTTCTGTGAAATGTTCATCTCTGTGTCCATTCATACACGCTGTCTAAATTCTCAACAGTATTTCATATTTCTTGTATCCTTTTTTCCATCAGGACGAATGAAACCTAGTTGATGATCACTATTTGCTGTCTTGTTAAGGTAAAGAAGCGAATAAATGAGTAAATATTGAATTTAGAAAATAAGAATCAACTTAGTTTCAAACATCTGTTGACAAAGGAAGAGCTAAGAGCATGTTTGGTTACAGTATTTGAAATCCCTTTTTTGTTTTGAAAAACAAGGAAAACAGTTTGGTTGAACACAGAAAACACTAAATTCAGAGAACAATGAGTACATTCAGAGAACACCATTTGGTGTTCTCTGTCTTTTCATAGACTGTTCCCAAGAATATTTTTCAAAAAGAGGAACTAAAAAAGCCCTTAATTACTTTAAGGTCAGAATAATTATATAGAATTCTGAAGTTTCTGTGGCAAGTAAAATAGATCTTTTGAGAACTGATTTGGGGAATAGGAGATTACTGTAATTGAGGAAGTGAAGAGACATTTAATCTTATGCATTGTTTTTGCTGAATAGGAAAAAGAAAATATTTTACTCTTTTTCTATTATGTCTCATAAACCAAATATTTTTAGATAAATTGAAAAAACTAAATATTTTAACTTTTTTTTATTTAGCCAAAACTACACCAGTCTTGGAATTTTAATTTGGAGGAAGGAGGATTTATTTTGTCTTTGCTTGTATATGTTTTTTTTTTTTGCTACCTACAAAAAAATTGTATTTTTGTGTTTGTGGGAGAGATGTCATGTATTTAATTAGTTGCTTCAGCATTCATAAATTGAAGGTTTTGTATCTACTAATATATATATATATATATATATATATATATATATATATATATATATATATATATATATATATATATATATATATATATATATAAAATTGTTGTTCTTTTATTTCTATTAATTTCATGTATAATGACAAAGTTATCCTCCAACTTCTCAAAATATTGTTGTAATAGTGGTCCAGAAGCTGTATTTTTGACGTTCTATTTTTTATTTTAAAGCAATTTTTTTTGTCTATTGGTTTGGATGGTGCCTTAGTTATTACCTCTTAAAAGTATTTCCAATTGCTGTTCAAATATTTCTCCCTTTCCTTGTACTGTTGCTTTAGGAGTGAAATTGTCATCCTGTTGCAGGCTTTTCATGGTCAACCAATGCAGGCTACAGTTGCTGCAGCACCACATCCTCCTTCAATTCGCCCAAGGGTTCGAGCAAGACGTGGGCAGGCCACAGATCCACATAGCATTGCTGAGCGGGTAAGGTTGACATAATTAAAATAAGGAACAAAAAGGATTAAAATATTGTAAGGGCACAGTGACATAATTAGAATTGTGAAGTTTCATGGCAGCCTCCCACACAAAAATGGAGCATAGTACTAGAAATACACAAAGGTGTTGTGGCCCCATATCAAATTAAGCAAAGAACATAGGTCTGTAGTTCGTACACTGTCACTTGAAAGTTAGGGAATGGACAAAGGTCCTCTACATCATATGCGCATGAAAGAAGGTATTGCATTGTGAAAGAACATCACAGAAAATATTTTTGGGAGGCTCTTTCAGCGATTCCTTGTATGTATTTGTGTTCATAATTAGTGCCCATGATATGCTGGAAATATTTCTAAAATTCTGGTCATATAGAAAAGCAGAATGATTACTGAGTGCGGCAACTCATTTTCTTTACCTTTTCCCTTGCATTTGACAAAATGGGCTCCTGTCTTGACTGTTTTCATAGGCATAATTCTCAACAAAAGTTAGCACCCAATTTGAGAGAATTTTCCCACAAAAAAAGATAATAATAATATGTTCATTCATGTTTATTTAATAAAAGTTAGTATGGAATGCTTAAGTATGGCTGAACAATGTATCTTAACATGATGCAGTATAAGAGAACGCTCTTTTTTTTGGGAATATACTCCCTTGTACCTGATATCATTAATAATGAACTGAATGCAAAAACTCGGCTGAGATTTTTGATATTATGAATAACTTGTGTGTTGATGAACAGCCATGCATTTATGTCTTCTTCTCTTTTCTTTTCAAATTTTGTTGTTTCCCTCTCTATTTAGTATTGCATAATCATTGTCATCTCCTTTGTTACAGTTACGCAGAGAAAGAATAGCAGAGAGAATTAGAGCACTGCAGGAACTTGTTCCTAGTGTCAACAAGGTCAGTGCCTCCTCTCATTCTATGACACTATTTCAAATTTGTAGGTTTTTCTGTTTACTCAGTTGAGATAAATGTGTTTTTCATATACTTTATCATCAATTAAAAAAAAAATCAACTTTGACCTCTCAAACTTTATCACCAGGAAAAGACGAGGAAAATAATTCTCAATTCTGCAAATAACTACAACAACAAGAAAAATAAGGTTATGTAGAAGTCAAATAAGAGCCTATATTTGTCCCATGGCAAGTTAGAGTAGAATCCCTTCTTAAGTCAATGGATTAACTTAATAATGTGAAGAAAAATACATGAGGTTCCTAGCTCTTCAAACCTTTTTTCACATTGGCCCTTGCAGAAACAACCCAAGTTACTTTAACAAATGATAAACGGCAGAAAGAAGGAAAAGAACCAATTATCAAGTCTACAATCAGGTCTTTCTTCAGTGAAAATTAGGCTCTCGGAATATGGAGTATGCATTAACACCTCCCACCTAGTTGAGATGGTTGTTAGGTCAACCGTAGAGAATTGGACCATTTCCGATCTGGTGCACATGCAAAAACAGTAATATTGTAGCCAGTATCATTGTAACATTGGAAGAACTCTGAGGTTGCTATGTACAGTTTCATTATTATAGGCTTTTGTATTGACTTATTAAAACATCAAGACACCGACTTGGACTTTTCTATCTGATCTGTTTTTTTTCCATTGTGTCTCCTGTGCCATTCTGTCTTGAATATTAAAAGAATCAGTTAAGATACAATTGACTGCATTTACTCGTTTTAATGATTCCCTAGAATCGTGATTAAGATGTTGAAAGTTAACTAAGCAAATAATTAAAATCAGCTAGATGATTATTATCTGTTGCTAGCCCTGTGTCATTTGATGACGAATTTTAGAGACTTCAAAATTATGCTCCCTGTCATGCTGGGGTTGAATTTCAAGAAATCCTAAGCCCACCGTGTTGATAAATGTTAGAAACTTTATAATTATGCCCCCCGATCTTATTGAGCTAAACTTCAGGAGATCTTATTGCAGCAATTCCTTACTTTTAAGCTCCTTGAGTGTGTTTGCTCCATCTACTTTTTCTCTTAACTAACCATCATTTTTTATGTTAACCAAACAATGATATCTTAAAATTTTCAGACACAAAAACACCCTAGTTTTATTACAAAATCATCTTATCTGATTCTGATCTTATAACATATTTTTTCTGCCTGAGCGGTATATATGTTTTGCTTCATTGTAACAATCTAATATTTTGTGATTGAGCTCAAATAAGGCTAGTCACCGTGATATTTTTTCATATTTAGCCGTACATTAACGCTTGTGCAAAATACAGAAAATAATGTCAGACTAGGCATCCCATGATATTGATCTGTTGTTCTTGTTTGTGTAGACTGATAGAGCTGCAATGCTTGATGAAATTGTGGATTATGTGAAATTCCTAAGGCTCCAAGTAAAGGTAAAGTGCCACAACCATCCTTCTGGAGTTAGACTTGAATTTTATTTATTTATTTGTTTTTTTTTTTTTCAAGTTTTCTATCTGTTTTATTTTTACCATAGTCACTCCAAAACTGCATTTAAGTCTAGAGGAGTCAGATGGGATATGAAATATCGTTCATTTAATTAAGAATTCCAATAATATAAAATTCTAAAACAGTTCAGATTTTGGAATTTGGTAATTCGACTTGTAACAAGTTTCTAAAAATGACTGGACATGCCATGAAACAATTATTTTCATTATTTTCATTTAATTTCCAGGAAACAATGATGCATCAGTTTCCCATTCTAATGATGGATGTCAATACCTGAATCGTGGTTGCAAACAGTCAAATTTTCTTTCAATGCATTATTATCTTTTTAGATTTTTTTTCCAATAAAAAACGCAACGCATGATAAACACAAGCATGAGATGTGTCCTTTTCATTTGAAATTTCCATCGTAATCAGATATTGTGGAATCTTAAATAGTGGGGTTGTAATGAGAAAACATAGGACTTAAGGTTGTTTCCCATCATCACAGACTGTTGAATTAAGCATCCTCACATTCAAAATCTTGTTTATGCCATCCAGGAAAGGTTGTGGACCATTTGCTTGATAGGGTGTATCTCCTTAGTCAAAAGACAGGGACTACCTAAACCTGTTCCCACTCCTTTTGTTCTTGAACTCTTTGGCTCCGTTTGGAACCCGGAAAGTATTAGGGAAAGATAAAAAAAATACTAGAGAAAATCATTTTCTCACATTTGGTTTCACCTATGGAAAATATAAAAGAAAATAAAATATAATCAAAATTTTACATATTTTTAAATTTCTTAGTCCTTATATAATAGAGATAAACAAATTAAGTGAGTTTGAATAAACATATATAATTAATTTATTAAGTTTAAACCTATTTTTTATTTTGTTCCAAATTTTCTTTCCTTCAACTCTTCCTTTTTATTTTTTTTCCTTAAATATTTTCCGGGTTTCAAACAGAGTCTAAGGAAATTGATTTTCTCTTGTTTGGTTTCGTTTTACTGTAGAAAATATAAAAGAAAATCAAATATAATCAAAATTTTATATATTTTTCAATTTCTTAGTCCTTATACATTTGAGATAAACAAATAAAATGAGTTTGAATGAATTTGTAGAATTAATTTATTAATTTTAAACTTATTTTTTAATTTCTTCCAAATTCTCTTTCTTTTCACTTTTCCTTAATATTTTCTTTCTTTAGTACTTTCCCTGGATTCCAAACCCTAATATTGATATTCTTCTAAATAACTTGAACAGGTCTTGAGCATGAGTAGATTAGGCGGAGCTGGCGCAGTTGCACCACTTGTTACAGACATTCCACTTGCATCAGTCGAGGTAAGTACTCAATAGACAAGAAGGTATATGAACTTAACATTTAATTCTCCCATCTCTTGTTTAATAGTAGCATTTTTGTTTTTTAAGGAAGAAGCAAGTGAAGGGGGAAGAAATGAACCAGCATGGGAGAAATGGTCAAACGATGGTACAGAAAGACAAGTAGCTAAGCTGATGGAAGAGAACGTTGGGGCTGCTATGCAGTTCCTTCAGTCCAAGGCACTATGCATTATGCCAATCTCTCTCGCTTCAGCCATCTATCACTCTCAGCACCCGGACGCAACCCCACTCGTCAAGCCCCCAGACTAATCCCCCTACATAAAAAAGAAGCTCTGAGTGATGTCCCAGAATATATCGTGTTTCAAAATAAAGATTAAGCAAGTATTTATTATTAAATATCGTAAACCGTAGTCATGCGATTATGATTTTAGGGTTTTAAGTTAAATTGTGGTTAGTAGTATGGTTTAAAATTTTATAGCGTAGTCATCGTCAGCGATTTTAGCTTTCTGGCTCAGCTAGTGGTTGGTGATTGCAGTTTTGATGATGTGGGAATAAGAGACTGGGCGTTATTTTAAGACATGTTAATTTGGGAATTTTGTTTTTGAAAAAAAAAGATTATTTTGGGACAAAGCTCAAAAACTCTCCCTTTCAAAAAAAAGGCAAACACATCTCATTGCCACCCCCCATTCAAATTTTCTCTAAATGCGCCATTGGCCCCACAACATAATCGCATAATAGCCAATCACTCCTAAATTGCAATCGAAGTCAGATGCCATAGTCCCCTTAACCTTTTTTTTTTTTTTTTGGTTACCTTTATATCAGCTTTGTCAAAACAGGGTTTGATGTTATGCCCTTAAAAAGGGGATACATATCACAACCCTCTTAGCGTCTTGCTGGAGTTGGGAGTAAAAGGGGAGAATTTTCAAAGCTCCAATAGATTGATGATGTTAGTCTTTCTTTCCTTTTTGTAGTGGTGGATGAGGAAAGCACTTTTGTAGTGGGGGGTTGTGGTCGTCTCAACGACTCAAAATATATTGGTAGTGGGTGGTGGGACCTTGTAAAAGGGGTAGATAGATGGATAGTTTATGTGTTTAATATGTTTATGAAAGTGTATGTGTTTGGTATTTTAATAGCGAATGAAATGCAGATTGTGGGAAGATATATAGGAAGTGGATAGTGGTTGGTTGAAAAAGTAGAGGTCTTATAGTCTAGGAGAAATTGATAGTGCTGAATTTGGTCCGTTAAGGGGTGTAAGTGGATGTGTTTCCAAAAGAAATTTTTGACTTTATTTTCCAAATTCTTCTACATCTATCGCATCATCATCATTGGGGAGAGAGAGAGAGAGAGAGAGAGAGAGAAAGGAAAAGAAAGGAGGGCTTGTTTCTGACTGGGTTTGGTGGTGGTAGTGTGGTAGTTGTATTGTTTGGCAGGTTCATATTGTAGATATCTTTATGGCACTGACTCGCCTTTTTGTGTTTCCTCCAATTAGCTTTACTAAATTGAATTGTATGGAGCGAGAGAGATTCGATTAGATTTTTAGGGCCAAAAGCTCGTTCTTAGTCTTGGTAGGCCAGCCCCACATTTTTTTATGATTTTTTTTTTAATATTCTACTACGTTGGCCAAAAAACTCTTTCTTTTATATACATAATTAAAAAAAAAGGGTATTACTTTATTATATTAAAAAATTATGAGCTTTCAAAAGAAAAAAATTAAAGAAGGGTAAATTTGAGTGAATATGCCAAATATCTACTTTTAATCCCTAACCCTCTCGACCGATTAAACAATTGAATACGTTTGAAAGTTCCTGTCAATAAAATTTAATAAAAACAATGGAATAAGTTTTTCAACATTTGAGCATAAATCTGGTTAGATATTTCGCAAAAAAGAAAAGAGTTTTTTTAGGAAGCTGGGTAAAATTACAAAGACCTTTATAAATTCCCTTTAAAAAAATACAATACCTAGAAAACTTGAATATATATATATATATATATATATATATATATATATATGATAACCATGGGTGCGTGGATTTGTGTACATCTCGACTAATTTCATGAGACTTAGAGTTAACGGTTAGGTAAATCTTTAGTGCTGTTGAAGGGAAATTGATAATCATTGAAGAACAGACCCTAAACTCGACCACTCAGGGGTAACAAACCCTAAACTTGACTACTCGAGGGGGTAACGAGTGATTATTGGGAGGCAAACCCAATAGCGGACCTATTGAGTATGATTGGTGATTTCTTTTTAAGTGTAATGTACAAAAGTTGTTTCCTCCTTTAAAGTCTAATCTCAAAACAGGCATCTTGCCTTTTGCTGACTAATTACTGTAGACTAAAAAATAAAATAAAATTAGAAAATAAAAAGGTTTAGTAGTGTGTAAACGGACCTTCAGCATTCTTGATTTATTGATACCATCTAACCCAGCTCTATTTAGGGACTATCATCGTCTACCTTGGAACTTTGGTGGTGGCTGCTAACCCATGCAGTAAACATTTGTACTATAAATAATTCCAGAATTTAGGATCCTGTTTGGTTCATGTTTTTTAAATCCATTCTTGATAATAGTTTTTAAAAATATAAAAAACACCATTTTAGATTATCCGTGAATTTTCTAAACAGAAAATAGTTTTCTAAACAGGCCCTAATTTAAGACTTGATTGCCATGGAGAAAAGAATACTAAAGCAAGTCATGACAAATTCTTCCAATACTTGAAGTACGAGCTAAAATAGTTACACCCAAAATATCAACTACTACACCCCCCCCCCATATAGATTTTTCAAGACTCCAACTAAGAATCCAACTTGGTTCTCACTTCTCATGCATATATATATAATCTAAAATAAGATCAACCATTTCCATGTTTTCCACCATATGATTAGATTAGGCATTCATCCAAGTGGAGCAGAGTGTTTATACGGTCGGTCATTCATTCCATATAAAATGAAAGTGAGAACTCATAATTAAAGACAAATATATCATCCACCAGACATCAGACTGGTAAGAGGAACGGAACGGGGAAAAATGAATTAGAGATGGTGGTCAAGAACAGCTTACAAGTTACAACCGGGGAGGGAAGAAGGAAGAAGGAAGAAGGCCCATCAGCATTGAAGGTTTTACATTATTGCAGAGATAATCTCAAGATTCAGCAGGCATCAAGATCCCTGCATGGAGGCGCCTTTGGCTCGCCCAATAATGTGGTATTCCCTCCTTCTGGGCCACTCATTATCCTCTGCGGGTTTTGCGTGCCGTGCTGAAATGTGCAAAACAGCAAATTAAAGAAGTGTACACATACAACCATTCAAATCAACACAAAATATATGTTCTATTTTGAGTTTTGTATCAAAATAATACTTTTAAATATATATATATATATATATCAATCTAATACTTTTTTAAAAATAATGCACAAACTAGTGCTTAAAACCGTAGTTGTTCACCTAATAAAGTGGTATTCTTATCCGATGTGGGTTTTATGTGCTATGCTGAAATATGCAAATAGCAAATTAAAGAAGTGTAGACATAGGACCTTTCAAATCAACACAAAATATATGTCCAATTTTGAGTTTTGTACCAAAATAATATCTTTTTTTTTTAAATATCATTTTAATGCGTTTTTGAAAATAATGCCTAAACTAGCGCTTAAAACCGTATGTGGTGACTACGGTTGGTTTTAACTTCAAGCTTAAAACCATAATCACCAACTATGGTTTAAACTTAGAAAAATTTAAAACCGTGATCGTATTCACGGTTTTGATGATGGATTTGAAATGATATTTTCAAAATGTATTATAGTTTTTTAAATGTATTATTTTGAAACAAAACTCTCCAATTTTTTTGACCATTTTTTCTTACTAGTGGCTACGCTTTTACTTACTTAGCATAGTTGTTGACTACGGTTTTAAATTTTTTTTTAGTTAAAACCATAATTGTTGGTTAAAACTGTAGTTTTTAAGCACTAGTTTGGACATTTTTTTCAAAAACATATTATCTCGATATATATATATATATATATAAATGTATTATCTTGGGACAAAACTCCAAAATATGTCCAATATGTTTTACCATTTTTACTTACCGGTGGCTTCTCCCCCCTTCTCAACATCTCGACTACCTCAACAACACGTTTTGGAGTGAGGTCTTCCTGAGTGCAAGCAAAGGGAAGAAACGTAAAACTCCAGAAACTTTCAACCATTTGAGAGTGAAGGAAGTTATCACAATTCACAATATGGAAAGCAAGATGGGTTTGAAGTGAAAACTTACATAGTAGTTGTAGGAATATCCTTCAGATCCATTTGAGTAGTCCACAACTGTTATCATTGGAGCATTTACACAACATCCCTGGAGAAACCAACGAGAGAGCTCATAATATGGTGCCATACAACTCATCCACTGTTGGATCCACTTAGGTGGAGTTTTTTTTTTTGTTTTTAACTTAACGTTAAATAGAACTTTTGTTCTAAATAGTGTTTAATAGGATTAAGTATTTAGTTGTTTGTTTTTTCAAAAAAAAAAAATCAATATTTTAGTTTTTATCTAAACTTTGAGAAAATAAAATTTTAAATGAAAATTTAAAAATATATATGCTTTTATATAATTAGCATGAATGGAATCATGAGAGTTTCTATTTGATCATAAATTATATGATTTTCCCATATTTGAATATCTAGTTTTTTTTCTTAATAGAAAAAAATTAAATAAAAAAAAAGCCCAAAAAGTCAAATATTTAGCCTTTTCTATTCAGCAAAAAAATTTGAAAATTCAATAATAAATCATCAAAAAGTTAAAAAACAAACCTTAATAAGATGAAAATGGTAAATATGATCTTATGAGACCCAATGTCCTCATGAGAATGGGTTTGGTGCCTAATAGTCTCACGAGGAATCCATAGGCCCAAGTTCATTTTTATCTAATAGTAAACAATAAAAAACAAGTAGACCCTAACAGTGGTACGGGAGTTCTGTCCCAAAATAATACACTTTTTTTTTTAAATTACCAATCTAATACGTTTTTTAAAATAATGCCCAAACTAGTACTTAAAACCGTAATTGGTAACTATTGTTTGAACTTCAATCTTAAAACCGTACTCAACAACAAAGGCCTTAAATTAAAAATAAAAATAAAACCGTAGTCACCATCTATGGTTTTGATGAGAACCCTCTAGTTTGAGCATTTTTTTCAAAAACGTATTAAATTAGTATTTATTTATTTTTAAATATATTATTTTGGGACAAAACTCGTGGTATGGTACTTATAAGCTATTATGTCCAAAATTTTTTTTGCTCTTTTGCAGTTGGGATTTAGCCATTTCCTTTATACCTTCATTATCACTTTAAACCCTGTTCTATAGTCATCCATTGAAACACACCAATGAATGATCCATTTCCATCCACTTGCTACCATAACCCAATCCCCTCAAGACGAAAAGCGAGTTGGGGGTCAAAATGACCTTTCTATTAAAAAAAAATATTGATTTTATGTCACTTTTGAAACTATTGTTCAATATGTTCATTTTTATTCAAAATGACCTTTCTGTTATGCTACACAGGAACGATGTATTTTTTTTTTTTTTTTTTTTTAATACAAGTTAGAAACTATAGTTAGAAACTACGATTTCATTTTTACACTAAAGTCGCAGTTAGAAACTATGGTTTCATTTTTACACTAAAGTTGTAGTTAGAAATTGGGGTTCCATTTATGAACTAAAGCCTCAGTTTGTAATTGAGGCTTTAGTTTAAGAATGAAACTGCATTTTCTAACTACGACTCTAAGTCAGTCTAAAAATAAAAATTTAGCATCTTTCCTCACAGCTCCATTTTGAAAAAAATGTTTGAAATTTTAAAATGAATATTTCTTTTTTATAAAAGGGTTATTTTGAACCCAAACTCTAGGAAAGCAGTGAAGGTACAGACAGCTAAGCAGGTAAAGAGAAGACTAACCATGCATTCCATTTCGCCAACAGAAAACAAGCCATCCTTCGTCACTTCTGCTCATCAGAAATATATAGTGACTAATTATTCGAACTCTAAGTTTAGATTCTAAAAGAATGTAATAGGGCGTTGTAGTATGAAAAACAAGAGAAAAAAGCAGCACCATTAACTAAAACTAACCGTTGCGCTTCACTTTTAAGTGTTTTAGCAAGGCATCTTCTATTTCTCGTGAACCACGTATCATACAAGGTGTCGTGCCACATACCAATAGGTGGTACTTACCCACCTGTAAATCCCATAAAGAGCGGTTCAAACAGGTAAAAAAAGTTAACTCACACATAAAGCATGAAGCCTGCGTTTATGCTAGAACTTAGAAGAGAAATTACAAAGCCAAGGAAGAAAAAAAAACAGAATTTTGAGTTCCTAACCTTTGCTCGGTTGAACATTGAATAAAATGTTGCAACCTCATATACACGGACCGGAGCAACCTCGACAATCTTGGCCACCTGGGTGAGCCACAATAGATTGGATTACGTAGTGCCAAATTTAGATAAATATGAGAGATTATGAATGCAGAAAGGTTTATCTTCAAAGGCTATACGTAAAAAATTGACAGCTCTATTAGCGGTGAAACTAATAGGGGATTCTTCAATGCAAGGATTACAACTGTTAGCATTCAAAGCCTCTTTCTTAAATTTTCAGCAAACCAACTAAACTCATAAATAAATAGCGAAAGGAAATTCATGGAAAGATTGGGGTCACAATTATGGGTACAAAAGACATTGTTCTGATGGAGGTTAGAAATTGTTTACAAAGCATTAGATTGTTGGTAATGCTTCAAAGAACACCACAAGATGTTTAGGGCATGTTTGGTTCCTGGTTTTAAAAACCGTTTTCTGTCCTAAAAAACAAGGAGAACATATTTGGTTCACACTCAATTCAGAGAATAAGAACAGTTTTCAGATAACTTAAAAAATGTGTTCTCTATGTTGTCAAAAACTGTTCTTAAGAACAGTTTTAAAAAACAGGAACCAAACAGACCCTTATTTTCTGATTTAGAAGTTGAATTAGTGCAGGCTCCTGCTTGCTGGGGGAGCCAGTACAAACAATAACTAGAACATTAGGGAGCAAGGGTTTCATCGAGAGAAAAGAAATAACAACTTTTTTGTAATTAGGAAATCAAAGAAGTGTGTAACCAAATTTCAACATTTTGCAAAACCACTTCAATATTTCTGAATGTTAGTAATATTTTATTAAGCTTCCTGAAGTTTTCTATCATCTTGAAAAGTGGCAACAAGAATAAACTTAATGTGGCTAGACATAGTCAACTACTACATGACAAGCAACAAAGATAACATCAGCAATCATCTCTATGAAAACTATCTGTCTCTATCAAGGCAAGAGCTAGCGGAATGCCATTTTCTTTTTTTTCCCTTTTTTTGGCAAGAGCTTGTGGAATGTTGGCATGGCAATGAAGCAAGTGTGAGCAATTCATGGTAGCACTTTACCAGATGGAAAAAATTCTTCCAGAATTATTTGAAATGGACAAGGCCAATACTACCATTGGAACAACCCTCATCTGATGCAGTTAGCAACACAGTAACTCTAAAAATATGAAATCAATAAGACCACAACCATAAGAGGTTCTGGTATCTAACATACAAACAAGGTTTCCTGACACAGTAATATACTTTTCAATATTCAATAATGCAAATTTAGTTATTTAGTTCAATCCATCTATATTGGTTTTCTAAGTAAAACAGGAAATAATATCATAAGCAATCAAACTTATGACTCAGGAATTCAATGGCAAATATTTTTATGTGTAATAAAATGATCTTGTTGATATTAAATAAACTTAAATTCTATCAGACATTGGGTTGTTTATATCTATTGACATATGCAGACAAATCAATACATGTTAGGAATTGCTGTGCATGAAAACATACCGCATTCATTGCTGAAACAGGGAGCCATCCTCCATGTTGCTGCTGTGCAAGATCTAGCAGAGGAATTATTCCAGACTGCTTGTAGTTGGATGGATAATGAGATAGTATCTCCTTAACCTAGGTAAGATAGTCACAACCCAAAAGTTAAGAAAGTTGCATCTGCCAAGCAATACCTTAATACATTAAATATATGAACGTTATGTAAATGTAGATTGAAGACCACACATGCATATATGAATGTGGTTGGATGAATCCTATAATGAAATCAAGATATGTATTCAAATTTGAGAATGCAGAGAGCTGTTTTATAGCATCACTAGAAAAACACAGTTGTCATCATCAAGAATCTATATTATATAATAAGGTACATGCTTCTCTGAAGGTTTACCTACTTTCTGCATCCATTTAATAGAACTTATTCAAAAGATTAATGTTATATGTCATGATGCAGTAAAATAACTCTTGAACTAAAATCGTTTTATGATAGGTGAATTGTTGTCCTCATTAGAGCTCGAACTTGGAACCTCCCACAAATTCTCCTCATTTGTTTACCACTAGAGACAGAATTCAAGAACTTGAACTAAAAATGTTAAATTTATTTCAAGTTAAAAGAATTGGATGAGACCAAAAGCTTTGCCTCTGCCCATGGGAGCACATCTAGGCCTGGCTTAGCTCTGCATGGTTAGAGTCGGTTTGCACTCTAGCTCGGTAATGACCCAAGTATATGTTAGGCCTCCCATCCAACTCACCTACACTCAGCGCAAGGGTAAGAAGGTGCCAAGCGGCACTTGTTAGTTATTTTTTATATTGGAGGAGCCTTTGAGGGCTGTTTGGGGTAAGGCAAAATTGTTTTTGGTATGAGGTAGTGGGAATTTAGAGAATGGGGGGAACGAGGGGTTGGGAATGGACAGTTGGTGAGAGTAATTCTTGAGGAGAGTAGAGAGAATCTCAGATATCTCTCTTGTATCTCCATTTATTTGTATTCATCTTTTAGCATTGAATCCAAAATCATTCTTTCTTCATTCTTGAGCACTATGTATACGCTAGGTGTGTCTTTGTGCTTGGCTATTTGAGTTTGGTTTGCAGGATAGCAGACGGATCCTATCATTAGGTATCAAAGCGGGGTTTCTTCATCTTTCTTTATCCTTCAAACCTCAATCTTCGAATGGAGACTTGGAGTCAAGCCTCAGGCAAGAGGGATGGAAACTAGAGTTGAGGAACTAGAAGACAAAATGGGGCTTGTACAAATTGAATTGCAGAAGGTTGTGACTAGATTAGACAAACTAGATCGGTTGGATTTTGAGAAATTGAATGGAGGTATGGAGAGCAACTGTTGATGATTGAAAACGGATTAATGAACATCCTCTGCCATCTTAATATCAACAATCATCGAGCCACAACCCCATCACCGGAACCAGTACCAAAAATTTCTAATGTTGCTTTGGCGGCAGAAGTGATCGATAGGAGTAAAGAAGTCCTAGGAGAGCAACCGATGGTTGAAGGGGAGACCACTGATCCACCATTTGCTCCAAACCGGCAAGAAACCCTCCCTCGAAAACTAGAGGTACCGATAATTGAAGGAAACAACCTAGATGGATGACTTATTAGGAATGAATGTTATTTTGAGCTCAATGGTGTTTCTCCAACAGATAGATTGCAAGTAGTTGTGGTTTGTTGGAAAGGAGGTGCATTAGCTTGGTACTACTATGAAGAGAGTTGCCAGGCTTTTAGGGGGTGGCTGGAGTTCAAGAAATCATTGTTAGAGGGCTTACATTCATCTCAAATTGGAAATCTGATGGAGAAGCTTCTAGCACTTCGGCAAACATCTTCAGTGGGTGTGTACCATCGCAACTTTGAGTTGCTATCGGCTCTCTTTCCAGACCTTCCAGAAGTAGTGCTAGAAAATGCATTTAGCTCAACTTGTGGGAAACAAAAAGGCGAGGTCAGGTTATGAAAGTAGCCTAAATATTGAAGGATATAAACAATGTTGCCTTACGGTGCCAGGTAGGGATATCTACACGAATAGGAAAACTTCGATACTTCTCCACTATATCAGGTATCTCTCTAAGCCCTAAAACTCCTCCCTCTTCTTCGACGACCAAGTCCAGTACCTTTACCCTTTCTACTCCGCCATCTTCTCCCATCACTACTACTTCCCAAGCACTCTCATCATCCTCTTCTCCTTCAAGCACTACCATACCCACCAAGTTTCGAAGATTAACAAATGCAGAGATGAGAACAAAGGGAGAAAAATGGCTCTGTTTTCTATGTGATGAAAAATTCGGGCTTGAACATTGGTGTCGGAATAAGGAGCTTCAAGTTTTGTGGACTGAAGATAAACAAGAGGGTTAAGGGGAAAACACATAGCAAGAGGCAATCTGGCTGGGTTGTCTCCTTATTCAATGAAAATCAGGGGGCATGTCAATAACAAGGTTGTTATTTTATTTTTATTTTTTATTTAGAAAAAAGGGAACAACAAGGTTGTTATTGTCCTCATCGATTGTGGAGCTTCCCATTTGATATCTTCTCCTCTAATTTCTGAATTGGGCCTGTCATTAACACCCATCGAAGATTTTGGGGTAACTTTTGAAATAAGATAGCGGATGTAGACTACAAGAATTTGTAGACATCTTTGCCTTCATTTACCTGGGGTGGACATAGTGGTTGACTTCTTTCCACTACCTTTAGGTAGTACTGACCTCATTCTTGGTTATAAATGGCTACTCTCACTTGGGAGTTGGGACCACACACACAAATTGGAAAGAGTTATCCATGGAGTTTTCGATAAAGGGACAAGTTCAATAACAAGGGGACTGTTCTTTATGAAAGACTCAAGTTTCACTACACGCTATACATAGAACACTACTTCATGAGAAGCAGTGAATTTTGTTAGAATGCAGGTAGATCAAAACAACCTCTATTGAATCATCTCTTGTTGAAAATACACCCTTGTCAGCTAAAGTCTCAACCTTGCTTAAGAAATACCAAGATCTTTTTGAAATTCCAACTGGATTACCACCTATCCAAGACAAAGATCATGCCATAACCTTGAAGGACGACACTTCACCTATTTATGTCTTACCTTACCGATATCCACATGTTCAGAAAAATGAAATTGAATGGTTGGTCAAGGAGATGTTAGCTTCCGGTATTATCAACCAAGTACTAGTCCATTTTCAAGGCCTGTGCTACTGGTAAAAAAAAAATGGTAGCTAGCACTTCTACGTTGATTACAGAGCGTTAAATAGAGCTATGGTTCCTTGTAAATTCCCAATGCCTGTCATTGAGGAGTTGCTTGATGAACTCCATGGAGTTGTCACTTTCACCAAGATTGATCTTAAATCTAGGTATTTTCATAATCGGGTCCGTTGCAAAGACATTCCAAAGACAACATTTCGTACACACCAGGAGCACTATGAATTCTTGGTGATGCCCTTCGGCTTAACCAACACTCCTACTTTTTTTTTATCGAGAGGGGGGGATCCTCCTACACACTACAAAGCCGAGATTATCCTATTGGAGAATCTTGCTTACGTCTTTTGGTGGATTATGCCAGGTCTTCAAAACGCCTTGTTGGATTTTCAACGCTTTCTTGGCCATTGCATCAACCACATCATTCCCTTCCTTGTAAAGGTGTTGTATGACTACAACCCATTGCTTCTCCATCCAGTCTTGACATTCCTGAATGAGGGTTGCAAATGAGGTGTTAACCTCTTCTATCCCTCGCAACCAATTCACCATCACAAGACAGTCTGTCTCAACTTGGATACGTTTCGAGCCAGTTTCCCATGACAGCCTCATTCCATGGACAAAACACCCATGACTCCACCTCCTCAATTAAGCATATCCCTAGGTTCAACGAGTATCCATGGACCCATCCACCTTCATCGTTCCTTAGGACTCTGTCAGCTCCTGCCCTAATTGTTTCCCTTTACATGCAGCCATCTGTATTGAGTTTCATCCACCCTTTAGAGGGTCTTTTCCACCCCGCCCAAACAAGTTTTGGCTTGTTGTACCTTCCCAATACTACGTTTTCATTTGAGAAGGCTACTAGAGATTCAAGAAATTTCCTTCTTGCCATGTCTGCCTTCCTTTCCACATTTGTTATTTGGTTACCAAAAATTTCCTTGTTTCTCTACTTCCATATCCACCACAGACTTAAGGTGAATCTTTCCTTCCATGGCCCTCTATTCTCTTGATTCCTAATATTCAAATTCCAACATAGCCAATCTGTGAAAGGAAGGATATGATGGCTCTTCCCAAAATCATCCTTTGCCGATCTTTCCCATAAATTTTTTGCTTTGGTGCAGAATCTAAATATATGGTTCAGATCCTCCCTTTCCTCCATAAAACAGTGGCAATACGAGTTGCTCGTGAGGCTTCTCTTCACTCTTTCCATGTTCGATAGCACTTTGCCATGCATAAGTAGCCATATAAAAACTCGAATCCTTCGAGGGATCTTCAATTTCCAAATACGCTGCCAAATTCTATTAGTGGGTTGGGGTTGCTGCATTGTTAAGTTATATGTTGAACTTATAGTGAAAGACCCCATTTTGGATCCTTTCCAACACAAGCCATCATTTCCCCTCTAGTCACCTCGCAGCATCACTGTTGAGAGCCTATTGCAAATTTGGGGCAGTAGTAATCCTTCCAAATCACTCCGCCTCCACCCCTCCATGCAGCACCAATACTCCCTCACTGTTTTGTAGGAATCGACCAAATTGATCTCTGCAAGTGCCAACTCTATAAGGGGTACGCCTCCTAACCACACTTCCCTCCAAAAGAAAGTTTCAACCCCATTGTAGACCTTTGCCCTAGTTCCTTGTTTGATAATCTCTCTAGCTACAACCATCCCTTTCCAAGCATTTGACGCATTCCTCTTTTTTTCTAGGTTGGAGAAGTCCATCTTACCTCTCACATACTTTGCATGAAGAATTTGGCCCACAATTTTTCCGACTACATAATGAGCCTCCATTCCATTTTTGCTAAAAAAGCCAGGTTCATGTTCCTCATCTTTTTTATTCCCAGTTCCCCATTTTCTCTTTGTTGGGTTACAATTGACAAGATGAATTTTTCGATAGCCTTGCAAATTTCCCCAAATGAATTGTCTCACGTTTTTGTCTAAGTCGTTACATAGAGTGATAGGCTGCTATAATGGACTGCATTGAATGACATATTCCAACCTTTTCTCAGGAAATTTGTTCTTGTGTTTTTCGATGACATTCTGGTTTATAGCAAGTCAGCTGATGAACACCAACTTGTCAATTGTTTGCTAATGCCAAAAAAAAAAAGGAAAAGTGTTTTCTCTAAACCCATGATTGAGTATTTGGGACATATCATTGATGCCATGAGAGTCTCAGCCATTCCTACTAAAATTCAAGCAATGGTAGACTAGCCCACACCTACATCTATTAAAGCCTTACGAGGTTTCTTAGGCCCCACGAGATAATATAGGTGCTTTGTCTAGGATTATAGCAAGGCCGCTTGGCCTCTCACACAACAGTAGCGAAAAGACTCATTTTATTAGGATGTAACCGTCCAATCGACCTTTCAACAACTCAAGAAGGTCATGACAAAAATACCAATCTTAGCTCTTCCTGACTTTGCAAGGCAATTTGTGAAAGAGACGTATGCTTCTAGTTATGGTTGTGGAGTTGTCCTTATGCAATAAAACAAACATGTCACTTTATTTAGCCAAAAGCTCAGCTCTTCAACCCAAAGTAAGTCTGTTTATGAGAGAGAATTGATGGCAACCGTGTTTGCTATTAAAAAATGTTCTTATTTGGGAAGTCTTTATTATTTGTTAGAGCAATGGATAGTTGATGGGGAATATAGCAAATGGCTTTACAAATTGATGGGCTTTGATTTTGAAATTTAATATAAGCTCGTTTCTACCAATTCAGCTACTGATGCCTTATCTAGACTACCGAAAGATGTCACTCTTCCCAGCTTTCATCACCTATGTTGCTTAATTTCAAGGACTTATCTGCTCAAATTGCTGTTGATTCATTTTTGTCAAACATTATGTAGTAACTTCAACTGAATCCAACCTCTTATCCACACTTTAAATTTGAAGGGGCACACTTGTCCTCATATTCCCTTTATATACCACCGTTGTTGCATGAATTTCACTGTGGTTAAGTTGGAGGAGATGCTGGCATTGGCCATACTTATGCTCGTCTTGTAGCTGAATTTCATAGGAAATGGATTAAGAAGCATGTCCAAGACTATGTAACAGCCTTCGATGTCTACCAACCTAGTAAGTATGAAGCTATGGTTCCCGCAGGCTTCTTACAACCCCTACCTATTCCAGATCAGGTTTAGGATAACATTACAATGGATTTCATTGAGGGCCTCCCCGAATCTCATGTTTTTTACTCAATATTGGTGTTGGTCGATCATCATTCGAAATACGGCCATTTCATAGCTCTCAGGCATCCTTTCACTGCTCAATTCGTGGCTCTCATGTTCCTTAAAGAGGTGATTCACTTATATGGTATTCCAAGAAGCATCATTTCATACCGAGATAAAGTATTCATGAGCTCATTTTGGCGAGAATCATTTTCATTGCAAGGGTCGGGGCTTAAACGGAGTACAGCCAATCACCCTCAAACTGATGGCCAATCCTAGGTAGTTAATTGAGGCTTAGAAATCTACCTTCGCTGCTTCACCAAGGACAAGCCTTCACAATGGTCATCTTGACTAACATGGGTTGAATATCACTACAATACAGCAGTGCATTCGTCTATTGACACCTCGCCTTTTCATGTTCTCTATGGTCAAAGTCCTCCACTCCGGTCCGTTATTAGTGGGGGCTTTGCTACTAATGCAGAAGTGGACAACTATTTAACAAATCAGGATGCTCTCCTTGTTTATGTCAAGCTCTAACTATTTAAAAAAACCACCTTGGCCCGTAAGAGGAATGAGGAGCTTGCTCCAAGAAATTATGGCCCATTTCCAATTGAGAAAAAAGCTAGAGATGTTGCTTATGTTCTTAATCTGCCAGCTACTGCTAGAATCCATAACATCTTCCATGTATCCTAGCTGAAGAAAGCCATTAGGTCTCATCCAGCTTGTCCTTTTCTTCCACCAACTCTAACTGTTGATTTGAAGCTTATTGTTGAGCCATTAGAGGTACGAGGAGTGAGCACAACCATTGCTATTACAGGGACTGAAGTCTTAATACGTTGGAAGGATTTACCAGCATTTGAGGACTCCTGGGAATTTGCAAATGTCATAGCCACTAAGTTTCCCTCTTTCAAACATGAGGACAAGGTTGCTCTTTGGGCAGCAGATAATGTGAGGTTTCCCATCCAACTCACCTACACTCGGCGTAAGGTTAAGAAGGTGCCAAGTGGCACTTGTTAGTTATTTTTTATATTGGAGGAGGCCTTTGAAGGCTGTTTAGGGTAAGGCATAATTTTTTTTGGTCTAAGATAGTGGAATTTGGAGAATAAGAGATGGGAGTGGGGGACCACGAGGGGGAGGGAATGGAAAGTTTGTGAGATTAATTATTGAGGAGAGTAGAGAGACTCGAATATCTCTCTTGTATCTCCATTTATTTATGTTTTCATCTTTCAGTATTGAATCCAAAATCATTCTTTCTTCATTCTTGAGCACTATGTATTCGCTGGGTGTGTCCTGTGCTTGGCTGTTGGGGTTTGTTTTGCAGGATAGCAAATGGATCCCATCAGTGTACAGAGTAGGACTCTAACTGCCTTCAGTCCAACTGTGGCCCTGATACCCCACTTGTATTCACCTTGGACATTTACCCAGGGTTTCTAATAATATACTAAAGGTAATAAGCTGATTTGCACCTCCACCCAAATAAAGTGTTGCTGATGGAATTATTGGTGATGCCCAGGTGATCAAAAATGAAATCTGTATTGTGTAGTGTCAATGACAAAAATATAAATGGTTCCCAATGATTGGTAGCTCATTATGTTGTCATGGGCTTTACGTGATACACCTGGTTTCTTTATACAGAAAACTGAAAAGTGGAGTAAGAATCTCTAATAATAGAGCCTAATTTGGCAACATTTAAAAAAAAATCACTAAAATTACTATTTGAGAGCAATTCTTACAAAAAAATTTCAAATATTTTTCAAAACAAAATTAGGTTCAAATACTCAAATATGAAAAACAGTTCTCCCAGCCTATTCCTAAAAAAACTGTGCACTCCCCCAAAACACCACTCGGTTACGTACAAAGCAAAATACAATGACACCTTTGAGGCCTAGCTCAAGTGGCAAAGGGATGGAGCTGGTTTGTATGAGGTTTTAGATTCAAGTCCCAATGAAGATAAACATTATCCATCAAAGATAAAAAAAAGTAAAAGTCTATGACCTATTATTTGTTTCCCTCATAACACTCTCTTTATAAGAAAAACCATAAAATAGCTTTAATATATTCTTAAATATCACCCCAACTTCAGAACAAAATTTTAAAAATCTTTTGCCAAATGTGTTTCTAATGTTGGGAAATTGTTTAGTGCACAACAGTGAAGTTATGAATGAAATCTCATCAAGCACCGATATCAACTATACAAGTTGCATTATGCCTTCCATAAATGTCCTGAGGTTCTTGGAAATTGAGGATGTCAAGAAGCATTTTCTCAACAGTCACATGCATGATAATTCCCTTAATACCATCCAACAAAGGGTTCCAAAGCTTGTAACATATCTAGAGACATGCCCATATTCTGACATACTTTAAACAATTAAATATGATTTCAACACTCCCTACTGCTTTCTTCTGCCTCTTTCATTAAAGCATATTCGACTGTGGGGTATAGAGTTTACAAAGCTCAAGATGGTGCCACATATTTCAGTACTCCATTTTTGCAACTTTTTTAACATCCAAAGAGAAGTGATCTAATATCTTTCGAACAAAAGACTCCTTATGATTGCATTTTCCACAGTTTGGTGAATAGGTAGTTGATAGTTCCTTCTTGACTAATAGAAACTTGGTAAACATAGGTCTAGAAAAGCTAATTGTGGATTTTTTTTTAATTGAAATAAATGCCATGAAGCTGGCATTTCCCTAAAAATATATTGTAGAACCACCGGCCTCCAGTGATTGTATACATACAAAATTTACAAATGAATCCGTTTTTCGTTTTGAGTCTTTATCATGAAATTTCTGGGTGTAATGATTTGTTCTTCATTCTAGCAGTAGAAACGTGTTCCATTTCCAAAACTATCCGCAGAACTATAGTCAGATATCAAAGACAAGTTCCATATAAGATGAATCCTAATTCTTCAGAGATTCACAAATCTAAGCATCACTCACTTTTTCCTTGTTCGCATTAGTGAACTCCCAGGGAATGCTTGGGTTGTTATCCGGAGAATCAAGATGCTGAAATACCAACAAAATTTCATCAAAACGCTAATAACGGTACAAAAATAACAATCGAAAAAACTGCAAATAGAATCAGCGTATCGAACTCACGTAGTTTAGAGCAGTGGAGAAGGATCGAGAAGTCTGGCGGAGAAAACAAAATGCAAAAGGAAAACAACAACAAAAAAAAGTCAATTATGGAAATCAGAAGGTGATTTGACAGAGAGAAAGTGGGAGAATAACCTGCGGATTTTGACGGAAAATCTGGCGGACCTCGAGGAGGCGTTTGGTGGCGAGACGAGCCAGCATTTTTGGAGAACTCGGTGAGGGATTTGGGGGAAGAGGAAGAAATGGCGTGAGTGAGGCGTGTGTCGTGTCGAGATCTGATGTTTGTTTTTGGGCTTTCTTAATGGGCCAACCAGCTTCCCGTATGGGCTGAAGAGTGTAGCCCTGGGCTTTGTTTTTGGCCCGTTTAAATCTTTTTTTTAATTTTTTTAAATAATTTTATTAATAAAAAGTTGAAATATAGCAATATATCTAAAACATAAATTGCTAAAAATCATAAATGATGAAACAATATATAGGTTAATAGTATAATAAATCGATATAAAACCTATAAATTTGATAATATAGTATTTCGAATATCTAAGGCTTGATTATTGACATCTGCTTGATCGTATTTTGATATATTTGATTGATCAGGTGACTTTGTTGTTTAAATCATTTCTCGTGTAAATAAAAGCAATATGAGATGATGAAAAATCTGCGTCGTAGCAGGCCACCACAACGAGCAAGCGTCGTTATAAGATGATGACAAACCAACGTTGTAATAAGACGAAAACTATAAGAAAATAAGAAAATGTTTAAATATTTGTGACATAACCACTTTAAGAAAAAAAAAATATGAGAAAAAGTAGACTTAGGTTTTTGTTTAAATCCCTCTTTAAATTTAATCATTTGAATGACAATAAATTTCATCGACTCACACTTTTAAGGTTCATTTCTTGTTTTTTAACCATATCTCGAAAAAAATATCATTAAAATACATATTTTTAAAATAAGTATAAAAAATAATATTTTTATCATGAAAATATAAGTTAATTTTCATAATAAATTTGTCTTAAAAAAAACAATATTTATTTTTATATTAAAAGTTTTCAAATTTGACTAATAGGGTCATTAGTCATAAATTGCACTCCGTTCCAACTCCAATTGATTTTGTAGGCACGCTAGTCTCGAGCTTGGAATATTGATCAATTTACCGATAATTAAATAAATAATTATTAAAATATTTTAGATTAGAAAATAATTCAAATTCTACAGGATGCATAAGCAATGAGATGGAAATTATCTTACAATGAAATTGTGTTTTAACGTGAAACGTGATTTCGTTGAAATCGTGTTTAACGTGGCTTGCGATTTTATATTGAAATCGTGTCTTGACCTTACGACTTCTGATTTACCTTGATGGAAAAAAATTAGTAGAAGATAATGGATACTTCTTAGGAAAATTCTGCGGAGATCTTGTTTCTTTGTTTTGGATCGGATAATGTAAATTCTGATTATATGGTGCCGCGATTTTGTGATCCCAAGTCGCTAGCTTTTGGTAGAGATGAGAGAGTGCAGAGAGTTTTCTTGTTTGTTTTTCTTGAGAAGATTATTAGGATTTGTCACATCTTTTCTTGTAACTTGTGCTTGCAGTTAACTTCATTTTAGCACCCAATTTTAAATTCAAAATTGAGTTGGGTCATGGATCATGGGTCATGGATCCATTTTGGGCGACCCAACTCTAAAATCCAACATCTCCCACTCGCACAAAATGGGATCCATGCTCTCTCTTAATATCATATAAGAGAACATCATCTCTTATCTTTCTACCACTAATTCATCTCTGAAAAATAGATCGTGTGGCCAGAAGCATGCGAGAGCTCTTTGCTATACATACATTAGGAATATATAGCTTCTCGACAAACAAGATCATGAGTAGACTTAGCAAGTATGCGTACCTAGATCATTTTATCACATTCAAATCTCAAACGATCTCAACCTTATATATCATATCTTGTATTCACAATTATAGACACTGCGCGAATTGGTATACCCGGTGAATACAAACAAGATGTGATACGTTTAATGATCTTCTCTTTTTCTCAAATATCTTAACTTTAATTTAATTTGCCTTTTCAGTGGTGAGTTAAACCCGAATCTCTCATAGTCCTTTGGTAACACTCTAAAATAGCAAATATTAAATTAAGTCTTAAAGTAGAATAGAGTCATAAGGGTATAAATATAAGGCTCTTATTCCTTAAAAGGTCTCACACATCAAAGGCGAGATCGAGCTTTGATTACACATATTAGTCATAATTTGCTGTGGTATGAAACCGTCTTCTGGTATTTCTCCTTTCCCATGGGTGTGTCTTTACATGTAATGTATTAATAAGATGCAGGATAATGGTTGACATTCTTAATGTCTAGCTGGAGTTCTCTTGTCTACTTAACTTTGCATTGTTGTTCAGACTCATATCTGGCAACATAGACAGATAAAGTGAAATTTTTTTAATTCACTTACAATCTTTAATAAGATCTCATCTTGTTTGATAACAAGGCGACATTCATATTTTAAGCTTGGCTCTCGATTATCACTTAGATAATAAGCTTAAAATTGTCTCATCTCTCATCAACTACTAAAAATTAATGAGAGCGATTACAGTATGAAGGGCTAATCTCTATCATCCAGAGCATACTTTTCAATAAATCGAGAGTGTATTACAAGAAATAAACACTCACATATGTGTAGGCTTGTAATAAACATGTTTTATTATTGAACATTAATACAAGCATGAACGTTGTTGGGAAACATTGTCGAGTATATCATATTTCTCTGTGATCTATGAGATTCCACATGCTTTATAAATATATCTCGAGGAATCGGTTTGTCAAAGGGATCTGCATATCATTTCAGCGTGGATATATACTTCATGTTCACCTTCTTGTGTGCAACCATGTCTTTTACAAAGTTATACTTTATATCTATGTGTTTGGTTTTGCCATGATACTTGGGATCCTTTGTGAATGCTATTGCTGCTTGACTATCACAGTTCACTAAGACTGAATCAGCACTATTAGCATTCACACCCAAGTGATCAAAAAACTTTGAAACCTGATGCTTCTTATCTTTACTTGACGGAAAAAGCTGAGAATTCAGCTTCCATTGTGGACAGAAATTTATCTGAGATTCTTCTTGCCTTTCCCCATTGATATAGAGCCATTGTTGAGTAAGAAGATGTACCCGAGAAGTGGAACTTCCTCTCATCTAAGTCTCCTCCCCCGATCGACATCGTGTAACCTTTTAATTCTGGATCTTTGTCGTAACACAATGAATAAGTAGCAGTTCCTTTTAGGTACCTTATTATCACTTTGCTTGCTTTCCAATGTCTTGCAGTCTGGTTGGTGATGTCATTACCATGCCAACAACAAAGCAAATATCGGTCTTGTACACATCATAGCCTTGTGACTTCCATAGCACTTGTATAGGGAACTTTCTCGTATACTCTTCTTCTTGTGGAGTTTTAGGACATTCTTCGACTAAGACCTTCTGCAATAGAGTATCGATGGGTTTGGAATCTTTGCATGTGGAATCGTTGAGGATCTTATTGATGTATGGCTCTTGTGACAGAGACAATAATTTCTTTGAGCGATCTACGAGATCTTAGCTCGAGAATATGGCGGGGCTGCCATATCTTTCATCTCGAAATTGGATGATAACCATCCTTTAATTTCATTGATATACTCCTTGCTATTACCAGCTATAAGTATATCATCAACATATAATGACATAATTATAAACTTGTCCATAGATCCTTTTATATATACACAATGATCTTAGGTCAATCATATTAAAACCATTTAATATGATTGTAATATGGAAACGAATATACCATTGTCTTGAAAATTTGCTTTGGTATATATGGACTTCAAGTACAAACTTTATTTTCTTGAGCCGTTAACAAAACCTACGGAGTTCTTTGCATGTGAATTTCCTTTTTCTAAATCACCATTTAGAAATCTTTGTCTTTATCCATTTGATGTAGTTCAAGATCTGCATCAGTAGCTGGCGTCAACGGATGGGAGATCTTTGGCAGGAAAGTTTGCTCATAAATCTGACATTACTGTGTAGGAAAAGTGCCGATGGGAGAGTGATTCTTGATCATAAGTCCATGGTCTGCAGAAAGACAGGTCTTGTTGATATCACGTTGAGGAAAAATCATTACCACAGAATGGCGATCAGAAGGATTAATTGTAAGGACTCCCACTATTGTGTTTACTATAAACACATGTACCCTTCCCGAATGTTACGGTATCTTAAAGATACATTTCTTTCCCAGTCACCCTAGTTTACCATGTGGGTCTGGTATTTAGAACATAGACCGCACATCCCCGAGGTCTTAAAACACTTAGGTCGGAGTTTTCTTTTGTCCATAACTCATATGGAGTAGTGAACTGATTTGCTAGGCACACGATTGGGATAAATGTGGCGGAGTTAATAGTGCATCACCCAAAGTGATTGGCAAATTTGCTGTGCCATCATAGACCTAACCATTTCAAGGCGTTCTATTTCTTCTTTTCATGACACCATTTGTTGTAAGGTCGGCAGAATAGTCGGCCCGATGTTGAATTATTTTAAATCCATAGTTGTCATCCCAGTCAGGAAACGAATATTCCGCGTCCTCGATCGGTTCTTAATGCTTTTATTTTTCTATCTAATTGATTTTCAACTAAGCTCATATAGCTTTGGAAGCAACTTATTGCCCTCGATTGCAACTTATCAAATAGACAATACAGAAGCGGTATAATCATGCGTAAATGTGATGAAATAATAAGCCCCATGCCTTGCTCTCACATTCATTGGACCACATATGTCGGAATGGACCAATTGCAAAGGGAAGTCTGCTCTGGTTCCTTTACCAAATGGTTTTCTGGTAGCTTTACCAGCCAGGCAGTGCTCACAAGTAAACAGATCTACTTTGTCATAATTAGGCAGTAGTCCTTGTTTAACTAGCCTATCTATTCGATTTTGACCAATATGGCCAAGCCGAGCATGCCATAAATTCACATCAATCTCGAATTATGTGAAGGCGTTATCATAGAATAACTCAAATTACATTCATAATAATCGAGTATCCATGACAATAAACCATTCCAATACATAACGGATCCATATTGGTAGTTCTAGAGACAATTCAATATTGTTCTTAGCAAGATACATATTAAAACCTAGTTTTAGCATAACCAACACTGAAATTAAATTTCGGCAAATCTGCGGAGCATAGAGAACATCATGCAATAGTAAAGTTCGGCCACCTCGCAAGACTAACTTGCATGTGCCTATTCCTTGAACTGCAACTCTTGCATTGTTTCCCACATAGATCCATTTTGCTCCATGTGGTATTCGCCGAAATTCCACGAAGGTCTCTCTATCCTTACATGGTGGTGCCCCTGAGTCTCTGATCCACAAAAGGATATGTATGCATTTAGAAAAACAGAACTAGCTACGCAAGTTCACTAACTTTAGTATATTAAATGCCTTCTTAGGTTCAGAACGATCGTGCAAAATGCCCTTTGGTATTACAATTGAAGCATTTGATCTTGGCCATGTTTTTCTTCTTGAAAGAACGTTTTCCTTTCCTGTGTTGGTCATTACCATGTTTCTTGTGGAAATGAGCTTTCTTCTTGTTTTTGTCTTGGAATCCACCTTGATACTTGCGCTTTCGCCCATAAGCTTTTCTTGAGCTAGATTCAGCCATATATACATTTGTATTAATTTTGGAAGATTGTTCTTTGCTTCTATTTCAGATGGCGCACCACATCATCCAGTGTTCGGATATTTTCGTTGTGGGTCAAATGCATCTTCCTTGTGCTCCCAGGGCGACGGAAGGCGAATTACGACTTGGACTTGTTGCTCGTCGGTCAACACACTTAAACCCGATGTCCTTTAACTCACAAATCATATTTGACATCTCACGTAAATGTTTCTTCATTGAATGATCTGATTTCTTTTTGTAGGTGTCAAATTTGATCGTGAGTGATCGGAGTTTGGTTACTAATGTAGCACCAAACTTATTCTTTAAAGCGGACCACATGTCCATTGCCAAGTCATAACCGAATTCTCGCATGATATCATTTTCCATACTCTTGAGCAACGTTATGCGAAGGCTAGAGATTCTTTCGCTTCCAGAGCTATAAGCCTCCCAGGTCCCTTTTATGTTGGTAGTATTCCCCTGCCTCGAGCTAAGTCGGTACAATGTGAGTGCTGATGAGCTTAAAGTCATCTATTTTTAGTCCATTTTTCGATTGATTTTTAATGAAAAAGGAATAATTCGAGGCCTTGAATATGAAGAAACTCACAAATTTGGTGTTTTGCGAGAAATATAAAGAAGAGAAGAAAATACGGTGGAAAATGCACGAGAAAATAAGCGAAGCGAAATAAGCAATGGCTAACTTTTGTTGCAGTTTTGGGGTTTGCACAGTCTAGTCATGAGGTCGCGACATCGGGAAGTGAAGGAAATCGATGCGGTGTGACATAGATAACAAGATATTGAGGTCGACACAGGGCGCTCATGAGAAAACGAGAAGCATGAGGCGAGGAATTCGCGACTGTGAGATCGAAGTCGTGACATCAAGAACGCAGTTCAAAGCTGGTCATGAATCGAAGTGCGACAAGATGCGATGTGAACATCGAGGAACAAGCGATTGAGACTTGTGGGGCGCTGAAGTGATGTGACAGGATTGATGTCGCGACGACAAAGCGATCAAGGAAAGATACAGTGGTGCCAGATTGGAAGCATGCGATGTCGGTTGATGTCCGCGACAACATATTGATGTCGCGACATCATGAGGAAGCTTGATTGAAACACTGCGAGGATCCTTTAGTTGATGTCACGACAAGAGATTGATGTCGCGACATCTAAAGACAAGTTGAATGCTGCAGAAGGCGAGGGCAGCGTAAGCGGCGTGAGATGCGAAGATCAGCGACTTCAAGGCGACCGGTTAAGATATCTGGCGTGACTAGATGTCACGGCGAGATTATTGTCGTGACACGAACAACCCGATTGAAGGCCCGGAGAACTAGTGATGTCGCGACAAAGAGATCGATGTCGCGACATCGGGAACTACCGATGAGATTGAAAAGAGATGGCTATTTGTCACGACCAATTGATGTCCGCGACATCGAAGATTCCATTAATGGTGAGTTTTATTTAATTGATTTAGCGGCGGAGATCGAAGTGGCGACCACGAAACTTACTTTCGATTGAAGGATAAAGCTCCATAAAGTAATGCCGTGACAAGAGAATGACGTCGACATCAGGAGCAACATGTGAAACCTCACGGAAGAGTAAGGCGATGTCGTGACGAGAGAATGATATCAGCGACACTAATGATCGATTCAAGGCGTATAGACAAGAAGCTAAGGTCGTGACGTGAGATCGAAGTCGCGACATGGAGACTGTCGCGACAAGAGAATTGAGGTCGCGGCGAACAGTGACTTGGGCTGGATACTCTAAATCCCACGAAATTTTACCTTGGGATTAAATTTGGCGAAAAACCTATCATCATAGCTATCGGAAGAAAAGTAGCTTGGCGGCCACGAGACGAGAGGAGTCTGGATAGGTGAGCTCATTTTCTTTATTTTTATTTTTTTTCTTTTCTTTTATTTTCTTCCAATGTTAGTTAGAAATTAGATTAGATTTATCGTTCTAGTTTTCTTTTATTTTTAGGTGGATGTTGTCGTTCACGAGCTAAAAGTGAATGCGAAATTCATTTCTTTCAAATTACTACACGGAATGTTGAAGTTCGAGACAAATTTAGGTGCATCCGGTTCGAAATACGATTATTCTTATGATCGGGAATGCTGTAGGGGTGTAATTCAGTAGTGAGAACCCGGCTTTCATAAAGAATGCTATTGTTAGAAATTATCTTTCCCTCACCCCATTATTTCCGACCAAATTGCGGCTTCCCGGTTTGCATTTACTTTCGGTTATGGGTTTAAGGTCTTCGATCTGAATATCAGTTTCTTATACCCGTATAAGAATGGTTTCATTGCTTTGATTTCAAGGAAGTCCTCTGAGTGACACAGAGATGACAATCCTGGGAGTTATGAATATTTCTTTAAAGGTATATGAACCTGCTATTAGAGATCTAATGAGCTTTGTGAGTTTCTTGTCAAAATCCTCTTCTCACTTGAAATCAAGTTATGAGTTGAGCAGGTTATCAATTTAAACAAGAGTTCGCCTCGGTCGAATAGTGAAGCGATCCGTGTTAAGTAGGATCTAATCAAGGAGAGGGTGATCTATTTTAATTTGGAAGAGTAACACGGAAGTTGTATATCCTTGCTTGACCAGATAACTTGGGAGCTAGGTGTGGAGTCCATAAAATGGGTATGAAGTGTGCGAAAAGAAAATACCCCGGAAATTAGGAGTCCACTGTTAAAAGTAGTTATCTAATTCCTGTATCCGAGAGAGAATCGGTCCCGGAAATTAGATAATGAAATGTGAAGTGTGGAGAGATCAGTTGAACTAATACACTTTGTACAGACTGATTTTGAAATCTGAATTCTGAGAAAATTTACAAGTTGACAACGAGGTGAGTACTGATAACATTGATTTTTAATGTGTTCTCGAGCGATAATTATTCAATTTCTATTAGTTTTCCTATTTGCTAATTATTCTTTATTCTTTATATTCAAGTTTGTTGTTCATTTCCGGTTATTTCCCTTTTGATTCGTTTAAATTTCCGGCACGCTAATCATGGATCTTATATCAATTTGGTAGTCGAATAGTATAGAAATTGAGTAGTCGGGGTAGTTGATTTAAAATTCTTGAGATACCGTAGGATCGATATACGAGGCTTAAATCCATTTTATTACTTGTCGACACATTGCACTTACGAATATCGGACGAAACCAAAATTTGAAAATGATTTACTCTAGGAGATTTTTGGTTTTTATATAGTATAATGTCAACCAAGTTTTATGGCGCCGTTGCGGGGTAAACGATAGTCAGCTGGTAATAAGTATATAGAATTTGTATGTCTTTGGTCGGTCGACAAGTTTTGATGGCGCCGTTGTCGGGGAATAGATAGTAGTCCTTTGGTGATGACATCATAATCTTGCATGCATAACTTAAAGCATAAATGTACCAAACACGTTTTGGTCTCTGACAGAGTTTTATTGCGCGTTGCGAGATGAAAATTTAATAAATCAATATTCGGATGAAGAAATACTAATTTGGACATTTAAAGAAAAAGAACAAAAATAGATTTTCAAGCAGTGGTTCAGTTTGGCCACTAACCTTTAACGAAACATATTGAATATATTTGAAGGATTTGACTAATCCTATTAATGGGAGTGTGTTTTGTTTTCAGAAAAACTTTGATGCATAGGAAGCAGGAACAACGATCGATTCCGGTGACGGAAATAGAAAGGGTATTTCGAAGCTTGAGAAAAGACCAAGAGGCGAGAAAACTCAACCATGGCGGATGAAGGCGGGATCGGTTGAAATACATATAGAAGAAGCTAGAGGCCTCCAGTCAGCGTACGATGGAGGATTTACGGGACCCGATTATCTGAAGAATGCTCGTGATCAGACCGACTGCGGTTGATCTTAATGGTACAATGAATTGAAGCCCCGGCGCGATTCTGATGGTCCGGCGGCCTCCAGTTCTTAAATTCATGCTGAAGATCCGAGGCAGGCACACAGGAAGATTCCTCGGGATGGCTATCTTATTAAGGCTGAATGGGGTGAGACCGGAAATTCATGTCGCGCATCTATTCCCATTCTCTCACAGAGATACAGAGTACATGGTATGAATCTTTATGTAGTTACATTGATAGCAGGAGGAATTAGTAGAAGACTGTGGTAGATTCTTTCCCCATTACCCTGCAGAAAAGGAATCATTGTGTTCAATGGGGAAGATGGCTTGTATGTAACACAGGAAGATTCAACATTTCTTTGAAGGAATGTCAAATGCATGGGATAGATCGAAAACTCGGATGGACATTGTATATCATGCTTTGAATGATATATCAAAAGGGATCTAGTGATGCTGTCTTTGTGGAGCATTCAAGCGAAAAAGTCTTTGAGAAGGCCAGGAGGCGATTGAAGACTTGGCAATCTGGCATGGCTCTTCTGAGCTTTGAGAGAAACAACAAAGGAAAGGGATCATGGGCGAAGCGAAGATGGCGACCATGGAAGCGAGTTGGATGCCATTATGCACGGGTTGAATGAAAGCGAAAGAAGAAGACACACCTTGCTCATGAAATAGGAGCAATTGAAAGAGTTATTGAAGGGAAGTGAGAGAATTAAGCGAAGGAACTTTATGTTCTGACGAGGTTTATTGTTCGTTGGTGAAGGCTTACCATTTCAGAGCCCAATCAACCTTCCGTACATTATCCTTGACACTTTCGGGGAACCATGAGGAACTTCGTATGGTGGAGGGCTACTCAAGGCGGCGGGACGGAGACCCTCAACAAGGTGTCGAGCGGCCACGAGTTCAGCAGCGGCGCTTAAATAAAGCAGAAATGAATACCGAGGGAATTCGGAGGAGGCGATCTTTTGAAACAGATCTTTGCATTTCATGGGGGATAATAAGAAGGCTGTTGAATCTCCGCAGGCAAGTTTGCGAGTTGGGGCAACTCTGCAATTCTCAAATTTTTGAGAACACGATAATGCAACCACGAAGAATAGCCGGAGCCACAGTAGAGTATTTGGCCCCCAACACGCAAAGCAGGAGGAAGCGCCTTTCAAGTGACACAAGGAAGGGCAAAGGCGCATGGGTGTGCGGCTTAGGAGTGGGAAGGAATTTAGAAGAGATGAAGAAAGATAAATGACAACAAAGACGTAGCCGAGGTCGAGAAAGAGAAGAAAGAACTAGAAAGAAAAAGAAAGAATAGAGGAAGAACATCCAGGATCAAGCTTTCTGATCCCATTTCCAAAGGCTGAAGTCAAGAATGGAAGAGCGATTCGCAAGGTTCTTGAAAACCTTCCGGCGGAGATAGCGTATGCCTTTTCTTGAGTGGTAACTCAAATGCCTTTATGCAAAATTTCAGAAGGACATACTAAGCAAGAAAGAAGAAATAGTAGAGGAAGGAATAGTGAATCTCACTTTTGCCACTTGCAGTCACGTGTCGAAAAGAACTACCGAGTAAAGATGAAGGACCGGGGAGTTTCACAATTCCTTGTATTGTTGGAGGAGTGAATTCCGGGAAGCTCTACGTGACTCGGGGCTAGTATCCCGATTGATGCCTCTTTAGGATTGCCAAGAAACCTTTAAGTTTGGGAGCTTACTCCCATGGCTGTTACTCTTAATGTGAGACGGTCGATGGTAAAACACAGAAGGAGTCATTGAAGATGCGGGTCCTTTGATGGGAAGTTTGTTTTAGAGTGAAACGTCATTATGGACATGGAAGAAGATTCACAAGTACCCTTTGTTGTGGGAAGACCATTCCTAGCCTCTTGTTTGCTACGATTGATATCTGCAGGAGTTCTTATCTTGAGGGTTGGAGAAGAAGCTGCTGCATTCAATTTGATCAAAGTTTTCATTCTATAGAAACTGTGTTGAGTTTGAAGCATAACATAAACGATAATGGGGAAAATGTTGAACAGCAGGAAATTCATCAAGAAACCAGTACAGAAGGGCTAATTTTGAAAGAGTTGCCATGCCATTTAAAGTATGCTTACTTAGAATTACCAAAGAAAAAACCGATGATCATTTTGCTTGATTAAGTGAGAATGAGAACAAAGATTCTTTGCAAATATTAAGGAAGCATAAGAATGCTAGCTTGGTCCATTGAAGAGTGAAGAATTATCAGTCCATCAATTTGCATGCATAAGATTACGCTGAAGAGACTTGAAACCATCTGTAGAACACCAGAGGAGGCTGAATCCAGTGATGAAGGAAGTAGTTAGGAAGGAGGTGCTCAAGTACATTTAAATCTTTGGTTTCATCTATGCTATCTCGGGCCAGTCCTTGGGTGACCAGTCCATGTGGTTTTTCAAAGAAGGGGATGCGTGATGAAATGAAAGAAGCAATTGATTCAAACAAGAGCATTGACGGGATGGAGGTATGTATTGATTCTGAAAGTTGAATACGACAACGAAAGATCATTTCCCTTGCCTTTCATTGGCCAGATGTTGGGTGAGTTAGCGGGGACACCCTCACTTTGTTTACGGATGGGTATTGAGGATACAATCAGATTGCTATTGCACTGAGGATCAAGAAGACCACATTCCTGCCCTTATGGGTACCCAACATGAAGGATGTCTTTTGGGTTATGTAATGCTCCCGGCTACATTCAGGAGGTGTATGATGTCCATATTCTCGGATTTGGTTGAAGAAAGTGATGGAAATTTTCATGGATGACGACTGCGTATGGATCCGGCTTTGATCAATGTTTAAACAATCTGGAAACATTGCTTCAAAGATGCCAAGACAAACAGCTAGCACTGAATTGGGAAAAATGCCATTTTATGGTGACAGAAGGAATTGTTCTTGGGCATAAAATTTCTGCTACTGGACTAGAAGTTGATCAATCCAAAGTATCCATTATCAAAACTCTTGCACCACCTACTACAGTAAAAGGAGTAAGAAGCTTCTTGGGGCATGCTGGGTTTTACAGGAGATTTATCAAAGATTTTTCAAAAATAGCCAGACCACTATGCGGTCTTGGAAAAGATACAAGGTTCAATTTTGATGACTCTTGCCAAGAAGAATGCTTTTAATGAAATCAGAAAGCTCAAATTGAGTACAGGGCACCTATAATTGCTACACGAGGAATGGGATCGGGGATTTGAAATAATGTGTGATGCCGATTGATTTTCTTATGGGAGTGTGTTGGGGCAAAGAAAGAGAGAAAGTATTCGAGGCCATATACTATGCTAGTAAGACCTTCCAATGAAACACGGAGAACTATAATGGCCGAAAGAGATGCTAGTCATAGTATTTGCTTGTGAAAAATTTAGGCAATACATTTTGGGATCCCATGTAGTAATTCACACTGATCATGCATCAATCAAATACTTGATGTCGAAAAAGGAAGTTAAGCCAAGATTGATAAGGTGGGTGCTGTTGTTGCAAGAGTTTGATTTGGAAATCAAGGATAAAAAGGGATGTGACAATGTGATAGCCGACCACTTGTCAAGAGTAGAAAGAAGCAGTGACGAAGAAAAAATGTTCGATTAAGAACTTCCGGATAGACAATTGTTTAAAGTTTCCTTCAACTTCCATGATATGCGATATTGTAGTGCTCGGCTTGTGGAGTAATGCCTTCAGAATTCAGCTACCAACAGAAGAGGAAGCTTCAGGGCAACTGACTGAATGTATATTTAGGATGACCCACTATTCTTGAGAAGTCGCGACATGATAATAAGAATGTGTGCGGAAGGTGAACAAGGCAACATTTAAATGAATGCCATGCATCCACCTTATAGGACTACGGAAGAACAGCTCACAAAGATACTCCAATCGGGGGTTTCTTGGCCACTATCTTTAGAATTGTGCATAAGTGGGTAAAATTGTGTGATCGATGCCAAAGGATTGGAAATATCGAGATGAAATGCCCCTAAAAGGTATTATGGTGATACAAATTTTGATGTTTGGGGTCGTTTTATGGGACATTTCCCACCATCATTGGAAACCTATACATCTTTGCAGTAGATTATGTCTCCAAATGGGTGGAAACGATGTGTCCAGGAATGATGCTAATCTGATTGTGAGTTTCTTGAAAGAATATTTTGAAGCAGTTTGGAACCCCGGAACCATCATTAGTGATAGGGAACCCCATTTTTGCAAACAAAATATTTGCAAAACTCATGGCAGTGAGATCAAGCATGTAATGAGTTTAGCCTATCATCCCCGGACGATGGACGATGAAATTTCAACGGAGGTCGAAAGAATACTTGAAAGGCGCTAAGCTCAGCGGGAAGGATTGGTCTTCAGGCATGATGATGCACTTTGGGAAGCCTGAGACTGCATACAAGACCCCGTTGGAATGTCTACTCTGAGAGTTGTTTTGGCAAACCATGTCATCTACCTCTTGAATTAGAATACAAGGCAATGTGGAGCCATTAAAGTTTAAATTTCGATTTTAAGAGTACACGAGGGAAGAAGATTGCTCCAACATGCAATTGGAAGAGCGAGAAATAGAAGCCTATGATAATGCTAGAATATACAAAAGACAAGACAAAGAAATGCATGATCGAGAATCTGAGGAAGAGTTCAAACGAGAGCAGGTCTTTTAGTCTATTGAAGTTGTTTCGAGGAAATTAAAATCCAATTAGATTGGAGCCATACACGGTGGTATCAAGTACTACATTGGAAGCGGTAACTGAGACTGATAATGGGGGGGAAGAATTCAGGTCAATGGACAAGGTTAAAGCATTATCTCAACGGGAAGAGGAAATTGAAGAACTCCAGGCGGTTCTTGAGGAAAAGAAAGTACCCTGACGAAGCGAGTCGGTAGGACTGGCCCGGCGACTAATGGGAGCTGACCCATGAGGATTTAAATTCACAATTTAAATTTTGAGATCTTTCTTTTCTTTTAGTTCTTGATAGAATTAGGTCAGATTTGTTTTATAGAAGGATAGATTTAATTTTTAGAAATAGATTGTAGTTTAATTAGAATTTTCTTGAATATTGCAGTGATCTTCTGAAAGGGATAAAGACATGAATAGCAAGACAACTACGGGGAATAATTCTGACAACGGAGAATTAGCGACATGAGAAAAGAGGTAATTTTTTTTCTCCCTAGCAATTCTGTAGATATACTTGAATTAATTGTTAAATCTTTGCTTAAATATGCACGAAGAGATGTCTAAGCTGGTTGGAACAATAAGAAATTCAAAGTTTTGAAATCACATTGAATTAAGGGCTTGGTCACTGACGGAAGAGGTTATGTCGCGACAAAGGCATTTACAATCCTACAAAACATTGATGTCGTGACCGGTTTGGAAGAACAATTAGTGAGTATAGAGGAAGGAGATTCATGTCGCGACGAGGGTGGATTTCAAAATGGAGAAGGATTGTCGCCACATCAGACAAATCTGGAAAACCTGTATTAATGGCGACATCTAGGTATGTCGCGACATAAAATGCGACATGTACCAACTACTCACTTCAAAGCCCTAAATTTAAGGATCTCAAATAAAGAGCGGAATTGGAAATTGCGACATGTCTTAATTGAAACATTAATTGTACGAGCATTGATTGAATTCTGTGGGTTGGAAACTATTTCATTCCTTGACCCACATAACCATTCACCTTCGTCTTCATATTACGAATCTCAACCTCCGAAAACCCTAGCATTCCAAACTTTCTGAAAAACTTTCCTCTCGATTTCAATGTTTTGAAATTCCCACCTGGTCCATAACCTAGACGAATTATGAGGAGTATACGAACAATCGAGAGAAGAAGAAACTCGCCCAAGGGAGCAGCTAGATGAATTCGTCGGGAAGAACAAGCGGGAGAAATACCATCGAGAAGCTGGCTTCGGCTACTTCTCATGAGCGAGGGAAAGGAAGGCCAAAGAGGAGAGAAGAAGAAGAAGCGGAAGATTCGTCTCGAATGAAGCTTATTCCCGAGTGGAAGTATTAATGCTTCAAGGGGTTTTGTTGCGGAAAGGAGATTCAAAAACCCTGACGGCCTCGCTTTCAAGGAGATGATAGACGAGAGGATGGGAGAGTCTACTGCGCACACAAAAAAAACGAGAATTATCGACCTTTGATAGAGATTTTATTCAAATATATGGTAGGAAGGAAGGATGGAGGCGGAGTTTTGTTAGAGGGTGCGGGTCTCTTACGAAGCTAAAGCCTCGCCCGGGCTATGGTATGTGATTCCTAGAAACATGGTTTCCAAATTGAGAAATTGTTGGAAAAACCGAGTTTGGAAGGATTGCCAAGAAGCTCACTAACGGTAAGTGCGATTGAATAGAAGGAGACCCCGAAAACAGTGAAACGAGAGGAAGCCTTGCGAAGAGGTAGGTATGGTTATTTTAAGCACGAGTACTGGTCCTAACAAAACATGTATGCAGTGAGAGAGTAAGAAGGCGTATTCTTGTGTATTGCCATACTCAAAGAGGTATAAGATCAATATAGGAGTTATCATCGAAATTCAATCATGAGATACCATGAAGAACAAAAAGGGGACTTATTCCTCACACGTGACAATCCTTTGTTACGCGAAGAGTACGGGTGCAAAGGAATTGGGAGTGAAGAAGAAGTACGAACCTCACCACTCTTTGACGGGGAGTTAGCAAGGGACGAGAAACACGAAGAAAGGGGAGTCTTGGTGGAGAAACGGAAAGCCCAGTGAAGAGCGGAAAGGATACTCGGGGTTGCTGATCGAATAGAGCACCAGAAAACTCACTTGGAACAATGATTACATGTTTACGAGACAATGCGGGGCAAGATGAAAGCTGATGATAGACTTCTCCATCCCATTAGCGGTTCTCCTCACATGCGAGCAGAAACTTCCAACTGGAGAAAGCTCAAAGGGGAGCCTGAGAAACGACTCGGTCTTGGGAAGCTCTCAATGCCTTGCGAGAGAGAATAGATGAAAGAAGGATTGGAAACTACAACGAGAATTGAGAAGTATTTATGAAAGGAATTGAAGAGAAGAGACCGGCCAATGGGAGGAAGAGCTAAATAGAAAGAAAGAGGCATGAAGTAGAGCTCTGACCAAGAGAGCGGTGGAAAGAAGAGTTGAATAGAAAAGAGGAACCAGGATGGGAAGAATTTTTAGACGACGGGGAAGAGTTTAAAAAGAAATGAAGGGAAGAGATCTGTCTGACTGCGAGCTTGAAATCGATCATGAAGCTTTTATAACAACTTGATTTGGCGTGATTCTCAACTCTTAACTCGATAAAAGAAAAGAGATCTGAGCAAATCAAATTTGGGAAGCCGTCAAAGTTCAAGTTTTTATACACAAGTCTCTACAAAGTTTTGAGAAGAAATTGGATGACCAGAGACATGACGAGAAAGATCACGAGAATCCTATAAAGCGAGGAAAGAATGGGTGGAAAGCCGTCCCGATTAACAACAATCTTGCCAAATTCCTAGAGGTTATGGCGAAATGGAAAATCTGATGATGGCTTGGGAAAGGCGGGATGAGTTGAAACGGAAGGTTGATCTCTCTAATGAGATTTTCCTTGAAGAACAAATGGAGAAGGAGACCAAGAAGAGAAAGGAAAGAAGAGAAATGAAAATTCATGAATTTCCAGCCCATTTGGAATTTTGATAGACCTAGACCCACCCAACATCTTTGCGCTGGCTATTTGAAAGAAAAAAATAGACCTTCTCCGCCTAGCTTTCATTCTGATCAGCCTGCCATCTTGTGTATCCATTCTTTGCCGGTCGTCGATAATAAAATGAAAATTTAAATTGATTGTTCGTCTTAAGTTGAATTTGTTTGATTCCATGTTGTTGCTTTGTGATTGAGTGATTAGGAAATCAAAGTAGAAATTAGTTCCAGAATAAAAACTGCTGAGATGTAATGAGCTAAATTGAATGAAGCAATTAGATTAGAAAATGGTAAAATGTGAATAAGGGGCGAATAAATACGGTTTGGTGCAAACACAAGGTGCAAAAGTTACTTAAGTCTAGGCGTTAGTCGAGTGAGAAGGTACTACGATAGAAGGAAGCAAAACATATTTTTGAGTTTGTGGTATGAACAATGAGTTAAGGAACTGTTGAATATCAATTAATGTAAATAATTAGCAAAAAATGAGTGAGAGTACTCCCACATGGTTAGTCTAGCTGTTCAAACCAAATTCTAGAATTTGTTAGATTATTAGTTGGCGAAATCTAGGTGTCCCTGGTGACAAGAGATGTCCCGAGCCATTCTTGAGTGAGTTTGAGCCATTCCTAGCCATCTTTATTCATATCTTGATGCATATGGTAGTTCCCGAAGTGAGACGGCAAGCCTATTTTTCAAAAATAGACGATGGAAACCACTCGACTCATCCTAAAACATAAATCCTTCGAGTAAGAACCCGCTGATTACCAGGAGGTGGGAGGAAGAAAGAAATGAAGTTTGGGGAGTATAAATTTTGAGGAACTCAAGGGAATGAAAAGAAAAGACAAAGTAAAAAGGCAATATAAAAGAAAGTTTATAAGATAAGTTTTATCTTGTGGCCTAACTCTCTTGAACAATTAAGTTCTTAGGGGTGTTTCAACACCTAGTACCCTAATGCCATCTGGTATGGGAGCTACTAACCCAAAGTTCGCTAAGAGTGTTAGAAAGCTTAAAAAGTTAAAACATTGCACTATCTCTGAATGTTGACAAACAAGGAAGTTTCCCCAGTGGAATTACAAGTGAGAAGTATGGTGCATACGGTTAAGTTGAAGAAATTAAAGAGATGTCCCAAACATGAAGTTTAGGGAGTTTATTATAGAAACTACGAAGAGGGCAGAAGAGGAGAAAAGGTTCAAGGTAATCTTAACCTAAAAATTCCTCCATCACACCCATGCCAGGCCTAACAATAGAAACCCAAAAGACCTGATTGATCTTGAAGAAGCTGAAATCATCTACATTAGTGGAAGTCAATATGAAAAACAAGCCTATGGAATTTGGAAGGATAGAAAAACAATCAAAATTGTGAAGGACTTTAAGGAGTTAAATGACTCGATGTGAAAAGAAAGGAAAACAATGTGTGTTCAACGGGATCCAATGAATATGTTGTTGTAAAACAATTTCAACGATTTAGTTTGCATAGTATAAAGTAGAGACCAACCCAGGCCCCGGACTTGAAGCTAGATGTCTGAGAAAATTATGCATACCTTGCATTCTGATTAAATTGAATGCCCGCTGAGATCAAATCGGAGAAAAAAAATGTCCTTAAATTTTTCTTTTGTGCATTTTGAGGACAAACAAATCTTTCTTTTTCTTTGCTTGAGGGACAAGCAAAACTTTAAGTTGGGGAGTTTGATGAGCTTAAAAGTCATCTATTTTTTAGTCCATTTCCGATTGATTTTAATGAAAGGAATAATTCAGGCAGCAGAGATGAAAACTCACCAAATTTGGTGTTTGCGGGAAGTATAAAGAAAGAAGAAAATCACGGTGGACAAATCACGAGGAAAATAGCGGGCGAAATGAAAGCAAGCTGGCTAACTTTTGTTGCGATTTTGGGGTTTACCTGATCCAGGTCATGAGGTCGCGACATCGAAGTGGAATCTGATGCGAGGTCGCGACATGGATAGAGATATTGAGGTCACGACACGGAATTTGCTCATGAAGCAAAAGCATGAAATTTGAGGTCGCGACGTGAGATCAGTCGTGACATCAAGAACCACGGTTCAAGCTGCGAGTCATGGTCGAAGTCGCGACAAAGATGCGTGTCAGCGACATCGAGAGTAAGCAGATTGAGACTTGTGGAGGCATGAAGTGATGTCGCGACAAAGGGATTGACCAGCGACGGCAAACGTCAAGGAAAGATACAAGTGGCGACAAGATTGAAGCATCACGTGTCGGTTGATGTCACGACCCGAGGATCAAAATATCGGTAAATGGCGGATATATCGGTAATTGGATTTCTGAATATCGGAAATATCGGAGAAATATCGATTGGATATTTTGACTAAAAAAGAATATCGATAATGGAAAATTGACAAAAAATACTGAAATTCATAGAAATACTTTGTTTAATTATAAAAAATGCATAAATAAGCAAATATACACTTGTTGAAAATGATATTCATTATAATTTATCTAGAAATTACATCATAATAGTCATTTAAAACTAAAATGAAGACCAATGTGGCTCCATTACATTATTTGACGAAGGGATTCCATCTTGATGAAGACAGTATTCATACCAAGACATGGTGTTGCAATAATATTGATTGTAACCAGACATGCCATGCATAAATCTGTTGACTCCACCCACTGACCTCGTGGATGGGAAATTCGGGGTTCACCCACATGCTCGTTTGAAATCCTTCTTGCATTTGATATGGAATTTGGAATGGCATATGTGGATCATGAGGATTGTTAATCATTCCATATTCTTCACCAATAGAACCTGAAGGATGTGAAGAAGGTTGACCATAACTCATTGTATAAGGAGGAAATATGTTGCCTCATTTTGATGAATGTGGTGAGTTCCAATACTCGATGACTCAAGCGACAGATGCCGTTGTATGGTGTCATCCTTCGTTGTCTTCCTCTATATGGCTTCCCAATGGCTCCAACACCTGGACCGGCTCTCCTAGACCCGTGGTCTTCATCTTGTGTAGCATGAGTGAAATCATCTTCCCCGGTGAATGGGCTCAATGGATATTGACTTTGTTGTGGATCTGTGATATCCCATTCATCATTTCGATATCACTACCATCATTGGTCCCCTACCATAAGTATTATCATGTTAACACGTAGTAGAAGTACCGACAAAACTTGGTCTACTACTATGTTCAACACTTGAATCGAAAGGAGATTGTAGCAATGGGTTAGATGAGTCTCGTGTCATGACTAAAACTTTCACTATGAACTTCTTGAGATAAAACCCTTTCGGCATTAACTCCTGTTTCAGACATGTACGGCAATGCGTGGATGGGATTTCCCATCTTCATCATCTAAATGAAGGTCTAACCCATTGAAATAGTTGATTCTCTTCTTCTTCCCCGAACTCAGCTGAAATTTCTAGTAAATCGAGGAAATTATTTTCGGCAACTTTATCGGTCTCTGACTCCATATCACGGATCTTTAGTTTCATGTTGTAATAACAAAACCAATTGTTGGAGTCACAGGGTAAGCAAGCGATTTCTTTGTTTTAGCTATGAATTAGACGAATGTGCTCAATTTGCTTTCGCAAGGCGAAGATGATGCGGTTTGGGAAAGAACCTTTAAGGCCAAACTCCTTAATGTTGGAGCGTGATTTCAGCGCCTAAAAACCACCATTCGAACAATAAAAAATTTACTTATATTCAATATATAATAATAAAATAGTTATAACATTTACTTATTATGAGAATTAACACTCCATGAACCATTTTTGATCTTGGCCTTCTTCTTTTGCCCCGAATCACCAAATCCTTTTCTTGCATCACGGAATAGTATAAATTTGTGAATTAGTAATTAAATCTAAAAAAATAAAATTAATCGATAAATTGAATCGATTAATTAGAAACTCATTAATTTACCTCGTTCCAAAATTAGAAAGACCTTGACATTAGGATCTAATTTAGAAAAAACATCATGAGCGACAGTAGCTCGGGGTTGGAACCCGACGATACGTATTGAAAATTTAGTTTAGATGAGTATCTTTGACAGTGATTGAAATTGGTATGCGATAATAATATAAACATAAAATTATTAAAGGTGAATATTGGCCAAGAAGATATTAATTAGTTACCTGCTGCATGAAGAGGATGCTTAAGAGTTCTATCCCAATGATCTGCGATGATAAGTTTCACCCACTCTTTAGCTTTGAGTCATTCTAAATTTGCCTTCATCAACAAAATCAACTCGTAGAAAAATGGCATGGTTGGGACGACTTCTGAATCAACAATGCGAAACGCGTATTATGGTACTCATAGATGGACACTAGCTTCTCCACCTTCTCCCAGTAATGATGATCAAACATGAGTCTTTGCGACCTCATGCCTTCTGATCCAGGCTAAGCTTGTGAGATGACCATTCATTACTAGCAAAACTCACCTTCAAATCGGCTCTCTTTTTTAGAGACTCTCGAGGGCAATATAGTTTTGTTGCAAATCTTGTTGCTCCGGGGCATACGATATACGCCACCACATACACCTTCTAGCATTTGCAAGCAACCGACCATGATTGTAAATTAAGTTGGTTATATTTCGACCATTCCCAGATCAAGCCCGACAACACTATCCCTTTTAGGTGTCTTGAGCATTAAATCAATGCGGTGTCTTTGCACATGGAAGTCAATCTGATTGTGACAACGCCCCGTGACAACTTTCGCTTTCCTGATGCCGATCCATTATCTGTTACAAATTTGAACCACATTTGCCTCTCGACTTCCTTGATAACGTCCTTGAAAATGAGCCATATATGTATTTGTTGTCTTTAATCTTATGGAAGCGCATCAACGATTTGAGAAGAGGTGTGCTTCCTTTTGAATATACCATAAGAAATTAGTATGCTCAATCTAGTTGGTCAGTCCATCCATGCACATAATTGTACATCCATATGTCTCCATTTACTCCCTTTGCAAGTTGACATAAGCTTCCATGTCTTTATACTCCATTTCAAGTACTTGCTTTTGATTTCATATGGAATGGTGGTTCGATGCCCATCCACATATATCTTCAAGAGGCGGTGTGAAACATATTTCATATGGAATAATAATGTCATTATTTAAACATAATATTTCATATGGAACCATAATGTAAAACATATTATATAATTAGACAAACACTTGTTGTGCACCAAAATCATGTTCTTAAAATGGTGTGAGTCAAAGCTTTTGAGGTGGAACACTTTCATATATGAAAGAACTTGCTAATTAATCGTCCCATTGTTCCTTGATTGAACCACCTTTGAACATATTCTTTAGGCTTTTTGTTTGCGGCCGAAGACTTGTATAATGATGGTGCGATTGGCGGTGTTGAAATAGATAGCTATGCGAGCAACTGTGATCTTTGTATGCGTCTTGATGGATCCTTTGGTTGTGAAGATTCCTTTATTGCAGTGCACTTAAAATAAATTCAACACATTATCTTATACATAATTATGTGAAAAAATGAATTAGGTATAAAGATCACAATTTCTTTTTGCCTCTCATAAATCCTACAACCTAATCTCTGTTCCATTCACTAGCTTTTGATGCACGTCTTTGCTTCTCGATATTTCATCTCAGCTATTCGGGGTGCATGTCATTGGGATACATATGCACATCCTCATCCTGCCCTCCTCTTCCTGGAGTATCATCGATGAGGCGCAATGTTTTCCTTCCATTGTGCCTCGTAATTCAGCTCGAATTTCTTCCATATCAATTTGCTTTTTAAACACTGCTTTACCTTTTATTCACAAAAAGTTGCTTCATTTTCTTGTTTATACAGCGGCACATTTGGACACTTCTTAGTATTTGAATTGGGATCCGTATGTGACAGATGAAACTTCAAGCGAGTAATTCCACCGCTTTTTATGTTTAAACCACAATAATTACAAATTGTTCCATTTTTATGTCCCTCCAAAGGTGCGCAATACCTCCATGCAGGATCCCGACCTCCACTTCCACTAGCCATTCTATAAACACATAAGTAAATAAATAATATAATTAATTAACTAAAAATTATAATATCAAATGAAAGTTATGAAATTAAAATAAAACTATTGTATAAAAATAAGATTATAATATAAAAATGTTTGCAACATTATATAACTAAAGTAACTATTAAGGAAATAAATAATATAATTAATTAACTAAAAATTATAATATCAAATGAAAGTTATTAAACTAAAATAAAACTATAGTATAAAAATAAGATTATAATATAAAAATGTTTGCTAACTAAAATAGCTATTAAGTAAATAAATAATATAATTAATTAACTAAAAATTATAATATCAAATGAAACTAAAATAAAACTATAGTATAAAAATAAGATTATAATATAAAAATGTTTGCAACATTATATAACTAAAATAACTATTAAGTAAATAAAATAATATAATTTAATTAACTAAAAGATTATAGTATCAAATGAAACTAAAATAAAATTATAGTATAAAAATAAGATTATAATATAAAAATGAGCTGCAACATTATATAACTAAAAGAACTATTAAGTAAATGAAATAATATAATTAATTAACTAAAATTATATTATCAAATAGAAAGATTATTAAACTAAAATAAAACTATAGTATAAAAATAAGATTATAATATAAAAATGTTTGCAACATTATATAACTAAAATAACTATTAAGTAAATAAATAATATAAACTAAAAATTATAATATCCAAATGAAACTAAATAAAACTATAGTATAAATATAAATTATAGTATACAAATGTTTCAAACATTATATAACTAAAATAACTATTAAGTAAATAAATAATGTAATTAATTAACAAAAAATTATATTATCAAATGAAAGTTATGAAACTAAAATAAAACTATAGTATAAAAATATAAATTATAGTATAATCAAACATTATATAACTAAAACAAGATTATAGTAAATGATTAAGTTTTAAACATTATATAACTAAAATAACTATTAACTAAATAACTAAAATAATTGGTAACTAAAAAGTATGCTATAGTATCAAATTATAAATAAAAATAAAAACTATAGTATAAAAATATAGATATATACTACTTCAACACTAAAATAAAACTAAATCAAATATGTATAAAAACAAAATTAATGAACAAAGAAACATGTAATTCCCAATGATCTTCAAAAAATTAAGATGAACAAATAAAATTTTTTTTGAGAGTGAAATGGAGGTTAGATGTGAATGAATGAGTTTGTAATGAAAGTGTATGATTTTAGGGGTATTTATAGAATTTTTTGAGTCAAAATAGCCATTGGATTGTCAAAAAACCGTTGTGATTTATTTAGTTGGATTTGATTTTTGGTTAGTCGTAGTTGGATCATTATATCCGTTAGAAATCAATCTGGACCGTTAGATCAAGCTTGATTTAAAATCAGCAGTTGGATCAAAAATATAACGTTGGATTTTTAAAAAAGCGGATAGAAATGCAGATGTCGGATCAAAAGCGATAAAAATCAAGGGCGACCAAAATCCCTAAAAAACGCCGAAAAAGCAGCCCGAAAAATGTCTTTTGACTTTATCGTAGATAAATGAAGCGATAATATCGATCTGACAGCGCATCCTCGGCGCTTGCCTGACCGCGACCCGAACAAGGCGGAAAAATCTTTCCTTTAGAAAATCGTGAAAAATCGCGATTTATCCGTTACATCGGAATTTTTTCCATTCGATTTTCCAGCACGCCATTTCTTTTCGAGGCAGCGTCTCAGATTTTCTCAGAAAAATCGGTAATTCCAGCGTTTTTGTCCAGTCCGCGACAAGCGTATTGATGTCGCGCATCGCTGAAGCTTGATTGAAACTGCGAGATCCTTTAGTTGATGTCACGGCGAGATTGATGTCGCGACGTAAGGCGGATTGAATCTTTGCGGAAGGCGAGGAGCGGCGTGGCGGCGTGAGATCGGGTCGCGACTAAGGCTGACTAGTTGAAGATATACAAAGGCGTGACTAGATGTCACGACCGAGAGATTGTTGTCGTGACACGAAGGCAACAGATTGAAGGCCCGAAGAACTAAGTCGATGTGTCGCGGCGAGAGATCGATGTCGCGACATCGGGAACCTTGGATGAAAGTTGAAAAGATGAAATTTGCTGTCACGACAAAGAGATCGATGTCGCGACAGCCGAGAAGATTCCATTGGCGGTGATTTTATTTAGTTGATTTAGCGGCCAAAGTCGAAATTGGCGACCGCGAGAACTTGATCAGAGTTGAAGGATAAGCTCCGTAAAGTAATGCCATGAAAGAGAATGGCGTCGCGACATCGGGGGCGAAACATGTGAAGAAACTGCAGTAAGGCGATGTCGTGACGAGAGAATGATGTCGCGAGCCGCGCGCGAAATGATCGAGTTAAGTACGTAGACAAAAGAAGCTAAAGGTCGCGACGTGAGATCGAAGTCGGATGATGTGGCGACAAGGAATTAGTCGCGACGGGTGACTTGGGCTGGATACTTTCTAAAATGCAGTACATTGGGATTGGGCGTGAAAAGCGCTTATAAATCTGCGGTATCAGGAAGGAGAAAAGTAGCTTGCGACCCTCAGAGACGAGAATTCACGGATAGGCGAAGCTCATTTCTTTTTATTTTTATTTTTTTTCTTTTCTTTTATTTTCTTCAATGTTGATAGTTAGAAATTAAGATTAGATTTATCGTTCCAGTTTTCGTTTTTATTTTTTTTGGAATTGGATGTTATCGTTAAATTTAAAAATGAATACGAGAATTCATTTCTTTTTCAAATTACTACGGAATGTTGAAGTTGGACAAATTTGCGAGTGCAGCATCGAGTTTGATAAGTTATTCTTATGATCGAGGGAATGTGAGGTGTGGTCGATAATTGAGAACCGACTTTCATAGAGAATGCTATTATTAGAAGTATCTTTCCCTCTTACATTTATTTCCGGCAAATTGCGGCTTTCGGTTTACGCATTTTACTTTCGGTTATGGGTTTAAAGGTCTTCGATACGAATATCGATTTCTTATGCCGGAGTATAGAATGGTTTCATTGCTGCGATTTCAGGAAGTCTGCGAGGTGACCTGCGAGAGATGGCTTGATCTGGGAGTTATGAATATTTGCTTTAAGGTATATGAGCATGTATTAGAAATCCCAATGAGCTTTGTGAGTTTCTTGATAAATCACTGCTTATAAAAAATCAAGTTATGAGTTGAGCAGTTATCAATTTAATGACGAGAGAGTTCACCTGGTCGAGATAGTGAGGCAATCCGGAGTGTTAGGCGAGATGTCGAGGAGAGGGTGATCTATTTAATTTGGAGGAAGAGTAACACGGAAGTTGTATGCTCCTTTGCTTGTAGAGTGCTTGGGAGCTAAGGTGTCACGAGTCCATAAAATGGGTATGAAGTATTGCGAAAAATACCCGGAATTAGGAGGTCCACAATTAAAAGTAGTTATCTAATTCCACATGTCAAGAGATAATCGAATCGAAATTAGATAATGAAATGTGGTGTGGAGAGATCGGGTGGTATTAGCATATGGGCCGATTTTGAAATACACGGAATTCCGCAAAAATTTACAGTTGACAGCGGGGTGATGCTTCCACGATAGCATTGATTTTAATGTGATGCCAGGCGATAATTATTGATTTATTCGTTTTCCTAGCGCTAATTATTCTTTGTTCTTTTATATTCAAGTTTGTTGTTCATTTCAGTTATTTCCCTTTTGATTCGTTTAAATTTCCAGCACCTTAATGCTGGATCTTACTATCATTTGGTAGTCCAAATAGTATAGAAATTGAGTAGTCAGAGTAGTTGATTTAAAATTCTTGAGGTCTACGTAGGGATCGATATGCGGACTTAAATCCATTTTATTACTTGTCGACACGTGCATAGGAGATATCGGACGAAACCAAAGAATTTGAAAATGATTTACTCGATTTTTGGTTTATATAGTATAATGTCGGCAAGTTTTGTCGTGCGCCGTTCTTGGGGAGTAGACAATAGTCCCTTTGGTAATGATATTAAATAGGGTATGTATATCAATAACTTACAGTGTCAACAAGTTTTATGGCGCCGTTGCCGGGGAATAGATAGTAGTCCTTTGGTGATGACATCATAATCTTGCATGCATAACTAAAGCATAAATGTGCAAACACGTTTTGGTCTCAACAAGTTTTATGGATGAGACAAAATAGAAATTGTCAAATTCTTGCATGATAAAAATAAATTGAGTGGTAGTCGTTTTGAGCGAAATTGAATAAATTTGATATTACTGTGAATTAGATTGTTTTGTTTGGGACCTAACTGCTTGGTTTTAGAGGGTTAACCAAGAATGTTGGGTATGAAGAATAAAAATTGAACCAAGAAAGTCAAAGCCGATGAAATTTAGTCATATTGAATTATAAAGAAGGAAGAACATTCCTGTCATTGACTTCCAATTTTGAGTCCTGACATAAAAATGCGAAGTAATGACCTCCGACCAAATAATGTCGATTTATTGGTGCAATAGTTAATATGCGACTTTGAGCCACGGTGTGCGACATTGAACTCCATGTCTAGTCTGGGTTAAAATCCATGAAACTACAATTCACCCCAGAAGAATTTACAATTTTGCGAGAATAAATGGTCTCATACGGAAACGAGAAACTTATCTCTTGATCTCCCAACCAAATTGTGGAATATTCTAGGTTTCAAGGAGCATAATCGGAGAAGGTTAAGGAAGTGAAAACGTCGAAAATTCTGATGAAAGCCACAAATCTTAATTGGAATTATAAGAAGAGCATAAATTGAAGAATCTCATTTAATCTTCCCATAGAAAATTGAAGGAAATAATATATAACCTTGTTCTTCCCAAGAGACGTAACTCATAAAGGATGGAGGAACAAAGGAAGAGAAACAAGCAAAAGAATGAAGAGAAGGGAGGATGAGAGCAAAAAGGAGTCCAAGGATTGCAAACACTGTTTTTATGGAATGAATGGAGTCGGAAAACAAACCAATTCCATTCTTTATTTCATAAAACGTGGTGTCATCCAGAGAGCGGTTGATGGGAAGGGAATATGGATTAGTTAGAATCCATCAACAAAAGCTCCCGAAAAAAAGGAGAAGCAGCCTCAATTTGTTCTTGTGCTTGACTGAATCGCTCTTGGAGGAGGAGGCTCAGTGCAGTGAACCAAATTTTGAAGAGGGAGCTGCAAACTTCTGGATAAGATATAGGATTTTCAAGCAGGAATTAGAGAGTTTTTCTCAAACTTAGTTACAAAAATGTTTGTAAATGAAGCAGATTATACAACATCGAAATATTTTGATATTTGAATAAAATTTCTGTTGACTTACAAATTGGTTGATCATGATTTTTGAATTTTGTTTCTGTACTAGTTTATTTTCTGTTTAGGAATCGAATTAATAATTATGTTCTGTTTGAATTGTTCGGAAAGAATAGAGGCATGGGCAAAGCGGAATTAGGAGTATATCTTGTGTTTAGATTCGAGTTTAGTTACAAAATTGAATCGGTTGTTGGCGATGGAGCAAAATGCTTGGTTAAAATAATGTAAATAGACAGTGAATAAATTCAAGTCTTGAAGAAATAATACACATCGGTCAACAACACCTATGAAACTTTGACTGAAATTAGGAACATTTTCTGGGAAATTCAGAATTTAGAGTCACAGTCCTAGAACTTGTTTGATTATTGATTGAGGCGAAATCCTAGGTGAAAACAACCAACAGGAAATGATGTCAGAGGCCATCATTGGCGGCTTGGGGCAGCATAAACTACCCTCGAAAATATGTTTATGCATATTCTCTAGTTCACGATTTGAGCCAAGTAAGCCTTATTTCTTCAATAAGCAGCTGACTGGCGAAATTCCTTCCTTGCAATAAACACAGGTAAGAAGCACCAGAATTGTCAGTTTACAGTTCATAAAAGTTTAGTATAAATAAAAGAAAGCAGTTTGGGGAATATTATTCCTAAAATTTTGAAAGAAAGGGATTGAAGAAGTAAAAGGCAGAGATTAGTGAAATAAAGAATAAGTTTTGTCTTGTGGCCCTGTGCATGAACCATTAAGCTCTGCAGGGGTGTTGTAACACACAGTACCTAATGCAAGTATGGGAGTTGATAGCGAATTTTCTAATAATAATAGAAAGGCTAAGAAGACAAAACATTGCACTATTCCAAATCTCAAAAAAAAAAAAAAAAAAAAAATCATAAAACTTGTTGACCGGACCAAAACGTGTTTGCACATTTATGCTTTAGTTATGCATGCAAGATTATGGTGTCATCACCAAAGGACTACTATCTATTCCCCGGCAACGGCGCCATAAAACTTGTTGAGACAGCGTGTTTGCACGATACTTTAGTTATGCATGCAAGATTATGATGTCATCACCAAGGACTACCTATCTATTCCGCTGACCTTGCCGCCAAACTTGTTGACATTATACTATATAAATGAAAATCTCTAGAGTAAATCATTTTCAAATTTTGGTTTTGATGATATTAGCAGTCTTGGTCGACCAGTAATAAAATGGATTTAGAAGTCAGTCTTGATTCCACGGATCTCGAAATTTTAAATCAACTACTCGGGCTTCTCCAATTTCTATACTATTTGGACTGCAAATGATAGTAAGATCCGACTGATGGAGTCTTGGAAATTTAACGAATCAAAAGGGGAAAATAAGCGAAATGAGCAACAAACTGTTATAAAGAATAAAGAATAATTAGCAATTAGGAAAAGCGAATAGAAATTGAATAATTATCGTTCGAAGAACACATTAAAATCAATGCTATTGTGAAGTAATAATTCCGTTGTCAACTTGTAAATTTTTCTTGTGAATTCGATTTCAAAATCGCGTCGGCGTTAATAGTTAGTGGATCTTTCTCCGCACTTCACATTTCATTATCTAATTTACGTCCCGATTCTCTCGGATACGAGGAATTAGATAACTACTATGAGAGGACCTCCTAATTACGGGTATTTTCTTTTGCAATACTTCATACCCATTTTTATGGTGTACACCTTAGCTCCCCAGTTATCGGTCGACGAGGATATCTGACTTCAGATTCTGCTCTTCTCAGAATTAAAATATAATACCCTCTCCTTGATTAGATCTCGGCTAACACGAAGAGATTGGCTTCACTATTAATTGAGTGAACTCTCTGCTTGTTTAAATTGATAACTCGTTCAACTCATAACTTGATTTCAAGTGAGAAGAGGATTTATCAAGTAAGCTCACAAGCTCATTAGATCTCTAATAGCCGGGTTAAGTATATGAAAATATTCATAACTCTGAGGATTGTCATCTACGTATCACTCGAGGAGGACTTCCTTGAAATCGAGCAATAGAGCAATTCTTAATACGGGTATAAAAGCGATATTCGGATCGAAGACAGCAAATATAGCAAAAATAAGCGAAAGCTAACCGCAATTGTGGAAATACGATAGAGAAAAATAATTTACGGCGATGCTGTTCTGCGGGCTGAGATTACCTGTGCAGACCACGCCTACGACAACCTCACGATCATAGGAAATAACTGCATTTTGAAAAGCTGGATAGCGAGGCTACGAGCCAATCTGGTATTCGGCGTAATGTTGGTAGTGCGCGTCGGCACCTTCGGAAAGCGTCTGGCATCGTGCGAAAACAAAAAGAAACTGAAGCGACCAAGCAATCGAAACACAACTGTAGCATTGAAAATAAAGAAAAAGAAAAACAAGAAAATGAGCTACCGGCTTATCGAGACACTGCAAATCTGTAGCGCAACCGCCTGCGGGCAAACTGCGTATTGCAAGGTTTTAGTTGGCTGCGATGGCGGCACCTGTTTGTGTTCACGAAATATCGAGCGAAAATCTGCGATCGAAAATCAGCGACCTCGATTTCACTGTCGGCGACATCGTAGCGACACTCTTCGCGTCGGCGGCCTGCTGCGATACCTGCGATATGAAGCGATCGCTAGTGATGTCGCGACCTCATTCTCTTTGTCGCGACATCAGCTGGATTCTTACGCGGGAGAAACCGCATGTTTCTATGATAGCCGACGTCATTGCTGACGTTTGACTACTTTTGTAGACTTTATCGAGCGATTCGTGTGTCGCGGTACCGATCTCCGGCTCGCCGAAGCCTCAGCAAATAAACTTTCATTTGTCAATAGATCTTTACGATAACAAACCGACATCATTCTCTTTAATAAATGACGACTCGGATTCATCTCTTTTCAGCTTTCATCACGAAGGTTGCGATAATAACGACGTCGTCTTGTCGCGACATCGTGTGCGGGCGCTCAGCGTTTGCTGGTGTCGCGACGGCGATGGCAACCGTGACGTCTGATCGCGCCGCGCGGCGTATTTCAGCGGTAGCGAGGAGTCGCGACGCCGATGCTCGCGTCGCGGCGTCGGCTCGCGTCTTTGCATTCGCTGATAACGCGTCGCGACATCGGTCTGCTGGCCGTGAGCATCAGCAAGAGATGCCGAGGACTCAGCTGACTCTCATGATGTCGCGACATCAATATGTTGTCATGACATCAGCGATGCGCATGCTCCGATCTTGCCGCCATTTTGTATCTTTCGCTTTGATGGCTCTTCTTTGTCGGCGACATGTCGATCCCTTGTCGCGACATCACTTCATGCCTCCACGAGTCTCAAGCCCATTGTTTCACTGATGTCGACATGTCGGTATCTTGACACCGATTCATGACTACGTAGCTTTTAGCGTAGTTTCTTGAAGTCGCGACTTCCCCGATCTCGCGTCGCGACCTCGGCTCATGCTTTGCGACTTTCTCATGGCGGTCTCGAGTGAAGTGACCTCAAATATCTTGTTATCGTAGCCAGCGACTTTGCGTAATTTCGCTTGATTTTACGATGTCGCGGCGCCGCTGGCAGGCGTGTAACCCCAATGCATCGATGACTCACCGGTTCTTTTCATTACGCTCTACCCGATTGGCGCACTTATTTACGCTGCACTTGGCGCATTTCGATCCGGTCCCTTTTATGTTGGTAGTATTCCCTGCCTCTCGAGCCATCGATACAATAGAGTCACGCCGAGTGCTGGCTCTTAGGCACATATTGAATCTTCGTGGCACCGAATCTCATAATTATCACCATTTAGCTTTTCACCTTTGTTAAGCTCAGCGACAATGTTTTTGGATGCAGAAGACATTGTGTTTGTAGAAGCAGCGAAGTTATGGTAAGGCATCAAATTGCACGATATTAATGTTTTATCCATACACATATGTCTACCTAGTCTCCTAATTAATCGCATTAGAAATAACTCACATGTAGGTTTTAGAATCAAAGGTCACTCATTTCCAATCATCCTCTAAATCCTGTGTGAGACTATCGACTAAGCAGTGGCGAGGTATCTGAGCGATTATCATAACATGCAATTTAAACAATAAGATTATCGTTTGTTAATTTTGTATGTAAGTATCTGTTACAAAATATCGCAATATTGATAAATTTAATATAGGAAATTTAATTCCCCATGATAACAAAACAAAAAAAAACAGTTACATATATCCAGCCATAAATTTCTATAAAAGAAACCAATGAAAAAAAAATGTAACTAATTCACACCAAGCTTGGTGGTAGAGTCCTTATGCTTACATGTGATGGTCACGGGTTCGAAACCCATGGAATGCATTCTGTTTGTTTTTTTTTTTTTTTTTTGTTTTTAAAGGTCCAGCTCATATTATCCTTAATATTATTAAGGCCAAACCCAACCCAGTCCACATAAGGGCCTTGAGGGTCCAGCCCATTCCATATGGTTTTGCTTTTAATTAAACTTTATAGGGCTAAGTTTATAAGGCCAAGCCCAAATTGTAAGGCCAAATTTCACAGCCTAGAAAACATAGCCCAAACTAAAAGTGTTGTCTTCAACCTTCAAAAATATATATATAAAATATATATTTTATATTTTAAATTAAAAACCTGCTTTCAGTTTAAGTGTTTGAGAAAATCCAAACTGCTTTGTACTCAAACTGCTTTCATTTTAAATAAAAACTGCTTTCAGTTTTTTTTTTTTTTTATATCGAATACAAAAAAAATATAACTGGATCAAGGGCATATATTTTAGAAATGCAGATTTTTCACTAACCCTGATACTGATATACATTTGCTTTCAGTTTAAATAAAAAACTGCTTCCGGTGGGACTGGCCATGAGACACACATTTCTGCTTCCAAGTTTAAATAAAAAAAACTGCTTTCAGTTTTACATTAAATTTGAATTTAAAACGGCCTTCAGCAAAAAAAAGTACTATTTGAAAGAAAAAAACACATTCGGGCTTTCACTTTTGCTTCACTTCAGGTTTCATTTTTGAAAGAAAAAGTACTAGTTTTATTGAATCTAGATTATCATTTCTGGTTTCACTTTTGCTTCGGGTTTTCCTGTTAACACTTCCGGTTAAGGCACTTTTGCAGAAAAAAAAGTACTATTTGAAAGAATCGTACCATTATGTGAAACTTTTGAAAACAAAGTACTATTTCAAGAATAGTATTATTCTTATTCTCCATATTTTTAAACTTTTGTGGAATCTCCGGTTAACGCACTATTTTTTATCATGAATGCTTTGTACCAGAAATGCAGAAAACTGAAAACTACTTTTCTATACTCCAATCTCTCCATACCAGAAAGAATATACTAAGAATACATATTTCTATATTCCCATGATCTCTATATACCAGAAATGTCAATATAGAATAATTATAAGAAGATGTGCAAATATGACTTTTTTTTTTTTATTTATTTTTATTGATGCGAGGAAGCAGAGCAGGGAAGTAGACACGTGCAGATGATGGAAAACGTGATGAGATAATGGATCTTCTGAGAGGAAGAATTCTTGGAGATGCTTGTTTAACCCGGCTGGGATCGAGATAATGGCAAATTACAATTATATGAATTATAGCGATTTTCACAATCTAAATTCCTTCCTTTTGGTAGAGATGAGAGAGTGCGAAAGTTTTCTTGTTGTTTTCTTGAGAGATTATTAGGATTTGCCACAGTCTTTTCTTGCTGCTTTTATTAAGCGCGGATTAACTTAATTTAATTGCAATTTAAATTGAAAGTGAGTTGGGTCATGGATCATGGGTCATGGATCCATTTTGGGCGACCCAACTCAAAAATCCAACAACCATTAAAAATTATGTTTTAGCTTGTGGCTCCGATTCATCACGCTTGAAATCTATGTAAAACCATGTAAAATTTGAACTTTAAGGCAGTAAGCAGTGCACACATTAGGGTTTGTCTCGTGAAACCTAGTTGCTTAGGTGAAAGTCATCAAATTCCGAAGAGGCGGATTTTTTTTTGTTTTTCGAGATAACGGGGGTCGGGTGACACATGGTATGATAAGAACCATGTGTCAAGCCACAAAGAGAGAGGTAAGAGTGAGTGGGAGGAGAAAAGCAATTCCTCCTGCTGGTCTTGGCGGTGGAGATAAACAAAGAGAAGAAAAGAGAGGGAAAAAAAAGAGGAAAAAGGAAAGAAACAGAAGGGGAAGGAAAGAAAGAAGATTCGGCAGCTTCTTCCTCTACTCTTTGGCGTTCCGACGGCTAGAGTTCGTCTAGCCGAGAGTTAAAGTCCGTCTATACGACGAGAGCTACGCTCAAAGAGGTAGAGATTCTTCAAATTTTGGTTTATTCCACCGCAGGAGCTATTTGCCGAATTTTTATCACAGTTTGCGCCTATTTGAGCCTACACCTTTGTTAATTTAGGACTAGTTTTCGGTTGGGAAACGGAGGGATTTTGGACTCGTGTTCTTCACAAAAGTTGTAGTCGCATCTATGAACTTAATGTTAGACTTTTGAATCACCAAAATCGAACATCTACAACTCAAGTTATGGTCCATGTCACGGGGTTGCCACAACTTAAGCTGTTTGTTTGTTTGTGTATAGACCTTGGGACTGGTTTTCGATTAGGAAACAAAAGGAATTTGGACTTGGGTTCTTCACATAAGTTGTGGTTGCATCTGTGAACTTTATGTTAGTCTTTTGAATCACCCAAATCGGACATCTACAACTCAAGTTATGGTCCATTTCCCAAGGCTGCCACAACTAAGGCTGTTTATTTGTTGTGTCTAGATTTTTTGATAGATTTATGGCCTGTTTTGTTGCCTAAATTGGAGACGGTTTGTGGAAATGCAGTTTAAGAAGGCCCATTTGGGGATAGTGGGAGGCGAGATTTTGGGACTATTTTAAGGACAAGTTTTAGGATTGTTCAGACTGAAAAATTTGGACTGTCAAGGACCGGTTTGGCCGGGTGATGGCCAATGTTTGTGGTCCAATTCAAGGCGGTTTAAGGTTGTATGTGGGACTACGTTGTGGCTGGTTTTTTAGCCTATTTATAGACAGTCTTATGGACTCTTTAAGCCCGATTTTGGGATTTGTTTGAGGCCCCAAATTCGAACTCGGTTGGGGTAAGTCGAACTCGAGTTCGGACGTCCCTGCTTTGTGTATGGCTTTGTTAGCGGCCGTGTAGGGTACGGTTTTGTGTCTAACTATGGCACAGTTGTGAGACTGATCTTGGAGGCAGGACCGAGGGGGCTATTTTTATGTCAGTTATTGTATGCTTGAGTTTGAATAACATGTTTAGTGGTAATTGGTTAATTAAATGTTGGTATATGAATGCTAATATATATATATATATATATATTGACATTAGAATGAGTTTTATCTAGAATTGTCCATGATATAGAGTGGTATGTATGGTTTTAATTGTCCATATGACATTCATTGCATATAAGACATGGAAGTGACATGCAATGGCATATTGCATTGCATATGCACTGAGACGTTGCATTTCATGGGTGTAAGTGCATGGTTACGATCAAACACCATACTTGGTGGTTGATGAGTGTACTGTGGAACGAAGTTCAATAGAGTCACACTGTTTTTGAACATGAAAAACTCATGTCAGGTATTAGCGAAATTGGAGCACTCTCTTGGTGAAAGACCGGGCTGGTTATACACCCAACTGGTGAAAGTCCAAAAAAATGTAGGAAGCGTCACGGCTTCTTGGTGAGACCCGAAGGGAGTCGCTACCCACAAAGACCACGTGATTTTATACAATTAAATGATCCTTGGAGGTGAAACATTCATTAAGTTTTGATTTCTACAAACTTGAATTTTGTTTCAAAGTGATCATTTGATGAAAATTCATCAAAGATAGATATTGTTACACATTGGCATTGTATTGTGTAATGGGAGTCGGTAAAGACTCGGGACATGATGCATTGAGTGAGTCTCATTTCATTTTATGGCATGACATGTAGAATTCCACTTATAATTGCATATTCTGTTTGGAATGTTAATATAAATGTGAATGGTTCCATGTGAACATTGCATGTGCACTTAGTAGTAGCCTTTGTAGGAAGTTTTTCTACTAGGCGTGGCTTACCCTATAAGGGAAAATATTTAAGGTGCGGAACAGACACCGATGGACAACACTCATTCGAGGCGGCAATTGTGAAGAAAGTCGACATGTGGCTTTTAATAATCTTTTTGTAAAATGTTTTGGAATAATCTAACTTGTAATTTTATTAAGCACAAAAGTTGTAATTAAACTCTTATAGATGGGTTTTAAATTACTTATTTTTATGTTTAAATAGTTATGGATGAAATGAACTAGTGACCATTTAGTTGTTAACTACGAGGTTCAGGTAAATGGGACATAGTAGTGCGAGTGTCAGATTGCAGATATCCATGGATTTTCATAGGGTTGACGGTTGATCCATTGGACCAGTTTGGGCCGTCTGGCTTAGTATTAAGTTGGGGTATACGATTACCTAGGGCTTGATGGGCATGATTACAGAGCCGTTGCATTCATTTGCATTTAATGTTTGGGTGTAAATGTCTGTAGTATGTTATGTGTTGTGTGAATTATATACATGGTAAAAAGTATATGGAAAAAGAGGAACACTAGGGTTAGAAAACATAACCTTGGAGGTAAAGAACGAACAAGATAATTTGGGATATTGAGTGGTCTATTAGTGGTTGGCACAAGCACTGCTAGTTAGACGATGAGAGAAATCTAGAAGTTTAAACTTGAGTACCATTCTTGGATACCATGTAATACTACGACCCCGCTATCGACATATGTAGATGGTGAGTTGGCAAGGAAGGCCGAGGCAAGGCGAAGTAACAAGCCATGACCACCGACCTTTAACAACAAGCATTCATAGAAATTGTAGTCTTTGCAGTACCCTTATTGCTGTAAAGTGTTATTGGCTAAGTACGGTAGTGCAGCTAGAACTGAGGAGAATCAAAGTAACCTCTAAAGGTTAAAAGGCACACCATCCTCAACCTTCAGGGGAGGAGGATCAATGTTGTAATCATTAGTTAAGTCAGTTGGAAAGATTGGAAGCTATGGAGAACACCTCTAATGCCACCCAGGAATAAAGCTAGCCGCATTTCAAGCTGAGACAATCCTAAGTGTGGTGGGTTTGGGTTAAGAGCCTCGAGGACTTGGGGGCGGACAACATGGAAGAGGTGCCTTGAGCTCTTCATGGGAAAGAACCTCCCCCGGTATTTGCTCGACATGCAAAAGCTCGAGAGTTTCTGGAACTAAAATAAGGGACGATGGCAGTGCTTGAATACGTGCCTAAGCTTATTGAATGTGGTTGATGATTATGTGTACATACATGGCAAGAGTGCGAAAAATTTGAATGATTATCAAATTGTCCACCAGGAAGTAAGGTTTCTCTTGAGACATGGACTTGATCGTCGGGACTGCTATGGTACATTAAGAGAGAGTGGATGTATATGAACATCCAGGATAAATTGTTAAAGATAAGATGAGGAAGAGAGTGAGCCTTCTTCTTCTTCGGAAATAAGTAAGAGGACTTCACTGCACACCAGTGTTTGGGGTTAAGGCGATATCGGGGGCTGAACCCGGTCGATCATCGAGTGGGGCATTCGGTGCTCAGCATGATTATGAGGAACATGTTTCCATTGCCACCAACCTGGACACATGAGACGAGATTGCCCTCAGAGGTAAGGATCCCAAAGTTATGGGACACAGTCGATCATCAGTGGGCGGTCATATGGTTTGTTTCTCACGTGCACCATGCTGCCCCACCATGGGCGAGGAACTAATATTAGTCCCGGGGAGGCGCACGGGGACCTACCACTTCTGTCAGTCGGTGGGCGAGGCATGGGTTGTGGTTGGTGGGAGCTCCTGGCCAGGGACCTGGGAACCCCGAGGGCATGTCTATGCCATCATACCTCAGGATGCGCTTGCAGATCAATCAATTATTCGAGGAGTAAGTTATATCTTTGTTTTTATGAAGCGTGCTATTTGATTATGGTGCATCACATTCTTTATTCTTGCATCATGTGGAAGCTTTGTGACTTAAAGTTAAAACTGGAAAAGCATTTGTATGTGAATTCTCCTGAGAACTGGGTGAGTGTTGATTAGATATGTGTCGGGTGTGAGTTAGATCTTAGGAGTTTTGCTTCTTGTGGACCTTGAGTGTGGACATGTGGGAGTTTGGTAACGGGATGGATTAGTTGGTGACTTGCATGATTAGTCATTGATTGTGATCGGGAGGGTTCTTGCCCCACATGGGATAGATGTTTATATTATATTCCTTTGGGATAACAGTATCTTGGCGTGATGCGATTCTAGATGTGAGAGGCAGTTGATGGGTTGGCTACATGAAGCCTTACCTTGAAAACGGGGCGAGACGAGGAGTTAAGTCTGCGGGGGTGGTTTAGTATGAGATGTTTTTTGGATGAACTATTGGATGCCTTGGCATGGGGATGTAGACTTCACTATTGAGTTGCACCACAGTACATCCTTTATTTCTATGACTCCACATGGAATGACGCTTGTTGAGTTAGGAACTGAGTGGTGCGAGAATTGTTGGATAAGGGTTTATTAGACCCGAGCACTTCACCTTGGGGCACTCGGTGTTGTTTGCTAAGAAAAGATTAGAGGCAGCGAGGGCTGCGTTGTTGTCAGTAGTTGAATAGGGTTACTACCAGGGAATAGGTACCTTTCATGGGGATGAGTGATTTGTTGATCAACTAAGAGGGCGCGGGTTGCCTCTGGGTGAATCTTCCACACCGGTTATCATCAGTTGAGGGTTAAGGAGGTAGATATCCTTAAGAAGGCATTCAGGAAGCGGTATGGGCATTTCGAGTTCACAGTGATGCCATTTAGATTGACGAATGCTCCAGCGGTATTCATGGATCTCATGCATAGGGTGTTCCAACTGTTAAGATCGTTGTTGTATAAGTCGTTGACGACATCTTGATCTACTCCAAGTCGGAGGAGGAACATGAGGGTCACTTAAGGATTGTTATCCAAGCCTTGAGAGACCATCAGTTGTATGCCAAATCTAGTAAGTGTGAATTTTGGCTTATTGGGGTGAGATTCTTGGGGCATGTTGTAACACCCCGAAATATACCCTAGCAGTTTTCGGACTTGTTTAGGGTATATTAAAAGCTAAATAAATTTTAGAATAAAATAAGAACTCAGAGATTAATAATAAAGCCAAGGGTAAATATGTAATTTACCACTTGAGGACTTAAGTGTCATAAGATTAAAAGATGGAATTGAAATTGGAATGAATGGAAGGGCTTAAGTGCAAATAAAGAAAGTTAAGAAAAAAAAATGGGTTTTATTTACTTGGCCAAACATGGCCTTAACAAACTATGGACTTAAGACCGAGCATTTGGTCTCATTTTGAGAAGAGAGCAGTAGAGAAGAAGGAGGAAAAAGAGAGAAAGAAAGGAAGAGGAAGAAGAAGAGAAGAAGAAGAGGAAGAGAGAAACGGAGTAAGCTAAAGGTATGGAACTTGAATTTGGTATGGAACTACATGGCTTTAAAGCTTTGAATGGTTTTCCATGCAGGTATATAGTTATTAGTTGTCTTCAAACCTAGGGTTTTTGCTAGGGTTTCATTCTAAACCAATAATCATGGAAAGTAAGGTGGATAAAACCTTAAAGAGTACAAGCAAAGTATAGAATTCCCCTTTTAGATTGGATTCATGGTTAAATGTCAAGTAATTGAGCTAGGGTTTAGAATAAACCCTAACAAATCTTTGAGTTTGACTTGAGTATGGGTTGTGACCCATATTAGAGTTGTGTTGGGGGAAATTCATGGAATATTTGTGAAGAAATATATGTAATTGAAGAGTTTAGTAGAAAAGTGATCGTAAGATGAATTTGAAGTGGTGCTTGAAGTGTTTATGAGGTATAGAGTTGATTGGGGTTGAACATATGGAAAAATGGGAGAAAAACACACAATTTGGGCATTTAGGATGTCATGTATCGGGTACACTTCGTTTGGTCATTTGGCCAAAGTGTCTTGGGGTACATAGGAGATATCATGGGTACACTTTAGGGGTGTCTGGGGTACACTCTTGTTACAATTTTGATTTTGGCCAGGTTAGTATTTTGGCCATAACTTGCTCATTTCTTGCTCCAGGTTGAGTGATTCAAGTGGCCAGTAAAATAGACTTCAAGGAAAACCATCCATATGAAATAAACATCGTCAAATTATGACTCTAAGTGGCCCAAAAATCCACTGAAGTGGGGCCCAGTATTGCAAACCAAATTCTGGTTTCGATGTTGAACATAGAGAAGTCCGGGTTGTTCGGACGTGGCAGTTCAGTTGCTCGGGTGGGATTTCAGTTGGAATAGAGCCCTTAGCACCTTAGCTTTAAATGAGTATAAGGACATAGTGTCCAAAATATGAAGTTAAGACCCCATAAAAAATGGGTAATACAAACTGTCACTAGAAAATTGAATGTTAAAATATTTGGATTGTAGAAAATGCCATAACTTTAGTTTGGATGATCCGATTGGATTGATTCCAATTCTAAGTAAAATAGATTCATAGAGGAATAGAAAATATGAATGAGTGTGTCTGTAGACATCGTACTTACGTAAGTATATGAAGTGCTATATGTAATAGCCATGAAAACGAAAGAAAAATATAGAAAATGCGATATGTATAGATATGTTCGTAAAACGTTTGAATATGATAGGTATAAGTCAAATGATATGAATATGATATGAATATAGGATATGTCATAAGATATGATAGTCTAAAGTACACAAGAGAAATGATAGGAATAAATTAAATGATATGAATATATGGGGATTATATGATATGACTATATGATAGACATACTAGAAAGGGATAAGATGAAACATGCTAGGAACACGTGATGAAATGTATAAATGATAAGGCTTGATATAGATAAGCAAAAGATGACAAAGCATAGTAATAAGTATTGAGTACAGAATGATAGACATGAATCAAGACATGTGAGTAAGTAATATGGGAAAAGTACATGAAATACGATATAAAGGCATCACGATAGTAGAAGCATGTATAGGAAAGTATGAATATAGCGTATACGATATGAAGATATATGAATGAATAAAGAAAAGAAGCATACATGATAGGAATATAGAAAGTACAAGCATAGCTAAATCATGATAGAAACGTATAGGGATATATGATAGAAATCATAAATGATATAAAGGGATATGAATATAGATATATATGAATATATGAATAAGGGTATAGATGCATTATGTTATATAGTAGGATTACATATATGATACGAAGACAAAAATAAATGATAGCAAAGATATGAATATATATATGTATTATAGAGATATATATGAGAGCGAGTAATGTAAGAGAACTACGAGATGTAGGCAGTCTGATAAAGTGATGATAGTATTATGTATGCATAAGCAATTATGATAAGCATTAAGTTATTCATGCTTATAGAGATATGTCTGACGTAATAAAGTTGATTGTTTGCTTAGAACCTGGTATAGGGATAGATAGGCATGCCTATGAGGAAGATACGATTCTTTACTTGACATATTCATAAACGAATATCGAGGCCCCGTTTGGTGGGTGACATAGATCCGGTTGGATCAATTGGCCCATAGGTCACCGCAATAGACGAGAGATCACGCTCGTGCGGTGATGATACTGTAGTGCGATAGCATATGGCATAGGTCCTTTGTCTCGTGCCGGTGACGATACCTTCGGGTGTTAACAGGGCCAGAGATCAGCGTACGGTGATAGTACTGGAAATTTACATAGTTTCGAATATCAAAAGCTTCTAGGTATTCTGGACATGCTTGAGAAATGACATGATATGTGAGCATTAACATAATATCTCACAGGTGAAAGTATAGACAGTTGCAGAACAAGGGTAATGTACAAGATGACCAGTACATGAAAAGTATATGAGCTTGATCTACAGGTATATGAAAGAAAAGTATATGACAGTATCTGAAGTACAAAGAAATAAAGTGTAATGACACGAAATAAATATAATGAATAAAGTATATGAAACACATAGAAAAGTCTGATATATTAAACGAGTATATGAATATCACATGAAGGATAGTATATGATAGTATAAGATGAAAGCACGAGTATATGATTATCCTTATGAAAAGTATAACGAGGAAAACAATATATGAGAATGAATAGTATGAATATAGATATATAAAAATAGTATATGGATAAGCCATAGATACAATATATAGAAAGTACAAGAGAAGTATAGTACCACGAAAAGGATAGAAAGTAGATAAAAGAAAGATATATGAAAATTATAGTATATGGAAAACATAGGAAAATATAATTACATGAAAAGTATCATATGAAGCATACCAAAAGTCTTGAAGGCATTGAAAAGTATAAGAATGTAGATAAAAGTACGGGACGATTATAAGATAGGTTATATGAAAGTATACGAGATAAGAATGTATATGATCTGGCTTAATTATACAAACATGAAAGGAAATGAACATGAAAGGAAATGAACATGATAAGTATAGGATATGTAAAGCATAGAACATGAATACAGTAAAAGTATAGATAAAAGATATGTCAAAGACATAGAATATGTACTGAAAGAGATTGACATGCAATAGGCAAAGTATATGTGATAGATAAGTAATTGAAATTACATGAAATCACGTATAGATAGATGATGTACATATGTATAAACTGTGACCAGGTCGCCATTGGTGAGTTTAATCCGTTGCTTATGTTCCCATTAAAGCGTAAAGCTTAACGCGAATAATTCCCGTGTCAGGTGTAGATACGAGCATAAGACAAGGATAGAGGACGGGACATTCCACGTCGACAAGAGAAGTGAGCTCGAGAGATAGGTGCTCACCCGGTATTGCTTCCTTGATCTGCGATGTTTTGTAATAGAAAATGTACATGTATGAAGTAAAAGGGACTCTTGTGTATATGTGTATAGATTGTGATATGGACACCTTAGGTGACATTACTTTTGTATATGTAAAATGATTTTTGTTATTATAAAGTGTTTGCCTTGCCACAGTGCAGTGCGACTCTAGAAAGAACAAGTCGATAAGAGTCCCGATTATACGGTATGATATAGTATATAGTATAGATAGCATCACGCCCGGACTTGGGTTGGGTTCTTGATGGTCGGGCCGGGATAGGGCGTGACACATGTAGTGTTAACCCGGGAGTATCCGTGGACCCGGAGAAGGTTGAAGCAATTATGAGTTGGGAGATACCGAAGTCAGTCTCCAAGATACGCAGTTTCTTGGGGTTTGGCAGGGTATTACAGGAGGTTCATTAAGGACTTCTTCGGATTAGCTGCACCTATGACGAGATTGACTCGGAAGGAGGTTAAGTTTGAGTGAATGACTTGTGTGAGAGGGCATTCTAGGAATTGAAGAGGAGGCTTACTTCAACTCCTATTCTGATAGTCCCGAAAATGGGACAGAGGTACAAAGTGTATTGTGATGTCTCTAAGGATGGACTTGGATGTATTTTGATGCAGTCTGGGAAGGTTGTAGCCTATGGTTCTTGGCAGTTTAAGAACCACGAGTGCAGTTACCCCACGCATGATATGGAGTTGGTGGCCATTGTCTTTGCTTTGAAGATTTGGCGCCACTATCTATACGATGAGAAATTCGAGGTGTTTTTAGACCATAAGAGTTTGAGGTGCATTTTCACACAATGGGACCTCAACATGAGGTAACACAGGTGTATGGAGTATCTAGAGGATTATGAGTTCACTTTGCATTACCACCTCGGTAAGGCAAATGTGGTGACTGGTGCACTCAACCGAAAATCGCGGGGAGTGTTAGCTAGTGTGGCTTCCCGGAAGTGGTAGATACTCGAGATTATGGGACAGTTCGGACTAAAGTACAATGGTTAGGCTCAAGGTACTTTGGGAAGTTTAGTGGCTACGCCTTCCTTACTGAGCATAGTGATTGAGTCCCAGGGACAGGACATAGAGATATCGTCCATCAAGGATCGGGTACAGGTGACGAAGGCTAAGCGATTCACACGGATGGTAGTCTTCTATATAGGGGAATAATTGTGGTTCCCCATTCGACATATTTGAGAGAGGATATCCTTAAGGAGTTCCATTACTCTCGTTTTACTGTGCATCCGAGTGGCACGAAGATGTACCATGATCTTTGCTGCCAGTATTACTGGAGTGGGATGAAGAAACACGTTGGAGATTATGTTCGTCGATGTCTCACGTGTCAACAGATAAAGGTTGAGCACCAGAGGCCAGTAGGATTACTCCATCCATTGGAGGTAGCTAAGTGGAAGTGGGAACATGTTATGATGGACTTTGTGACCCACTTACCACGGACATCGCGAGGGCATGATGCGGTGTGGGTGATAGTGGATCGGCTTACTAAGTCGGCACACTTTTTGGTTGTGCGGATGACATTGACTTTAGAGGAATTCAACAGGTTGTATATAGGGAGATTGTTCAGTACATGGAGTACCGGTATCTATTGAATCGGATAGGGATTGGGATCCCAGGTTTACGACTCATTTTTTGAAGAGTTTACAGAGAGCAATGGGGACATAGTTGATGATGAGCACTGCTTTTCATCCCAAAACGGAATATCACTCAGAGAGGACCACCCAGATTTTAGAGGACATGCTTCAAGCGAGCGTCTTGGATCTTCAAGGTAGCTGGGAGGAGCATTTACCCTTGGTGGAATGTGCCCTCTGACAACAGTTATCGTCTTGGTATACGATTGACACCCTATGGCCAGCTTTATGGGAGGCCTTATCGATCTTGATTTGTTAGGCAGAGGTGGGAGAGACCCTCTGAGTCGAGCTTGGTTAGAGACACATGAGAGGTAGACTTGATCTGAAAGGCGTCTTCTCATGGATTAAAGTCTGCAGAAAAGCTACGTAGACAAAGCAATGACGACCTCTCTAGAGATTTGGGGTGAGGTGATCATGTCTTTTTGAAGTGATGCCTAAGAGATGAGTGGTCGGATCATGAGCGGGAAGCGTCGTCGGGTATATCGGATACTTTTGAGGGTCTTCGAGAGGGGTGGAGTGAAGTTGCTATCTGTTGGCCTTCTGCGAGCTTATCGGGTGTTCATGCGATGTTCCATGTGCCAAAGTAGCGGAAGTCTTATCTAGATCTGACTCATGTAGTGGATTAGAGAGAGATTGTTATTGATGCAGATATAACCTTTGAGGAGGGACCCATACGTATCATGGATAGCCGGGATTAGGTTTGTGACCTGGCTGAGGTGATGAAGGTATGTTATGAATGTGGCAGAAGAGTGCGAGGAGGCTTGACATGGGGTATTAATACCACTAATGATCTTGACCATCCTTTTTTGTTAAGGATGAGAAGGTATGTTTATTAGTCATTTGATATGAAAATGACGTTGCTCATCATGTGATAGTAATAAACATATGAGTGTGAATTTGGGGGACAAATTCTTTTAAGAAGGAAAAATATAAAACGGGTAAAATTTGAGCTTTAAGATGATAAAGCAGACCGCGCCCATAGGGTTCGTCGTGAAACAATTGCACAAGTGAAAGTCGTCAAATTTAAAAAGCGATTTTTCGTTTTCAAAGCGCGGGAGTCGAGTGACACATATCATGATGACACATAACATGGTGACACTTGGCATAATGAGGGCCAAGTGTCATGGTTAGGACCATGAGGGTGACACATGGCATGATGAGAGCCATGTGTCAAGCCACAAAGAGAGAGGTAAGAGTGAGTGGGAGGAGAAAAGCAATACCTCTTCCTGGTCTTGGCGGTGGAAAGAAACAACGAGAAGAAAAGAGAGAAAAAAATAGAGAAAGAAGGAAGGAAAGAGAAGGGGAAGGAGAGAGAAAGATCTGGTAGCTTCTTCCTCTAGTCTTCGGCGTTCCGACCGTCGGAGTTCGTCAGGCAGAGACTTAAAGTCCATCTATGCGACGAGGGTTCGCTCGAGAAGTGAGATTCTTCCACTTTTGGTTTTATTCACCTTAAGGGCTGTTGGCCATATTTGATAGAGCGCCTGTTTTTATTCCACAACGTCGATTTTGGGGCCCGATTTTCGATTAGGAAACATGAGTTTTGGACTCATGTTACCACAGGAAGTTGTAAATTTGCATCTATAGACGATGTTAGACTTTTGAATCACCCAAATCGAATATCTACAACTCAAGTTATGGTCCATTTCCCATGGCTGCCACGACTTAGGTTGTTTGTTTGTTTGTGTCTAGACCTTGGGACTAGTTTTCAGTTAGGAAAAAGAGGGAATTTGGACTTGGGTTCTTCACATAATTTGTAGTTGCATTTGTGAACTTTTTGTTGGGCTTTTGAATAATCAGACCTCTACCACTCAAGTTATGGTCAATTTCCGGGGGAATGCCACAGCAGGCGGGTTGTTTGTTGTTGTGTCGGCTTTGGACGATTTTATGGCCTGTTTGTAGCCTAAGTGGGAGGGTTTGTAAGTGGTTTAAAAGGGGTTGTTTGGGGTCATGGGCCCGATTTAGGGGGGCTTGACAAGGAGCCGTTCGGGATTATCTGTGAAAATGCGGATTATCCAGGGCCCGATTTAGGCGGGAGTGATGGCCAGTGTTTATGGTCTAATTTTAGGCGATTTAAGGTTGGATTTGGGGATACGTTGTAGCTGGTTTCATAGCCTATTTATAGACAGTCTTGTGGACTATTTATAGCCTATTTCAGTGTTTATAGTCTTGTAGCTGGTTTCATAGCCTATTTAAGCCCTATTTTATGACTATTTGGGGACTAAATTATGAACTGAGTTCGGAACCCTCTTATAGCCTGTGTATGGCTTTGTTAGCGGCCTGTGTAGGGTTGGTTTTGTGGCTTGACTATGGCCTGATTGTGGACAGTCTTGGGACCGGATTGGGGACTGTTTTATGTCCGGGTTGTGGCATGCTTGAGTTTGAATAACATGTTTGGTGGTAATTGGTTGATCAAATGTTGGTATATGAGTACTAATATATATATTGACATTGGAATGAGTTTTATAGAATTGTCTATGAAACAGAGTGGTATGCATGGTTTTAATTGTCTAAAGTGTGGCGATTCGTTGCATATTAGGCGTAGAGTGACGTCTGATGGCATATTGCGTGCATATGCGTTGAGGCGTCGCGCGTTCATGGATGTAAGTGCATGGATTGCGATCTAAACACCATACTTGGTGGTTGATGAGTGGGCTCGACGTAGACGAGTTAAACAAAGTCACCTTTGTTGCGAGCACGAAGAAAACTTGTGTCGAATCTTAGCAAGAGAAAATTTAGACACTTTCCATGGGTGAAAGACCCGGATTTGGTTCATCTGTTAATGGCGAAGTCAAAAGTGTAGGAAGGCGATGTGAAAGTCCCACGATGAGACCAGGAAATTCGTATCGCTTAAGACAAATGATTTTTGTAATGAGAAAATGATCCTTGGGGTGGGGAAATATCCAATAAGTTTTGATTTCTAAAACTTAATTTTGTTTCAAAGTGATTGTTGATGAAAATTCATCAAAGATGGATGTTGTTACACGATGACATTGCATTGTGTAATGGGAGTGAGTGAACTAGGACATGATCGTTAATTGAGTCTCATTTCATTTCATGGCATGACATGTAGAATTCCACTTAAAATTGCACCTTATGTTTGGAATGTTAATATGAATTTGCAAGGTTCCATGTGAGCGTGTATGTCTTGGCAAGTGGGTGATGGCTGTGTATGAAGTTTTTTACATTAGGCGTGGTAGACCACTATAAAGAAGCTATTTTAGGTCGCGAAATAGACAGGTCAGACGAGCTCATTCGAGGCAAGTAATTGTAAGAAAAGTTGACATGTGGCTTTAATAGCATTTTGTAAAATGTTTTGGAACAATTAACCTGTAATTTTTATTATGCAGTTTTTAATTAAACCCTTATATTGTTTTTAAATTATGACACTTGCATGTTTCAAATGAATATGGATAAATGGAACGAGTGGCCATTTGAACTGTTAACTCCTACGGGTTAGGTAAGTGGGACGTATTAGCGTGTGGTATTGAGGTTACTTACGATATCGCGAGTTCATAAATTAACATTGGTCAACGGATCTCCGAGTTTTGGGGCGTCACATCCTACCTTCAAAACCAACTTCACAATTTTGAAATTTTACACTAAAATCGTGTTTTCAAAATATGATTTCATATTTTTATACTAAAATCATATATTCAAAACATGATTACATAATTTTACAATTTACACTGAAATCATGTTTTTAAAACACGATTTCACATTTTAACATCAAAATTGTGTTTTCACAACAAATTTCATATTTTCATACTAAAATCATGTTTTGAAGACACAACATCTATGTTCAACTTAATTGGAAATAAGTGTCATTGATTTTGAAATATTTATTTTTGTTTTATATTTAATTTTTTTTTTCTAGTTATGGTCTTATTTAAAAAAGCCCTCTCAAGCTTTATAATGGACTATTCGTATTGATATACTTGCCAATAGGCAAACGATAACCATAAACACTATTTTTGACTTTTTGTTTGGTTCAGAAGGTGACTATAAATTTGTAGGATTTGAATTTAAATTATATAACATGCTCTTTAATAAAAACCATTAAATCCAACATTTGTATATAATGCTGAGTGTTAAGTCATCATAACATTAACTACGAAATAGAAAATTCAAAACATTTACTATATATATATATATATATATATATATATATATATATATATATATAGAAATTTAGATAATCTAATAGAAATATATATAAATAAATATAAGATTGTGGTTAAAAAGTAGAATTAGGACATAAAAATTGTTGACATCGCTTAATTGACAACATATTTTTTAAGGATATTAAGAAAAAATTATAATTTTTTATTATGAATTATTGAATGACTCAATTTATGTTTTTTTGAACTTATATTCATTTTGTATTATATCGCTATAATTTACTCGAGTTTAGGACATCCATAAAACTCATCACCTTTATCACTTGAGTTAAGCTTCGATCACAAATGATTCAATTCATGTTTGATTATCGTGTTTTACAAACAATTTTATAAAAATAATGACAAATTTGATACTTTAATGTTCATTTGATTTTGAAAGTACTTATTTATCATCATTTAAGAGCTGCTTTTGAGTTTTCTTAAAAAAAAAAAAAACTTATTTATTACACTTTAAATTTAAGGTAGTAAATTATTCTGTGTGAAACGAGCACCGAACTACTCGCTGCCGTATGTGTTAAAATAGTGTTTTTGAGTTTTGAACTTAACGTATATTCAAATATAGAGTTTTGAAGGTTTTGTCGATTATAATGTGTGTCGCTGAGGGGGTTGGTGTACGTATAAAAAAGGCAGCTTTTAATAATCTGCGTCTTCGGCTAATTTTCATTGGAGTCGGGATGAATGTGAATATGCATCTACATCGCATGTCTGGTGTATTTTTCGGGATTGAAACGTAAATTTACGAGTTTAACGTATATGAAAATCTAATATAAAGTATACATATAGTTTTTTGAAAAAGGTAATTCATTTATTTTTATAAGACAATTAGGTGTTTTGAGTTAATTTATACACGGGAAGGTCTTTTTAGTCATACCATACTTAAAATAATCCCAACACGAGTTGATATGGAACCAGTGACAAAAAAAACTAGTTTTTTCAATCGAAATATCATCGAAAAATGTCAGGTTATCGGCCCGGCATGAGATATTGGCGATCGATGTCGGTTGAGAGCATCAGTGGAAAATCAGTAAAATCGCCAAAAATCGGCAAAATATTGGAAATTCCTGATATTTCGGTGAAATTTCGAGACTTTCTCACGTGCGTATGTGTTGGAATTTATGAAAAAATATCGGTAAATATCGGCTATTTCGACTTAAATCAAATCCAACGGTTATAATTAAATCACAATGGTTTTTATTGATCAGTGGTATTTTTATTTACAAACTTTCGTCAATGCAACGTGAAAATTTCCGGAGTTTTAATTACCAATTATTTTTATTTTGTGATTTTATACCGATATTTTGAAGATCTTGTTATGAATATTATTTTTAAGTCAGGTAAGATCGCTAAATCGATTAATGTAATGGAGTCGCTCCCGATTTAAATTTGGTTTAAATGATTATTATAATGTAATTTACCGATAAATTATAATGAATATTTTTTGATAAATGTATATTTCAACTATTTATATATTTTTATAGTTTAATAAAGTATTTTAAATGAATTTGAAGTATTTTCTTAATTTTCTTTTCTGGAATATTTTATTAAAATATCCATTGATATTTTCGATATATCTATAAAATTCAAGTACCGATATATCTATAATGATTGATATTTTATTCCTTATATGAAACACAATGATGGTAAATGCTCGAAATGAGAACACTTTTTAAGCTATGAAAGGCTGAGAGAAGGGTAATTTAAAATCTATAGGTGTGGTTTTTGAAGGAAACCGTACTTGTTTGGGAAGAGAGCTTCAGGAAAGATTTCTTTCTTGTTTGGCGCAGAGAAAAATACCAGAGGGAAGAAGAGGAGAGGAGGCGGTCATGGCGAACCAAACAGGAGTACTCACAAGTACCCTCAACTGTATCCCTAAAACCCCTCTCCTAAACACCCAAACCCTATCTTTCTCGCCATTCCTAAACCCCTTATTCGTTTCTCTCCCACAACCCAAAACACAGTTGAGGTACTCTATCTTCTGCAATAACAGCAATGATCACTACAACCAGGCTGTATCTTACCCTAGACCCTCAGAGGTACCGTGGAAGAAGGAGCTCTGCAACTCCGTCAGCCTCATCGGTATCGTCGGAGCTCCGGTTGAGATGAAGCATCTCAGCTCCGGTAAGGTTCTCGCCTGGACGCGTCTCGCCGTCAAGAAATCCGCCTCCGACAGTACCTGGTAATACTTTTTTTTTTTGTTTAATTTGAACAATTATTTTGGGTTTTCTCTAAATCGCCCAAATCCCTATTTAGTTGTCTGCTTGTGACGATTTGTTAGAAGAAGGCCTGCATTTTTGCGAGATTAACGGGGATTGAGAGTTTGGATGGTAGTGATAAACAGTGAAACGAGTGGATTATTAGTTTGATTAGACGGTTTGATTGGTGTTGTGAATGATATTATGTGAGAAATGTAGTTTCAGATAGTAGAAATGAATTGGTGCTGATTTTCTTCTTTGCTATACTTATAAAAAAAATTTATTTTTGCTACTATGTCAGGACTAGCATCACTGAATTTTAGCCAAACCCACAAAACTGCACTGGACATGATAGGTAGCTCAGCTCACTAGGAGAGCCCAATCCAAAAGCCCGACATGATAGGTGGGAGAACCTCACATGCTTAATTACCACTCTACAATCTCATGTGGAACGGACCTAAGATTGTATCATTGCCCACCCCTAGAGAAGCGGACCGTTCGACTCGGGGCTACGGATAGGCTTCGTTTTGAATGCCGGCAGGGTATTGGGTAGCCCTTTCTTCAGCTGCGTCACCCAGAACACCCGGTAGGCTTGGCAAATGATAGGCGCCTCGGTTCAATAGGAGAGTCCCGACTTAAAAGACCAGGCTTGATGGGTGGAGAACTGCCGAGCTTAAAATGCCTTCACAATCTTATGTGGAATCGGTGTGAGATCGTATCATCACCTTGTATGTGATTAAATTGTATTTGTTGTGACTATTAGTGATTTTGAAATAGGTTAGAACAACTATGACTCAGCATGATTTTTGAGAAGTTGTAGGAAAAGATCTTCACTAAGCAGGCTGAATTTTTTTTTTTATATTCCTTGTGTTCCTAGGCAAGATTGGTCGTTTGTGATGATTCTATGATAATTGGAAAGCTGGTGCATCTGGCTAGGCCTTGAGAGAGGGGGTTGGTTTTGTTTCTTTTGTATAGACATGGGGTCTTGCTGTATACTTCATGTATACTCTTTAAGGGGTTGTTTTGGTTAGCCCTCTTAATGAATTCCCTTTTTCTTATAAAAAAAAAGATCTTCGAAAGAAACATGTGAATGGTTTTCCGTAAAACCACCAACTTACAATTACTTAAGAATGTTGAAGTATTGGTAACACTTAGGCTCCGTTTGGAACCCGGAAATTACTAGGTGTTGAAGCATGATATTCATATTAAACCAAAATCCTATAAGCTCGAGCTTTTAGGAGAGTTGGTCATTTAACATAGTTTTAGAGCCTAGGGTTCGAGTTTGAGAATTTTTTGGAGGAAATTTCGGCAATCTAGGGTTGTCGGAGGGCTTGACTTTTGAAACACCCACCTAGAGGGAGCATGGAGTCTCACTCGCCTTGACATAGGAGGGTTCGCCATTTAGCAGACGAGCCAGATTCGCAATCTTGTGGCGATTCGGGCTGAAGTGAAGCTCACGCGCTCCTCCTCCAGGTCGTTAGGTCGGCCCAGATGGGGCCTGCGGTACACTTGGTTTTCACTGTTTTGGTTCTTTGGATACATTGGTTTAGTGCTTTTTGTGTGACGACCCTCTTTAGGGTTTACGGCACGATTTTCCAAAATTTGAGTTTTGGGTGCTCTTTGCTCATGATCTTCTTCTTATTGGTATCATAATGAGTGATTTAGAGAGGAGAAGAAAGCGACAGAAGATCGAGTAGTCCCAGATGATGGTCAAAATCATGGAAGACAAAGCCCGTGGTCCCGACCTTTTGAATGGAGCAAAACAATTCGAATATACGTCAGGAGCGTACGTATAGGCGGTCACCTCACTGGGATCCGGTAGCGATGATTGGAAGCGATGGATGGAGGAGGATGCTGGAAATGCGTTCATCGAAATCCGTAATTCTATTGGCGGCCGAGTGCGGGCCTCGTTAATCACTGTGAATTTGTTAAAGAGCTAATGGATTATTTGGAGTTTATTTGATGTGTGTAAGCGTTCTATCGATGTCGAAGAAACGGGATCAGTCCTCCTGAAATTTTTATATCCTCTGAGTACATGAAGAGCTTAATATGCTTATGCCCTTTAGTCACAGATGTCAGTTCAGCAAAGTCGCGAACGGATGGAGTTATGGAGTTCTTCTTAGTTCTTCATGGTATGATTAAGCTAAGACCGAATTTTGTCGATCTGAGATATCGTCTCTCCCGGGAGACCTTTAAGCCGGGATTCTTCGCAGCGAGGGTATCATCCTCTTCTTCACCTACCCTTGTATTTGCAGGCAAAACGATTGCTCTTGCTTATTGGACGGACCATTGGTCGGAAGCGCCAACATAGATAGTGGTCGGCGATAACAACAGAGGGCACGGTTACGGAGGTGTTGTTTGTTATTCTTTGCGATAAGCACGGCCATGTGATCTGTGATTGTAAGAAAGCGACATAATCGAAATCGAGAGATTCGGTCATGCTCATATAGCTTCTACTAGGGTATCAGATTAGTTGGATTAGGTTCTCATCAGTAGAATTAGTAGGTTCCAGTGTATTAGGACCATTGAGATCTCCGATACACTTTCAGATTCTTTGTATTCTTCGAGTCGATAACAGAATAAATGCCTTGTATTTTCTTCATCTTTCGAATGGGTCATTGACTCTGGAGCCACATATCACATGACAGGTAAAACTAGTTTTTTCTCTACCTTTCAGTCTCAACCTTCACCTTCCACTGTCACTCTGGCAGATGGATCACATTCATGTGTTCTTGGGTTAGGCACAATTGTGCCCACTTCATCTATTCCTTTGACATCAATCTTGAGTTTACCAAAATTCTCTTTTAATTTGATGTTGTTAGCAAGTTAACTCGAGCACTTAAGTGTTATATCTCATTTTTTCTTGATTTTGTGTAACTTTTCGAGATCTTATGTGGCTGGGTATTGGTAGAGCCGTGAGTGGGGTTTATACATCGCGATCCTACGGAGTCAGACCTATTGCTTGTTACCGGAGTCACTACGCCATTTGAGACATATTCTTAGGTTAGGTCGTCTTTTCTTGTATTATTAAAGAAATTGTGTCCTCAGTTTTTGAGTTTGCTATCCTTAGATTGTGAGTCTTGTTAATTTGTAAAACATCATCGCCTTAGTTATAGTCCTAGAGTCAATAAACGAGCTAGTCCTCCTTTTGAGTTAGTTCATTCAGATGTGTGGGGTTGTGCTTGATTGTGTCCCCAGCCCAGGGTTTTCGATACTTTGTCACTTTTGTTTTGTGATTATTCTGAACCACTTGGTTATATTTAATGAAAAACGTATGAGTTGTTTCTCATTTAGTGCCTTTGTGTTGAGATTCATACTCAATTTCATGTTTTTGTTCAAAATCTGAGAAGTGATAATGCAAAAGATATGTTTGAGAATAATTTAAGTTCTTCGTAGCTGACATGACATCCTTTATCGAGACTTCTTGTGTTGAGCTCGCCTTTCGGAATGGAGTTCTCGAGAAAAAGAATAGACACCTCCTTGACGCTAGAGCTTTATTATTTAAGATGCATGTGCCCCGAGCATTTGCAGGGCGATGTTGTTTCGTAGCTTGTTTTGATTAGCTGGATGCACATGGTCTTGAATTGGGACACAAGTAATCACGTCATTTTCCACTAATAAATCTACATTCCACATTGTCATACTCGAATATTTGGATGTACTGTTTTTGTTAGAGATGTTCGTCCTTGGAGTATCTAAACGACCATAAATCTTTAAAATGTATATTTCTTGGTTCGGGTTCGAAGGGGTGTCGGTGTTCTTGCCTTTAGTCTTCGTAGGTACTTGGTTTTTTGCGGATGTCGAGTTTTTTTGAGAATGTCCTTTCTCTTCACCTGAGCCACACTAGTCGGGGGAGGCGGATGACTGCTGGTGTATCTTGTGCCTCCCCTGTGACCCCTCCTGTTCACGCTCACAGTAAAGCTAGCCCCTCACATTCTGCTCCGATCAGAAGCCTCCATCACTCGGGTCTACACTCGACGGCTAGAACCCACAGTCTACAGTCCTCCTTAGAAATTTGTCGGCATCGAGATCAGGTTCGATGATCTCCCTGTGCTCTTCGTAAGGTAGGCGTTAGTGTGTTCATCCATTCCTCATTTTACTTTTATAACCAGTTGTCTTCGTCCTGTTCTTTTATTGCTTCTTTGGACTCTATTTCGTTGCCTAACACTTTTAAGGAAGCCTTGTCTCGCGCGGATTGTATTAGTCTTTATGATAGAGGAGATGGATCTTTGAATGAGAATAGTGCTTTGGAGCTTGGTGCGTTTACTCTTGGGAAAGAAAGCCATTGGATGTCATTTGGTCTTTAAATTCAGGATTAATCTGGATGGTTCAGTTGCTTGATTGAAAGCACGACTTGTGGCCAAAGGGTACACTTAGACTTATGGTGTGGACTATTCTGATACCTTTCCCCCGTTTCTAAGATGATATATGTTTGGCTTTTTATTTCTCTGGCTGCCACTCATAATTGGGATATTCAACAGCTCGATATTAAGAACGTCTTTCTTCATGGCGATCTTCAGGAGGAGATATATATGGAGCAACCTCCAGGGTTTGTTGCTCAGGGGGAGACTAGGAAGGTTTGTCACCTTCGGAAGTCGTTATATGGCTTGAAGTAGAGTCCCCGTGCTTGGTTCGGTAAATTCGACCCAACCGGAGTTGAGAGAAATTTGGAAACTTAGGAAAAAGTAAATCTAGCAATTTGTCTTCCTCTTTGGAACTGGATTTAGATATCGTTTGTTGGTGGTGTATGTGGATGATATTGTTATCACTGGGAGTGACTATCCAGGAATCTCATCCCTTAAGTTCTTTCTTCTGACGGAGTTTCATGAAAGGACCTAAGAGATGCTTGATATTTTAGGTGTTGAAGTTATGCGAATTAACGTGGAATCTTCTTATTTCAAAGAAATATGTGCTTGATTGTTTATTGTGCGAGAGGCCGGAAGAATTGGAAGCGAAGCCATGTAGTTCTGCGGCTCAAGGCGCGCTAGAAGAGAGGCGAGTTGTTTGAGGATCACGAGAGATATAGAAGACTAGTTGGGAAGTTGAAGCCTACCTTCTGATAACTAGCGTCTTGATATTGCACCTTCGATCGGTGTTGTAAGTTAATACATGTGTCTTTGCATTTATTTGTTAACAATTGGTATTTGTAGAACATAATCTATGTTACTTGAAAGGAGTTTCGGGACGAGGTATTACGTATAGTAATCGTATTCGGCGCTGATAGGGTTGAATGTTTATGGATCTTGATTGGGCGGGGTCGAAGGGAAGATAGGAGATCCACATCGAAGTTCGCGTGTTTTTGTTGGTGAAAATCTAGTCTCGTGGAAGAGTAAGTAAGAGGTTGTTTACGTTCGAGTGCGAGTCGGGTATGAAGCGATGACGGTGCGTGTGTGAATCAGTGTGGCAAGTCGACTCTTGATGGAAGTCGACGTTAAGGCGTGGTCGTAGCTTGAGGTGTGATAAGCGGGAAATTTCTTGCTATATTCGCGCTGAATCACGTATTCCCGTGAGCGAACTAAGCATGTGAGATTGATGTGTCAGCCGTTGATGCGAGAAATCTGACTCGGTTGATTTACACGGATGTGAAGATGGGAGAAACCGGAGTTGGGTGATATTTCCTGAAAGAACACGAAGTGGGGATCGGGTTAGCTATTTATGTATAACAAATTTAGACGTGATTTACATTTATCTCCTGACTTGAAATTAACGTATCTGATTGTAACTAGTTAGGAAACTTAACATATAGAGTTGTAACTAGTTAGGAATCCTAACATGTAGAGTTGTAATAGATTAGGAAATATAGACTATCCCTCATGTATATATACACATGTTAATTCAATGAAAAAATAAACAAGGAATTCTTTCCTCAAATTCTCTCTTGGTTGTTTTCAACATGGTATCGGAGGCGATTTGGCGGAGGTCACGGGTTGAATCACTCATTGCGATTTGTCACGTGTTTATTTGAGAGTCGTAATGGACTCGGCTCTCAAATGCTGCGGGTGTGGGGCCCGTGTGCGTGAGGGGATATTAGGCGTGATATTCGTAATCGCCAAGTCTATGAGCTAGCTTTTAGGAGAGTTGGTCATTTAACACTAGGGAAAGAAAAATGATTTTCTCATGTTTGGTTAAACTGTGGAAAATATAAAGAAAATCAAATAGAATCAAAATTCCTCAAAATTTTACGTATATTTAAATCTCTTAGTCCTTATAACACGAGACAAACAAATAAAACGAGTTTGAACAAACATATATAATTAATTTAAACTTATTTTTTATTTTCCTTCAAATTTCCTTTCTTCCACTTTTCCTTCTTATTTTCCTCTTTTTTTTCTTTCCTTAGTACTTTCCAGATTCCAAACGGAGCCTTATGGATTTAGGAATGTGTTGAGCAGGCTAATTTGAAATATGGGTAAGTATCCAAGTAAGTGTGAGATATATGTTACATATGGTTTTTTTTTTTTTTTTTTGATGGATAAAAGCAAAGTATATTAAACCACCAAAAAGAACCTTGGAAGAACCGAAAGTATACAAGAGATATACAAAAGGCCCCCCAAGGGGGAAGCAAGGAAAAGAGAACACCTACCCACCATCAACAAAAAACCAAAGAACTCATTTACAATCCATCCAATACAAAAAATCTACCAACGACCTTGGTCTCTCAACACCATACAAGTTGACCCAAGACCAGAGGTCACATATGATTATTAGAGACATTTTTCTCACAAGAATGTTTAATCAAATTAATTATCTGCTCCTTTATCCCTGTAAGTCCACAAGAAAACTTTCCTATTTTATGAATATTTACAATGAAGTTTGCTTATAGAACAATATGTAGGGTAGCTCTGGGGGCAGTTGCTACACTTAGTGAACTAGGAATTCACTAGTTTAGGTTTTAATGATGTTGGAGGACTCATGAATTATGTAAAGGTTATACCAACTCAGTACCATAGGGATTGAATTGCTTAATCATTAAGAATTGCTTGGATTAGGTTTCTGTATATTTAGGTTTTCTATTTTAATCGTTCTCATTCCTTTGTCACCTTTCTTTCATTCTCTCTCTCTCTCTCTCTTTCTCTCTTTTTGCTTCCAAAATCAGAGTACAAAATCTGGATCATGATTGGCCATGGTAGAAGAGAAAACTAAGAGTAGAAAATAAATATTTTGAGATGAAAGAAGTGATTGAGGATTTTTCACAAACTAAAATAAATTTTGGGAAGCCATATTGAATGTTTGAAAGTGTTAAACGACCAACTCTCCTAAAAGCTTAAACTTTTTGGATTTTGAGTTTAATATGAATATCATTCTTCTTAACACCCTCCCTCGTGTAGCTTGGAAGGATCAGATGTTATTCTTAATTTGGGTCTTTCTTTGGTTTGAAGTCGCTTCTAGGCTGAGCATAAATTGGGACAAGAGTGAGTTGATCCCGGTGGGTATGGTGTCTAATATGAATGAGCTGGCTGCGGAGCTTGGGTGTCGGGTTGGGAGCCTCCCTACAACCTATTTGGGCCTCCTTTTGGGGGTTGCTCATAAGTCGATGGCTGTGAGGGAAGGGGTGGAGGAAAGTGGAAAGAGCTAAACATTTGGAAAAGAAGTTATTTATCCAAGGAGGAGAGTTACTCATGAGCATGTTATCTATGCCTATTTACCTTATGTGTCTTTTGAGGATGCCAAATGGTGGTTATTAGATTGGGAAAAGATTAAGAGAGACTTTTGTGAGGAGGGCCACTAGACAAGAATCGCACCTAGTTATTTGGAAAGTGGTGTGTATAGGATAAAGGAAGCGGTAGGTGTCTAGCTTGGAGTATTCTTAATGAGGCCGCCCACGGGTAAATGGTTGTGGAGATTTGCTAATGATCCTGGGGGCATGTAGAGACGTTTGATCTGCACCAAGTATGGTGAAGAGTCCCATGGCTGGAGACCTAGGGAAGCCAAAGGGCCTTTTGGTGTGGGTCTTTGGAAGGAGATACTGAAAGAAGCTGATTGGGTTAGTGAGAATTGGAAGTTCGACATTGGTAATGGTATAAGAATCAGATTATGGTTTGATCACTGGTGCAAGAATTATGCGCTAAACCAAGCTTTTCCAACCCTCTTTGAGTTGGTGGCAAACAACTAGGAAGCAGTGTCAGAGGTGTGGGATCAGTTGAATGGTCATGGAAGTTGGAACCTGAGGTTTGCCCGTGCTTTCAATGACTGGGAGCTTGATATGGTTGTGACTCTTTTGAAAACTATTTAGAAAGAAAAGTTCAATGCCGAGCTTGAAAAAATGTCTTGGAAAGGGGGAAAAGGCGATCTTTTTTTAGTTAGGGGAGCCTATAAAGTGTTGCAGCCAAGAAGAGACATTATTTTCCTGGCGAGGGTTTGGGTTTCTTATTGCTAGCAGAGACCTTTTTGCACAGGAGGCGGCAGGGTAAAGTCCTCACACTTGACAAGCTTCAAAGAAGGGGTTGGCAGCTTTCCAATAGGTGTTTTTTGTGTGAATGTGATGAAGAGATGGTCCACCATATTCTCCTGCACGGCTTTGTCGCTAGGTCCCTATGGGATCTCTTTTTTTCTCTGGTTGGCATCAAATGGGTGTTCCCCCAGTTAAGGAGGTGCTCATTAAGTGGAAGGCGCTGCAAGAGACGAAAAGAAAGAGAAAAACTTGGTGTTCGATCTATTGTGTATTTTGGTCTATTTGGAGGAAAGAAATCGCATTGTGTTTAGAGAAGGGAGCATAGATGTTTAGAGATTAAAGAATTTTTTTGTGTATAATTTGTGGAGTTGGAACAGATTGTATCTAGGTGGTAAGGCCATTACTCTCGTAGGTTTTTTGGAGTGATTGGCTTCCAATTAAGGGCTGGTTTGTTTTTTGGTTTCTCCAGCTCTTTTTGTGTGGTGGGGCTGCCTGGTATATCTCTTGTATACTGTTTTCACTTTTTGGTAATATATGCTTTGGCTTATTTATAAAAAAAAACACCGTCCCTCATGTGCATGGGGCCCGTATCCACGCACGTGGAGAGTCAAACAAACCAAATAGAGTCTTCCATGGACTTTCAAATCAACAATCAATAAATGGAGAATAAATTGCAAAGAGGTGGTTCGAACCCAGAACCTCTTGGCAAACCAGATTCTGATACCATGTTCAACAACAAACTCTCCTAAAAGCTCAAGTTTGTAGGATTTTGAGTTTAATATGAATATCATGCTTCTTAACAGAAAATGACCATAACTCCTTGGATATACTAGAAGGTAATAATGGGGATGGAACTTTTGAAGCGGAAGAGAACCCCTTTTACTGAGCTAAACAAAGAGCTATCATGTAATGAAATCAGTTAGTTTGTGAACTGATTCAACACTTTATGTGAATGAAGGAGGAATAAGAATTGAATTTTGTTGATTTTTGTAGGAAGATTCATTCCCAGGATTATGTCTGAATCTCCCAATATGATTTTGTTAAGTCTGTTTAATATAGTAGCATATTTTTCTCCTAATGTTTACTGAAAAAAAATAAGAGATTACCTTAATCAGGAAATGAGTTTGGGGAACCACTTCAAGTGGAAACCTATGGCTAATGATAGAAAAATTTTGTTTCTTAAAGCTTAAGTTGGAGGGTACTGCATTTCATTGGTAGCAAAGACTTGAAGAGCAATGTAGTTGACAATGTAAACTTAAAATCAGTACATGGGAAGACATGAAAACAAAAATAGGAAGCGATATAAACACGAGAAGCAATTTTTGCTGGTGGATTATAATGTGAAGTTGTAGGAGAAGTTCTGCTTTGTAAAACAAAAGGGTATGTCATGAGGAATATACCTCTGAGTTTGATAATCTTTCTGTTCAGGTTTGTCTAAATAAGAAAGAGAGTAATAAATAAATAATGTTTATTTTTTATTTTTTATATTTTTTTATGTAGTAGACTTGAATTTGTAATTAGAGATAAAGTGGGGTTGATGCATTTGCTTACCCTCGAAGATGGTGGACAATATATCTTAAATCACTAAATGTTTTTACCCATAAAAAATGGAAAAAAAAGAAGTGACATTACTATTTATCCTTGGTGTGGAATGTAAAGATTTAGAAAACTAAATGATCTTGCTTTGCTTCTGTATCTTGAAAAGTGGAGGTTAGATAAATTTCATGCCTAGACGCATTACTTTCATCCTTGGTTGTTTCATAAAATACTAATATTAATACTATTTTGGGGTTTTAAACATCTCTCAAAAGTGACAGGTGATTTCTTGTTCTTGCTTTTTTTCTTTTCTTTTTAAGGATCAATTTGACATTCTGGGATGAGCTGGCGCATGTTGCTTCTCAACATGTTGAGAAAGGCCAACAAATACATGTTTCTGGTCGGCTAGTTTCAGATACAGTTGAAAATGACGAGGGAAAACAGCAAACTTACTACAAGGTTATGTGATTTATAGCTACATTTTTACTATTCTATGTTCGTATGATTCTTTTACCAAATAGGTTATAATTATTTCAGATTCCTGCAGGTGGTTGTTCAGCAACTGAATTTCGTTGAGAGAGGCTTCTCATCAGTGGACGATTCCAATCCCTCAGCTGCAGGCAATTCATTTTTGTAACAGATCATAGTCTTGTAGGAGCAGAACTTAGGTTCCATTTTCCATTTATTTACTTATTAATACTCGTACCTTTTCAGGTAGAAAACTTGGAAGTCCTGCTTTCAATAGTACTGGATCAACGGAAGAACTGTGGCAGGCGTTCTTTGCTAATCCCATTGATTGGTGGGATAACAGGAAGAACAAGGTAATTTTTTCAGTTGTTCGATAAATTTGGGTGATATGTGTATGTTGTGTCACTATCATGTATCTTGCTGGGCAATAGGCTTAGATTTGATGTAAATGTGTTCATTTGTATAACTGTCCTTCTTTCGAGGGCAATGTTCTTGAGGCCTTTGTGCCTAGTGGCTTTGCCCTACATGTATTGAGGTTCAGATCCACCATCCAAACTAGGAAACTGTTCAATAAATTGCACGTAGCAGATGTTAAAAGGCATGATTGTCATATTAAATCCAAATCTTACAAGCTTAAGCTTTTAAGAGAGTTGGTTGTTTAACATGGTATTAGAGCTTGGTTTGGCAGGAGGTCCTGGGTTTGAACCACATTTCTGAAATTTATTCCCCATTTTTGTTGATTTGAAAGTCCATGGAGGACTCTATTCGATTTATTTGACTCTTCACGAGTGGATATGGGGCTGCATGTGAGGGTGGGTGTTAAAAGACATGATATTCATATTATATCCAAATCACACAAGCTTAAGTTTTTAGAAGAGTTGGTCATTTAACAACGGGTAACTTAGAAATTAAAATATGGTGGATTACATTTTTCTGTGGTATATGTTTTGCATGGACCATATTTGGTTTTTTTTTCTTTTTTTAATTGATAAGAAATGACGTATATTGAAGAAGAGACGCTAAAGTAGCGGCCCAAAAGGCATGGACCATAGATTCATAGTTTGGTGATACACCTGAACCAACTGGATTGAAATACTCTATTGAAGTTCTCTAGACACGCACTAAATGTGGACTTGAGATATGATTCCATTCCAGTTGCAAGATTATATTGTTTTGAAAAATGGGATGCTTTATCCCTTGACATTTAAGTCAATCTTGTTGTGTGATTTGCAGAAAAACCCGAAATATCCTGATTTCAAGCACAAAGATACCGGGGAAGCTTTGTGGGTTGAAGGCAGGTACAACCCATCATGGGTAAAGTCTCAACTGGAAATACTGGACTCAAGGATGGAGTCTCTTCGTGAGCAGCATGTAAATTTTATGAGTGGTGATAATTTCATGCCTTTCTAGCTTCTGTCACTGATGTTGGATTTGTTATAATGAAAATATTTCTTTGTATAGTTATGGTTTCTTTCTTTTTTTTCTTGTTGTCTTTTGATCATAGATGATTATGAAGGATCTCAATGATGGGCCTTTATTGTTTTTTTTTAGCATGTACTGTGTTCTATGGAATTCATACTGTGTTCTGGTCACATGTTGCTCTTACCTTTATTTGGCTCTTTAGATATTCTGGAATTTGAATCTTAAGTTCTTTCTTGTGGTTTGAATGTTTGTTTTATAGAAATCAGTATAGACAGGTTCAGTTCTGAGTTTGTATTTAGTTCAAGTATGGATGGAAATATCACTTGACAAAATCAAAGCTTGAGCTGCCAGCCTGCTTTTAACCCGCATCGCCGAAAAATGTAGAGAAAAGTAATAAAAAAAGAAAATTTTGAGGAAAATAAAGAGTATGTTTAAACTTAATAAATTCATTCTATATGCTTATTCAAACTAATTTCATTTGTTTTTTTCTATTATTTAAGGACTAGGAAATTTAAAATTATGGAAAATTTTTAAGGAATTTTGATTATATTTAATTTTCTTATATATTTTCTATGGCGAACAAACATGAAAAAAATCGTAATATTTTTTTTCTAGTACTTTTTGAGCACACATGCTCGTTTGAAACCCGTAGCGTTAGTAAAAAGGTGCCATGAAACGATATTTTTCATGCTTTGCTTTACAAGTTAAAATATAAAAGAAAAATCAATCAAAATTCAGGTACTTCCTAAGCATATATTTTTTAAAATTTTAATCTTTATATAATAGTGGAAATAAATAAAATAAAAATAATAAACATATATAATTAATTTACTAAATTTAAACCTATTTTTTATTTTTCTCAAAATTTTCTTTTCTTCCACTTTTCCTTTCTATTTTCCTTACTATTTTTTTTTTAGTACTTTTCGGATTTCAAATGGAGCCTTAGTATTCTTTATTGAATGGCTTAGGTTGGTTGTTTTCCTTGGAGCATGATCTTATGAATATAGCAGGGTTCATCCAGCTCCAGCTATTCAAGTTAGGCATTGGGCTTTATTCCCTACATATGTATGTGTAGCTTTTTATTCAAATACTCAGCTTGGAGAACCCATATAAGAAAATGCTTTTGGGTTCTTTTAAAGTTGCTGCTGTTGTAAAAGCATTATGATGGCTGAAGGAAATCTTTTTTGTGTTGTTTGGATAATGGGTGAGTGGAAATTCCAAATAGAGGGGTTGCTTTTTCTTATTGCTTTTAGTCAAAGCTTTTAGTCACTAAGGGATTGGGACCAATATGTTTGGCTGCTTTTTTTTTAAACTGTTTTCTATTTTAAAAACAAGGAGAGCAAGTTAAACAAGTTTGGTTCTTTTTTGTTTTGAAAAACACATAATACATAGGGTACATTTAAATTCAAAAACGCTAATAAGCTTGGTAACATCGTGGCTCATGCCTTCCTCGCTTTTAAAACACGAACCAAACAGGCTATTACTTTCTTTAGCTACAGTGTAGGAGAGATCCTATTGCATCAATTGTTTTTCTCTCTCTTTTCTTCTTCTTCATCTTCATTTTTTCTTTTTTGTTGGGTTTAACAGTTAATGGTCCTGGTGCTATTGGATCAGTTGGTGATCACAACTAGCATCTTGTGTGCATCTTCAAATCCTGGCAGGTGGGTTTTTTTGAAGCAAATATGTTACTAATTTGATTCATCGAAGCCTAGTGGTCAAGTGTATTGTTAAACGACCAACTCTCCCAAAAACTCGAGTTTGTAGGATTTAAATTTAATATGAATATCAAGCTTTTAACACATCCCCTCACATGCATCCCCATAGATTTTTCAATTGCTTTTAACACATCTTTTATAGACTTTTCAATCAACAAATGGGGAATAAATTGCAAAGAGATAGTTTGAATTCATGACCTTCTGCCAAATCAAACTCTAATATTATATTAAACGATTAACTCTCCTAAAAGTTCAAACTTACAGGATTTGGGTTTAATACGAATGTTAACCTTTTATCATGTATAAAGTAGTGAATGTGGTGAAGATCATGGGACCATGGAAGTACAGATACTGTTTTGATGGGGCTTTGTAGTTGGAATAAATAAAAAAGCAGATATTGATATGGTGGCAGAATTTTCCTGTCTTGAAAATGTTTTCAGCTTTTAGGAGGTGAACCCCACTACTGCAGTAAAGTGGCTTTTGCAGCGGTGGAAGTTCACTCCATTTCTTGTATTTCTAAAGCAGACTCAAACACTAACTGAACTGTGATGTAAGTTAGGTTCATACTTCAAAGCTTCTTTAACATTGATCATGCATTGTATTGAGTTCATGATTTGATGTTGTTGTTATTTTTGAAAAATATTTTGACTGTAGATGTGTTTCCCAATAGTTTAACCTGTATAAATTTGATGTTATCCAGAGACTGTTAATTTAATAGGTTAATGCAAGAAAACAGAATCTAAAATTGCCAATGGAGAAGGAGGCCTACTGCTTGATGGGCTTTGCCTTGTATGTCTATTTGCAGACTCCATTCTAAGCACCAAGTCCTAGAAATAATTATTAATGGAAGATATAGAAAAGAGATCCATTGTGGGGGCTATCCCCTCCTCTTGAAATTCTAATTCTTTTTGTTCTTTCTTTTCATCCATATTAGAAGAAATTCTAATTCTTTTTGTTCTTTCTTTTCATATGTTAGAAAAGAGGAGTGGTTTTTTTGGTCTTTTTTGGCTTAAAATCACCCCTCCCATTATTGGTTCACTCAGATTTGGGTTTTCTCCCTTAATAAAATGGTTTCTTCCATCAAATCTGAGTTTCTATTTGATTTTCCCGTTTTTTTTTTTTTTTTTTTTTTTTGTGTTTTTGTCACTTCCATTTACAAACAGCAGGTTTCCGCCATCGTGACGGCTGTGTCGACATTTGAAAGCACTTGATTCAAAAGTGAACGATTCAAACGCACGTAATCAAGCTGGTCGTGATGCAGGAATTATATCCAATACATATTCAAAGATGTTACATCGTGACCTGTAATCTTGGGAGACATTTTATATGAATCTTTATTACCATTTACGTAGTCTCAATCGTTTTTTCATATTAATCTGGGATGCTTTGTCATATTCTAATATTTTTAAAGATTTTTGCTTTTGTGCCTCTGCTAAGGCATATATTACTGAATCAATGAAATTTCTCTTTTCAAAAAAAAAATATATATATATATATAGAAAAGACTGATGGATCCATCCTCTTCATGTGAACAACATAGAGGGCTTAATCCTCCTTCATAAAGAAAGAGTAGATCCTGTGTTTGAATCTTGTGAAAGTCTTTTGCGGATTTTATACTCATTTACAGAATGAATTTACATTGCTTGTGTTGAGGCTTTCAATTGATTTTCTTGTTCTTTGATATGGTCAAAATTGATTACCTCTTTCACTGCCTAATTAATATCTTCATTCTCAAGTCATTGTCTTTAGGTGGATTAAATATTTTTATGCATCCTTATTGCCTTGGTAATCTAAAGGAGGTCTTGTAAACTAGTAGTTTATTGACCAGTTGTTTTCCCAATCTTTCCACTAATGTATTCGTTATTATAAGATTATTTCTTGGTTTTGTGCAATTATTGTTTTTGGCACAAAAGATTTTGCACCGACTTCCAAACTATTGAAGTATATATATGCAAACAAAGTGCAGTGACTAGTGCGTTCTAAACTCAAACGACACAATAATAACACAAACAGGAAGCAAAAACACAAGATTTGACGTAAAGCCTGTGAGAAAACTCACGAGGAAATGAGAAAGTTTCATTATGAATATAAAAATAATTTCAAAGAATAACGGAATAAAGAATAAACTCTAATATGTTGATATGACGAAAATACCTGAACAAAAAGGTTTATACTGTAGGGGCTATCGGCCCAGCCCCTCTGTTATTACAACAGATCCCTATTTTTTCTCAACTTTTTATTTTCACAAAAGTTACACAACTGGCTTTCGGGTTGGACATAATTCTAAAACAAAACCGAGTCACAAATCAACGCTAGGCAATCTTCCTTTTTTCTAGTGGCAAATTGTTCATTATTTATGGATTATGTTTGTAAGACCTATCCAGTTGTTATTGGTGGAAATTTTGGATGCTATGAAGTTTCTTTTATTTATATTTCTACAATACTTGAAGTTACCTCCTCTAATTTATATTGAATGTACATATGTTGGAATCTGGAGTCCTTGACTCATCTATCTTCTATGCTTAGACATGAATATCCTACTAAAGTATGTGTCAAATACCCAAATGATCTAATTAGGGTTATGCTGTAGCTTTCTTTGTTCAAGGGGACTAAGACATCTTTTTTGTGAAATTATTATATAGTATTGTAAGGAAATCTCAAACCTCCGTCTGGATTTTTCTTTTTTTGAATACATTCTAATTTCAAGGTAGTACACTGTCCCTAATATGACTCGAACCCGAGACCTTCTCTTTATGCCTTTTACCTGTTTTAATATAAATTGTTTTATCACTGAGTTAAATATGATGTACCGCCAGTCCGTGGAGTTAAGGGACAATTATTGGTTACAGAGACAAAACTAGTTTTTGAAAACTGCTTGGCCATAAAAACAAGGAGACAAGGAAAATAGTCTAGACATGTTTCGCCTTCATAGTTTATCATAATAAAATACAAAAAAACACAGAAAACACTGAACAAGTAGTATTGTTGGCAGTTTTAAAACACAAAATCTATATGCCAAAGGTTTTAAAAACGGTTCTCAAAAACAATTTTAAAAAACAGAAACTAAACAGGCCCTAATTCTCTGGATCTCCCTCAATCTACCTTTGATGAACTCATTTCTGGGTTCTTGATGGTATATATAGGTGAACAAAGTAATACCTCTGGTGTAGATTCAGTCCTTTCTGCAGTCAGTGATATGGCAGGTTTATTCGGTCCGTAATTTAGATCTTGAAAGCAAGGTTTCTAAATAAACAGCTGACCCCGGAAGCTGGTGGTGATTAATTCAATGGAAACCAATAAAACGCCTCCAAATTCAAAAAGAACATTTACCAATATGGAAAATGAATCAATGTAATCAAATTCAAAAGACTGGAATTTTGCTAAGTCTTCAGTTGTTATAATCTCAGAGTACACTGATCCAAGAATCCTCTGCAGACTGACCTTTGAGCTTTCAACAATCATGAGGTTGATATAAGAGATATATGGATATGATATGGCAGGATATACAGATATATGATATATACTATATATGGCGATATGTATATATATAGGTATGAGGAGAAGATAAGGTAAGTGAAGTATGCACATGGCATGGCATAGATAGTCAAAATGATCACAAAACATTGTCCTCCCTCTTTACATATCTTCTCCGATGATCACAAATGAAACAAAAAATATAACAACAGGTGCAATCAGAAGGATGTGTTTCAATATTTCAGTTTCAAATAACAAACCATCTGGCGCACAGCAGGGCTGGTCGACTGAATGAGTCGCACAAATGAAACCTGAATCAACAAGAAGAAAAGAAAAGAAAAGAAAAGAAAAGCATCATCATCAACATTTGACATACATGTATTTATTCATCTTGAAGCTTAGTGAAAAACTGGACAGCTCAAGCCAAAAGGATTATTCGGATTCGATCATTAGAGGTTCCTCTCCACGATGATAACTTAATCTTTGGTCATCCTGTTCTGATCACGAAAACCAGAACTAAAATCTTCCTGCGTCCCAGTCATGGATCTGGCTTTTTGTTGAAAACATCGGTTTCAAGTTCTTATCTCCTTTCGCATTCTTAGTTCTTGCAGAGATGAGGAGGTGAACATCTCCCCAAGGAACATCCCTGACCAGCATCCAGTCACTGTGTCCTTGTTTCATGCTGAAAGGAACGTGATCCACAGCCTCCTCCTCCAATGCATTCACTTGAAATTAGTCGCATACAGATATTAATCATCGTCCTCATTATCGAAGAATATCGATATCATCATAGCATGGATCATTATTAGTTTTGAGAATCTTGTTTCTCCTTACTTACCTATTCTGAACTTGAACATATTCTCCAGGGCGTTGAGGAGCTCCGGGTAGCTCTTGTAAACATTCAGATCGATCTTTCTGAGGTAAGGAGCTCCATCCATGCTCACTTTCACGTACATTCCGGCGACCTCGGATTCGCCTTTCCTCTGTTGGAAGCTGTTTTTCCGGTAAGATCTGACCGGCGGCCACCCCACCACTTGTGCTCTGCAATTTCATCACACAACCAAATTAGTTAGTTTCATTTCATGCAACCAATTAAAGAGAAAGAAAAAAAAAACCCTAGTCATTGATTATCCCCTAATCTAGGTAATATACTTCTCATTTCAAGCCGAGAAGCACTGTCTCGCTCGCTCAGATGCGCAGCCGCCCTTTGACCTAGTCTCCTCGGAGATCTCCGGCGATGCTCTCTTTTTGCTTCGAGCAATGGAAGATGATTGTTCATCTGGCTCGTTGATCCCCGGTAACCCTAGCCTTAACTCGGTAGCCTCGAGATTAAGACCATTATCGTAAACCAGCTGTGGGTTCTCCATTTCTTTTTCCGATGAGATGTTGTTGAATTCCGATCGTGGTTGCAGCATTAAACAGCGTTTGCTGTGATGATGAGAATTTGGTGGGAGTGGATTATATGAATTTTAGAAGCGTGTAGATGATGGCGGCGGCGGACGATATCTAACACTGTGCTCTTCGTGCATGAATTTCACACGGTGAGACACTAGGCCCACGCGCTTTTCCCCCTACGCGCTCATGGAACGGAGGGAGGAATAAACCTATCAAAATTTGACATCACCCCACTAATACACGCCCCAAACTCAGCCTGCACACGCCGAAGATGAATGCTGTTCATCAAATCATGCCAATTCTAATATAATCTTTTTAAAATTAGCTTATATTTGGTTTAAACTACTTAATCTACCTAACTGAGCACGCTTTTACTTGCTTGGATCAATATAATCATGTTTTAACTCACTTGCCGGATTCAGATAAACCCTTTTAATAAAGTTTTTATTATATTCATTCGCCAATCTATATAATATAAATTCTGAATTTATTAATAATATTTCCACTGCATTAACTTACAAATATATTATTTATATTAAATATCACACTAATTTAATTTATATTATTTTAAATTATCAAATTAATAAATGGATTTCACGTATCGTATCATATTATATGGTTATTAATTGGGTTATATTTAAATTTATTATTTATAATTATAATTGAAGATACCATAAAAAATCGATCAACGAACACGAATTGCCATGCGAAGGAGAGAAGATGGGAAATGTGAATAGGGGGTGGGGCACGTGTGGGGGAAGGGGTAAGGTGAGGATAGGAAGGGACAGGCACAAGTAAGACTGTTGGCGAGGGAAGAGACAGAGGTGGGGACACGTCGCAGGCGAGGTCATGGAGGACGTGGAGGAACCGTTGTATTAAGATAAAGGACCAGTAATGGATTATGGAGATATAAAGTATGCAATGGATAGTCATGGGCATGTGGGTGGTGGAGGGAGACTGGTGGGACCCCCACCATGGGCTCGTGGTGCACCGCATGTGGGATGTCATGTGCCCATGCCCCCCTCCACCCCATATATGCTATTTTATTTCTCACGAGATATTTCAATATCTCGTCTTTATGACATAACTAATTGAAGTCTCACCAACTTTCTTTTTTTTTTTTTTTTTTTCTTTTTTTTACAAATTATACACTTGACAATGTTGACATACATGATGAAATCTATCTTCACGATTCGAACTTGAGAGGGTCGAGACCCCTCTCCTTATGTCATCACCAGTTATTTAACATTAAGGTTCTATCATATGAGTTAAACGTGATATTAAAATTCATCAATATTGTTTTTTTATTTTATAGTTATAATGTAGTGAATTTTTTCAATTGATAATTGAATTTGAGACCATTTTTCTTCCTATGCATTACCTTTTTAGAAGATTAAATACTCTATCATACAAGCTATACATAATGGCTAGTTTCACCAACATTGTTAATTAGGTACTAAATAGATAGATTAAATTTTAACAAATAAATAAGATTCCGTCCAAAACATTAACAAAAACATGTAACAAATGACAATTAAGATAGTAGATATCCGTAATTGATAATTATTTTCTATAAGTCTTTTTATCAAATCACGAGCTTATCCCAACTCAAAGTGCTCACGCACATACGAAAAGACGATTTAAGCTTGGGGACTAACCTCATATAACCGAAATAACATAAAACGATAAAAACCCCATTATATGGGAACATAATCAGATTTTTAAACCTCACTAAGATAATTTAATATTTATAAGAGATCAAATTATGTCACCTATAATATGATCTATTTTTCTTTATCTTTTACCAATACCAAAATGCACATTGGGGGTATTTTGGTGCATGAGAAATATGCATGGGGTTATTTTAGCTCGTGGTGAGGTGAAGAGGAATTGGTGACATTGGGGATGCAGAATATGCATGGGAACATGATGGAACAAAGGGAGAGAAAATCTGTAGGGGAGTAGAGATTAATATTGACTTTTTTTTTCTTTTTTTTTTTTTTTTGGGTTGAAATAAGAGATTAATATAGATGGGTTGAATCAAAATGGAGATGTTTGGAGCGTGTGGAGTACGGTAGCCAGATAACCAGACAACCATCCAGACCAGGAACTCACCTGGGAGCCTTGACCCACTCTTCAAATCCAAGAATATGCACCTCTTCTCCACTTTCTTTCTTTTTTTTTTTTTTTTTTTTGAAAGTTTTTTTTAATTTATTAAAATTGGTAATTAATTATTTAACAAAATTATATAAATTTAGGTTTCTTTGTTTCTTCTGTTTGTAATGATGGCTTATTTTCAGAGATATTTTGTTTTAATTTTTCTCCCAAAATGCTCTTTCATACCAATCAATTTTATCTATACTTATATACTGTAAAGCCTTCTATTCCTAACTCGATATACATCAGAAATCTTTGGTGACACATCTAATAATCATCTTACCTGGAACAGCCTCATTCGTAGCCTCATTTCAAACCAGCATTTCTACGGCGCTCAAAACATCGCTTCCATAAAGAAGACCATTTGTCGGAAAGCACTTACCACAACTACTGTTCTGGGCTTTAAATGGGCATCGATTAAAGCTCCTAAACTAAGGCTCTTACAACAAATGAAAAGTAAAGTAAAAAACCATGAATCTGAGGTGTCACTAACTCCCCATTATTTCAACAATAATACACGAAGCATACCAAGTCTTCTAACAATCAAAATCAGTGTCACACGAACAATATATCAATAACATACTTCGCTCTTAGAACACTAAATTAAAGGGCACCATACCAATGTGGATGGTGAATCGCCCAATATCATTCCCCAACAAGCGGTATGAGTTTCAGTTCAAACTTAACCATACGTGGGGAGCCGAATAAAATGACGTAAATACATTAATAGATTATATTTCACGCGAAATGATGTGATCCAAACGCAGTTCGGCAACTCACCCGTCAGCGAAGTAATTTAATGCAACTCGCCGCGGCGACTCCGTTGAATGTGTTCAACCCACATCGATTAGAAATGCAGTAATAATTTACGAAAGATGGTAATCTCACACAACATCCACCCGGCACGGCATCTTTATGAAAAGCAAAAAATAAAACCATAAAGAGCTCGGGAGATAAAGCAGACACATCACGCCAACTTTTTACTGGCTAATTATCACTTTATGTTTCCAATTGATCGCCAAAAAATAAGTCGCGATGTTCTACCTACTAAGCTTCCGGCGAAGTGAAGCCGTTAATAGTTATGTTGAGCCTGAGACGCCCGTTCGCACCGCCACAACTCGGGAGCCTCGCCTTATCTGGTCCCATGGGCTAACAACATCACGATGCCTTACGGTTCTATATCCCGCAAATCACAAATCAAATCCTCATCAATGGCGTGTCAGATAATTCTCAATAATCGCTTCCCACTATCCTTTATTAAGACCGACATAAATGAGCAAGAATTTAAAATCCCTCATCCAATGCATAATCCTTATCATCGATCACCAAACTAGGAAAAACATCTACTATAAATACAAAAGCCACCCTCATCGCAGCAATGGTGAATATCTTCGCTTTTCTAAGTTAATATCTTTCTTCCTACGTAAAAGAATCTACTTTGCAGACGCATTTTAATGAATCTGAGCTGTAGTCCCCTCATCGATCCTCTTTGCTTTCTTGCTTTAGCATAGCGTCCAGAAATAAGAGACTAAACCTACCGATCCCGAATATTTGCTTTCAAATTCATCTTATTTGAAATTATCATCACCAATAATAAATAAATAAATAGAAAAGTTGAAGCATATATATATATATATATATATCAAAGAAGATGATAAGAAAAAAGTAGGTATGATCATTCAATGCCTGTAGCCATCTTATGATACACAATGACGAAAGATTTTCTTGGGCTTCAAAAGTTTCAAAGTGTGTGAAGCATAATCCTCAAGAAATCCATGCATGCCATTGCCAGTCAAGAAAAAACTTGTGGTTCTAAGCTGGGCACACGTCTCAGGCGATGCAGTTATATGGCCAATATCTTGTTAGATCTCAAATTCATTCTTCAGAGAGATCGATTGAGATGTACAACAAATTCTCTGTTCCCCCACAGATATCATCCATAAAATGCGATCGTTACTCCTTTTTCATTTCCCTCCACAGCTTCATGTCGACAATGAACTCTTTCATTGACTCCGGTGGTTGTGCTGCAGCTGTGATGGAGTGTTCCGACGGTGACGCTGGTTTTTTTTCCTTAGTAATTGCGAAAAGTATGGCTATATAATATCGTTACAGTCATCGTCATCATCACCATCGTCATCGTCATTAAAAGCTTGGTTGCCAGATATAGGGCAAGAGTGGGGATATATGTGAAAGCTTAAAGACTTTTGAGGCAATTGTTGTTGGTTGAAACACATGTACAATATTATATGTAAGTCTCACCTGGATTAGAAATAGGGAATGAATATCTTCATTGACATCAGGCCTTTCGTAGAGTGTGAAAACAAAACGATGAAGATTTAGGTTCTAAATCGATAATATCATACTAATAATAAGGAGAGATGTAGTGTAACGGATTTTGGCCCAACTGGGCGCGATATTTGCTTTGCTTTTAATCCATGTTTTAAAGCTTTTAAAACACGTTTTGCGTTTAAAAGAAATTCATATTTATATAAATGGCTTAAATCCTTTTGTCCCATCTGATGTGATGCCGACGCGTAGTTTATACGGTTCCATATGTTTCGTGAGATATAAATTCTGGCTTAATTATCCGCGTAAGTGAAATACCTAGCTTAGGTGTGCATCCAGCGCCAAAACAAACCACGGCCGCCATGAAATGACATTGACCAGACTCTCCCACCTATGTCTGTTTTGTGTTTCGCTCTATATCAAGGCTGTGTGATTATCATCGCTTTTATCAGGTTCGATATAGCGTAAAAGGCCTAATTCGAAGAGGGCTGCCACTCTCAGGTGTCGAATCCTGGCAGAAAGGCTCGTCGAGCGTATTTTTGGGAATAATGTTCTCTCATCCACTAACGCTAATCCTCAAAGGAAATGCGACAACGATACGATCCCACACCGCTTTACATAAGACATAAGAAGACTTAAACTTAAGTAAATTCTCTCACCTCTAACGACCGACATTTCGATTGAAATGAGTTGACTATCAATTTACAAAATGTTCAAATATTTTTAATAATATGTAAATTTTTTTTTCTTCAAAACATATATTATTATTATTAGCTTATTATTATTTTGCATTCTTTTGGAAATTATTATTTAGAATCTTAGATGGGAAAGATTGAGAAAGCGTGGGAATGTCGGAAGTCAAAAATGGGGGTGGAAAACTTCTACGTTTTATGGGTGTCGGTAGGCACGCTTTTGACAAATGGGGGTTTCCATTCCATGGAGTGTGAATAAATCCACCTCGATCGGACCTATAAAACATGCACTTTTCTTGTGTTTGGTTCTTGGGAAAAAAGGATTGGAAAATGATTAAAAGATTCTCTTCTTTTTTTTTTTTCTCAATTTTGCTTAGGTAAAAATGAGAAATATTTGGAAAAATTGTAATACTCAAGGTTATGTTTGATTTTTCGAAAAATTGGAAGAAAAATGTTAAGGAAAGAATTGCATAGGGGAAAAGTATGGAACGAAAGAAAATAAAAAATAAACTTAAAATTGATAATTTTTTTTGTATGTTTTCTAAAAATAAATTCACATATTTTTCTCCATTTTATAATTTAAAGATTCATAAATTACTATATAATTTTTAAATATTTTTTATATTGAAACCTATTATAAAAATAAATAAATGTTTTTTCTATTGATATTACTTCCTTGGAATCAATTACAACTTAATACTTTTATTCATTTCCCTATCAATATATTCATATATAATTAATTAATAGAAAATATTTGGCACCAACACAATTTAAAAAAGAAAAAAGAAAAAAAAGAAGAGACGTATTTCATTTATTTTAAAATTTTAAAATATATAAATGTTACTATCTTTTGTTTATTTTTCACTATGTATCCTATAATCATTTACTTTATTATATATATATATTTTTTAATGACTTTCACCTCGTGTTTTTACAAAGTGTTTTTATAGGGAGTTAAACTTAAAAACTCAATCTAACCCTATTCCATCCCTAAATCACATATTTTCTTTTATTTACACAAATATTCTAAAAACATTATTATTAAGATAATGGAATGAAAAATAAAAATGGTCTCATGTTCAAGTCTCAATAAAAATAATTTAACTAAACCGTTTAACTGTAAAAAGAAAAAAAAAAAAAAAGGGTTAATGAAATCCAATCAAGGAATATATAAAAGAATTTTGAAGGCCAATCATTCGTTCAAACATGAAGTGATACATAATTAACATGGTCAAAGCATTTCGACAAAATCGATCGATCAATTAAATTATTCTTTGTGGTTCAATTCAAAATCAATCAAATCAAATGGGAGAGGTAATTGGTTTATAAAGAAGGTGGGTATGAATATATGAATGTGGACAACAAGAGGCCGGAATATGAAGGTGGAGTATTTTCGTGGATCCCCGAAATAAGTAAAGCATGGCATATTTATTTATATATATATATATATATATATATATATATATATATATATATATATATATATATATATAAAATCATATATCCAGAGACCAAAAAAAAGGAACAAGTCGATGGATGAATGGAAGAAAAAAGGGGAGGCATTAGAGGACAAAACTATGTGTCACATTTTGGACTTGGAGGTACCATTTCCCATTCTTGTATTAAATCAGGCATTCTATTTCCTAACCCTCAATCTGTTTGGCTTCTTTGGAGGACCACAGACACACTAAGGTCCACCACCTTTTTTTTTTTTTTTTAATTTTTTTATTGATTTTTATTTTTTGAAATGTCTGTCTATGCAAAATTCCACTTCTTTGCCACCCATTTTCATGCCCCACTTCATAATAATTCTCTGGACCATCTTCCCATTATTTATGCATGCATGGATGCCCTATACTTAATTTCCAACCTCATCCTTTTATGTACATGTATTTGAAGGAAAATATTATGATGTTATTTTTGGTTGCAGTCAGTGAAAAAAAAAATGCATAGGAAAACAATGGGCCGAGCTAGAAAATAAGTTGAGCGGGAAAAGAACGGCTAGCTAGGTTATTTTTAGTTGGAGCAAGAATAAGCTAAGTGTAAATCGAATACGTGAGCGAGGCCGCAGTACTCTTTTAACTTAACCACTATTCTCAGCTCGAATTTTTAGGACACACCAAAGGCATGGGATAGCTTTATCGCCTCGTATTTTCCCGTCTCAGACGTAATTACCAATGCAGATTTCATGAAAAGACGCCTTTACGATACGATGTATCTTCCAAGATAATTTACGATCCGATAAAAAGAAAAATAATAAGTTAAAAGTCACTTGGATGGTTTAATGACAATTGATTTTTACTTTAAACTAGAACCCTGATCGGTCAGATGCCAATGTAAATCCGCCTTGTGGGAAAACAAAAAAAAAAAAGTTACATATTTTTGTGTACTTTAATTTTAGGAACCAAACCGGGATTATATGAATGGTAAAAACTAATCTCATTGTTAGGAAATGGTAATTATTTTTTTTAAAAAAAATCTTCAATCTAGATGTAAAATGATCTATTTTTCTTCCGAAATAATCAAGAAATGACTTCATATTTTATCAAGAATTATGTAACTATAGTATTGATTCAATATCTTGTAAAAAATATCATAAATCATGTAAAATGATGTCTATAATTTATTTTATAATCAAATCTTGTTAATTTGATTCTTTATCTCATTTACTCACTTGATGCCATATATTTGTAGTCAAATTAATTCTAATCACATTTTCTCAAAATCTAGTTGAATATATCTAACCCTCCGAGTTAATTTTCTCAAAATTTAGCTAAATACGTCGAGTTCTTCCAATTTTGAATCTTTATTAAATAATTCCATTATTTTATTGAATGAAATGAATGAGGGAATATTAGCTGAAATTTCAAATTAATTGATGGATCTACTAAAAGTTAGATTACTTTAATTAAAAGCCTGTCAATTCATAATTAGATACCAGACGAAGAAGTATTAATATTAATTACCTTTAAATACAATGAAATACCCAGATGTAGAAGTATTATTATAAATGATTACCTTCAAAACAGACGAAATATTAATTCGTTTATCGTAATTTTAAATTTGGAATTTAGCTTAAAAGTTTATAAATTAGTGTATAATTGTAGATAAGATTCATAATCAAGGTCACGTGATTTTGTTGCATAGCATGAACAAGTATCACATTAAAAGGAAGGAAATATTAATTAGGCGTTAATTAAGTACGTGACTGAACCTAATCCATTTATACTTATATTCGGTAGGTAGATAGAATTATCCGATAATTAAAGTAACATGTCGGTATATAAATTATGTAAAAAAAAAAAAAAAAAAAAAATCTAAAATCAGAATTTGGATGTAAACGTATAAAGTTCAAGAAACAATGCCACGAAAGTAGATGGAAAATTTAATGGGTGTATAAAAAAAGGGGGACCATTTAGAATGGGGATAAGAAGATAGATGGAGGGAGGAGTGTCCCAACTCCCAACTCTACTATTGATAAGATCCCGGGCCATTTCCATACTTATAACGCCGATCGACATTTGAAGCCCCTCAAAGACTCACTAAGGATCTACATCTGATTCGCCTCCATTGCTTGTCACCATCATCTTACTGCTTTATCGAGAGATCACGACGAAACGACTATCTTGAGACCAAGAGTATACAGAGCCGAAAGCTTATTCAAAGTTACAAATGTCTCATGATTTTTCGATTTAAAAAGTAGTAACGATACGATCCTATATCGCTTCACATAAGAAACAGATCGATACTTAATTTTGGGGATGTTTTCCCATCTATCAAGCCTGGCCTTTGTGCAAGCATGCTCTCCTAACACCTGATACCCATCATCGGGATGCCAATGGTGTTCTCGACGCAGAATATGGAATGCTAATTCAGAAGAAAGCTTATTCAAGACCAAGAGAGGGTCAAGAGTAAAAGCCATATAAAAATATGAGCTATCCACGGACGTCCAAGCTTCTAAGAAATGCAAGAATTATACAATCCAACACCTATTCTTAACATAAAAGTCATAGGGATTTATTACTTGCTGGAGTGCCTCCCACTTACTCATACCTGGCCTCTCTTATCGAAGCTCTGTTCTGTCTGAATATCATTCACGCTTGCCAGAACTGTATTTACTCCTATTTAGCCGATACTTATCACTCCGCTGCTTTTATCGAGAGCCTATTGCTTAACTTTTAATAGAGCTACCCATAAGAGGACTACTCAAGACTCCTCAAAGAAATGATCCCGGAAAGAAAAGCCTATTTGTAGCCTGGGTGGGTGCCATCCACAAACATCGAAGCATAGTGTCGCAAATGACTGATTCACATCAGCCCAATATGCGTTAACGCCGACCAAGATTTAAGCTCGTTTCTACTTAATCTATTATACCTTGGCTACCACACACACGCACGCACGTACGGATAAGTTGTAGAAGTGTGTGGTGGGTCCCACAAACTCACCTAAAGTCTCAAGGCACACGTGGGTAAAAGAGTTTTGGGAAGAAAACGCCAATGTACCAACCAAGTGCCCATGGTGTCGCTGGTCAGTGGTCAGTGGTCAGTGGTCAGTGGTCAGTGGTCAGTGGTCACCCCCAACCTCTCTTCCTCTCCCTGTTTCCTCTTTCCCCACTCGTCTTTTCCTATTCATTCTTTCTTTAGGAACAAACTAGTACATGTTTGGCATCCTATAACATTTTAGGTAACGCTTTCTTATAAATTGTCTTTGACAATAATCTTTATGTAATAATCATTTCTCATATTTGATTTTGTAAATACCATATTTTAATTAACAAAAGTTTGTTAAAAGTTGCTTTCCCTTAAGTTTGGGTAATATGCGCCCTTGAGCGCCTCGACCAAGTAATACGATAATGAATATACTTAAAAGTCCCGCCCTCGTAGCAATAAAATATTGCACATCGAATGTGGAGAAACGACCGACGTCAAAAAAAGTTTTTAAAAGCATGTTTAAGACCGACCGCCATTTAACGAATGGATGCGTTTATCAAGGCCCCAAATGAATTCAAGTTCCAATAAGAACAAAGTACTACAAGTTAACTACATTATAATGTAAGGTAAATAGAAGTAAAAAAAAAGGTTTAAACTAAGGTGGTTTTTTATTTTTATTTATTTTTTATTCACTTTGCATTACACCGTTGTAGTATTATGTTTCCATGAAGACTCAAATCTAGTCTTTATTCATGTCCCACCTAACCCTTAATTACTAAGTCGGGTCTCATTGACTTTAAAATAATGCTTTCTTTTTAAAAATAAAACTTGTTTTCAAAAATTGTTAAGTTGCTTAATATATGTTTTTTTTTAATTACTTATTTTTGTAAGTTTGACATAGCTTTAAGGTATTTTAAATCCATGAATAATTTATTCAACATGTTTTTCAAAGCATTTTTAAAACAATATGACAACGCCTGAACTTTGTTATGAAATTATACAATTTTTATGACAAAATTATCAAAATTTGATTTTGGTTGGAGGAGATAGATGAAAGTTATATTTTAAGTGAAAAGTGAATTTATTTTTATTATTTCAAAAGAAGTATTCAAAATGTTTCTTCAAAACAGTTTTCAAAAACACGACTCCAAATTTTTAATATTATATTAAATCATTAGGATAAAACCCTAACACAGAATTGGAAATAGGACTTCTTTACATAAAGGTTTGCTTCTGTGGTTTTTATGGGAGATTATAGATGAGATGCTTTGTTTTATCTTTTGGGTGAAATAGAACTTTCTCAGTTACCAAACAAATAATAGAAAAAGAAAGGAATTAGAAGGTGCCCATTATGCCATCTTACATGCATGGTTGGGTGATGAATAAAAGAGGACATTACAAGCCTAGTGAGCCATGGTTGAAATGCTCAAGCCCAACATTAGGCCCAAACCCAAAACTCCTGTTTTTTTGTTTTTTGTTTTTGTTTTTTTTTTTTATTTTGTTTTTAAATAACTCTTGTTAATTTTAGTGTAACGAGAAAGTAAGGGATGTTTGGTTCTTGTTTTTTGAAATCGCTGGTATCACTAAAACACAGAATATTATTTTATATTCTTTGGAAAATTATTCTCAAGCTCGATTAATATTTGTTTATTTTTTTAAGAGTAACAAAACCTGAATCAAATATGCTCTCCATGCTTTGTTGGTATTGCAGGTCAGCTTTCAAAACAAAAATCGGCGGTCTGTTTGGTTCCTTTTTTAAAACCTATTAAATTTTAATTTAAATGCTTTTGATGCTTTTCATAACAAAAAAAAAAAAAAACTAAAACCGGGAACAAACATGTTCACCGTATTTTTCTTGTTCTCCTTATTTTTTAGAACAAAAAATTGTTTTCAAAAACTATAATCAAACACACCCTAATTTTTTTTCCTTTTTCTTTTTTTTTTTTTGAAAAAAAAAACATTGTCTATCGAGTTTAAGCTCAAAAATATTGTGTCCATTACAAAAATACAGCTATTAATACTAATTTAATGCTATATTTATGAACCCATTAACTCAATTACTATGCCAAGATGAACATAGATTAAAATAACTTAAATTCAATATTCTAAAACCCAATTATCATCTAAATATTAACACAGAATGTAATTATTAATAGAAAGCATCGAATCTCAAAATTTATATAACAACATGAAGGTTTAACTTAAACTTGTAAAAGAATGTCGTTATAATATGATTAAAAATTGGATCAAGTTGAGATATAATTAAGATTATTATCACTTAATTAGACACAAACGTAGGGCTATGTCCCCATAACCCAACAATATTAATTAAAAATCAAGCAATACAAGATGCATTCACACTATGGAGGTTGTGAAATTAAATGTAGATTCATGTTCATAAGACAATGCCCATTTTATGTCTAATATTTTTATTTTTATTTACAATATTTTACAGTACTTTATTTATTCATGATACAAAAGGTTGTAAATTAAATATTAATTACCCAATAATAAATAGTAGTCCAATTTCAAGTCTTGGCGTACCCAAAGAAAGATTATTAGAATGACTATGGAAACATGACAACTAGCTAGGTTTCTATATTATTATTTTTATTAGTTCTTTTAGAAGCCTATGATTAAGGGTTTTTTTTTTTTTTACTAAAATAATATTAAATAAATAAAAAAGTTTAAAAATATGATAAAAAAAATTCCTTCTTTTGTTTGTTATTTATCATAAAAAATTTCAAAATTTTGGGGCTAAGATTCTAAGGGTAGTTGGAATTTTTCTTTAAAATATGTTTATATTTTTAGATTAAAAAAAAATTATTGTTTGACTTGAACATGTATTTGACACATTTTTTTTACTTTTTAAAGTAGGGAATAAATTAGTTTATATCATTTCTTATCAATCCATAAGTATTTCTAAAGCAATGAGGGTTAATTTTTAGTCATTTTTTATTTGAAATCATTTATCTACATATTTTTTTAGTTTATCTCTTAATAAAATGATTATTTAATATGAATTTTGGTATTTTCTTGTTTTTATATTGTCACCATTTTATTGTGTCATTTAGTTTATCGTCGATTTATTTAGGATATGATGTTTTTCATCATTTGTTGAGAAGCTTTATTTGTGTGGGGATAATTCACAATGTAAAACGAATTTGAAGATATCATATTATGATCTCTTGAAAAACTGAAGGTTTTATATCGATTTATTATGTTATTAATCTATATATTATTTCATTATTTATAATTTATCAATAAAAAAAATTTAAATAGAGAATAAATTGTACATAATTCATGTGATGCAATCATAGTTTTAAACATTATTCAATTTTTATTTAAAAATTCATTTGAGAAAATTTCCAATTTGTCTAATATCCTTATTTCCAGACCACCTGAGCAATAATATATTAATATTTTCTCTTTTTTTTGAATAATTAACCACCGTCCAATGAATAAAGTACAAATACATCTGGGTTGGTTCAACAATAATTGAATTTTACCTTCTCACCAAAAACCCAGAAATTAAAAAAAAAAAATCTGACATAAATCATGAGACGATGATTATAAATAAATAAATGGTAAAATAAATAAATAAATTTATTATTATTATTATTATTATTATTTTAAAAAGGAGGGGGAGCAGTGGGCTACCCTGGAGCGGCGCACATGGGATAGGGTTAGAAGGAAAGGTGACAAAGGCAACAAGCTCACATGCGGAGTTGGGGGTGGAGGGGCCCACACCTTAAGCACATGCTGTCTCTTACATGTGGGTCCCACTAGTCTCAGGGCCTCAACCAATCACCGATTTTTTGGGCCGTCTTCATTTTCCTCGCCGTCCCTCCTACCTTTTATTTTTTCCCTTCTTTTTCCAACATTTTTGTTTTAGTTTTTATAACAAAGGTGTGATAATTACGAAATTACCCTTATACTTTTTTTAACATTATCTTTTTTACCTTTATTCACTTGTCATTCAAACTTTATTATGTTCCTGTTCTTATGGAGACTTAAGACTTAGATTCTTTTCTATGTCTCGTTCAATCCTTAATCATTAAGTTAGACCTTATTAGTTTTTTATTTGTATTAAAAAAAAAAATTTATTGATTTAGATTAATGTCTGTCGATAGAAATATATGTCAAAGTGTTAAAAGCTTTTATAAGATGTCTGGCGTCAGGTTAATATGAATAATCATTTCCAAGGTTTATATATCGATAATAAAATGTCTAGATACCCAATTGAGATTCTGATATCTTCTGAGAACATGATTGGATACGATGGCCTGTCAGTCAGGCTTTGTCATCTGACTATCCCGTCTGTCTTGCGAAAGAAGTTAATCGTTGTAATAAATGGGCGACAAAAACACAAAAAACAAAGGAAAACGAAACAAGCCAATGTCGGTCACAAAAAAGCGAAACTTTTGTGGAAAGAAAGCGAAAATATATAAGAAGAAAACAATAAAATTGGTGATCTTTGATCAAAAAATGACAAAAAATTCGAACAAGAGCGTGAAAGAGAGAATAGAGAAAGGAAAGACTAGGGTTTTCAGAGAAGAACAAACACCCGCCACCTTAGCTTTCTATCTATATTTATCTACTACATGTTTGGACTTTTTTTTTTTTTTTTTCGTTTTTTAGGATTAAAAACCTTATAAAACAAATATAAGAATTGTTGTATGAGAAATACAAACACATTCATTCCATAATGAATTCATACATACTCTTATATATACGAATTCATCTATTTTAAAAATAAAAAATAAAATGAAAAATTTTGCTCCAATATATAGAGATTAGGTTGGAAAAGTAAAAAGAAAATATACATCACTTTGGTGGGAATAAAGAGAAGATGTGTTAGATAAAGGTATATATATGTCGATGGGATGCCCTAAATGCAAAGGCAGTTGTTAAGTGTGGCTTTCACCTATAAATGCAAACCTTTCTGCTTTTGTGTTCACACTTTTCTTTTCTTTTTGGGACACAAACCCAACACTTTTGGTTCCAACATGTTCTCTAGCCCACCTTCTGGTACCTTTTTTGGATTTTTCTAACTTAAGTTTTTTTTTTTTTTTTAATTTAATAATTAAGCACTTTGATATAATATAGTAAAGCGTTTCATTGAAGCTGAGCATGTTAAATAAAGCAACCCAAATGTCGCATTTTAAAGCTTTGTCTGTTCCTCAGTTGTTTAGGCGTATTATAGGCTTTACTAGAGTTAGCAATTTAGACCCAGGCAGTTGAGTTCAGCTTAGATCATCAGGAATTAGGGTAAGGTTGGGTGGATTAATTTATTGGCCCGAAAAAAACCGAGTCAAATTTGTATGAGGCAATTTACCCGCTCATATTTAGGGTCGGATTGGGCTGCTATATTTTAGGCCAGAAAAAATCGGGCCAAATTTGGTTCAACCCGATGTTGACCCAGCCCAGCTCGTCTGCCCAAATTGCCACCTCTAACTTCTATCCTATGTTTTTAATCATGGGTGATCTAGGATTTTATATTTGGGGTGCAAAAATTTTTTTTTTGTCAGTAATTATAATTTTTTTATAAGAGGGCAAAAGAGGACTTATAATGGGTTTTTTTTTTTTTTTTGTTAATTGACATCCCATAACAATACTTAGATTCGCCATTGTTTTTAATGTTTTGTAATCATCCGACTCAATGATCATGTAAATATTGTCCGCTTTGGTTCTAATATGCATTTACGATTTTAAAATACATCTACTAGATTGAGAAGAGTTCATACAGTCATACAGTCAAAAACTTTATCTCATATTTGATGTGAGATGTGATATGTTCTTTCGTCTTCCGTTCTTCTTACTCGAATCTTTTTTTTAGGCTCATTCTTCAATCTTTAAAGGTAAAATAACATAAAAAATTAAAAATGAAAGTTAGATACCATCTATAGAATTCATGGTTTTATTTGGTTTAAAAAAATTTGAGGGAAAATATAGAGGAAATATAGGTTGTGTTTGGTTCTTGAAAGTAAGAAAAAAAAAAAGGTAAAGAAAATTATTTTTATGTTTAGTTGCTGAAATAAGTTCGAAGTAACAAATAAAATTAATATATCGACTTCAATTCTAATTTTCTATTTTTTATTTATTTCTAGTTTTTTTTACAACTAAATACTTTAGTTAACTAGAATTCGAGACCCTTTATGTCTGCAACGTTAGTATTTATAATACGTGTGAGAAATTTATGATGGGCATGTGTATTTAAAGTTATTAAATTATTTTTACATATGACTTTAAGGCTTTAAGCCTATCTAACTTATTTTAATTATTCAATATAATTTATATATATATATATATATATATATATATATATATATATATATATATATATATATATATATATATATATATATATATATATATATATTTAACTATTGTTATTATATAGTTTTTAATAATTTTTTAGGGCATTTTTTATTAATATTTTATGAGAACCGGACATAAAAAAAAATCCGACGGAATTTATCATCCTTAATTTGAGATATAAAGAACAATTTACACAGACAGAAAAATTTACATTAATTACGAAGACCTAAACATACTTACAAATAAAATGGAATATGAATATGAAGTAATGAAATAATTGTGAAGATATAAATAGATCAAAGTTAGATGATTATGTTAGAATAAACAAAATGATTACTTTCTAATTTTTATTCCTTTCCTTAATTAGGAAATAATTTGATAGAGCAATTGAAATCTTAAGTGTATTGATGATCTGATCGAGTAATAAGATTCAGTAAGAAATTGTGGAGAGAAAGTCTTTACAGAAGTTTAAGTGGACTCTCCTATTAGGTTTGACTATCAATTATTGGTGCTTTCATTGAGAGATGGTGTGTAGTGGAAAGGGGATTCACGCAGAAAGAGGGCTACCCGATGCCCCAGAAGAGTGTGGTCGATGAAAGTTGTAAAACGTAAAAATTGAAATTTCTAAAAAACAAGGCAAAAGCATTGATTTGTGAGATCGTACAAGTAAAAACACAAAAGTTTTTGTCTCGGATGATAAAAGCGAGCACCCATTTCGTGGGTTCGTCGGCATGGCTCTGGTTCTGGAGGAATTTAGGGGCCGAAGACGGAGTGTCGGGCGACCCCAGCATGTGGCCGTGTGGGTGACTGTGGCAAGCCATGTTGATCTGATACATGTGGCTTTTAATGCATGTGGGACACATGACCAAGCCGTGTGTGAGAAGAGTAACTGTAAATATGGTGTGGGGAGCATTGTTCATAGGAGGGGCAGCAAGAAGGAGGAGAAAGGAAGGGGAAAAAAAAGGGAGAGGAAAGAAAGGAAAGAAAGAGAGGAAAGAAGAGAGAGAGAGAAGGGCGAGGGGCGGCGACAATTGAGGCCACACAGGCGAGAATATGAAAGTGGGCCCTATTAATAGACAATATTTATTAAAATATATTCATTTAAACGATATTTTCTAGCTTTTGAGATGCAAAAGCTATTGATTAAATTTTTATATTCAGGATTTTTGTTAATATATCTTTTTAGATAGATAATATAAACTCACTGAACTATCTTTCTTGTGACATAGGTGATTGATCGGAGATAAGATTTTTTATTAATTTAAGTTCGAAAAACTTCTCTCTGTGAAACTTGTATTCTTGGTATTGTTGTTAACAATATTAAGGCTATACATGCACATTAGGAAAACAATCTCAATCGTTTTTATATAAGTTAGGGTTTCGAGCGGGAGTATTAATTCGGTGTAGAACTTTTCTTAATACAGTCAATTCTTGAAATAATCCTAAGCCATCAATATCAAGAAAATAAGTCATGCTTCAAAAGTTTCAAAGGTTAAAAGATAATAACTTTTCAAACTATCATCATCTAAGGATTTTAATTTTTTAAAACAAAATAAAAAACCAAAAATATTTTCATATATTTTGAATTGTTCAAATCTACTCTTGATCGAAGAAATAGCTAGATCAACTATAAATAAAAAATACTCAATTCTAAAAGATTCTTCAGCTGATAGTGTTACTGCATTCTCACTTGTATCACCAAATTGTTTTTTCCTAAAAATTTTACTTTTTTCTCTAAATACTGGTTCTATTTCCATTTCAGGAATTGCAATCTCCTTTGATGAAATCAAGCGGTAAATCCATTTTCTCTATATGATTCCAAAAAAGAAATAAGTCCTTTTAATTGATCAATAGCAACATCAATATGCATGTCTTTGGATTGTAAATTTTTACTAACTGTGTTGACAACAAATAATATATCATACCAAATATTCATACCCAATAAAAATTCAAAGTTTTCAATCTCATATGTAGCTAAGCATGTGGTTTCACTCCTTGTTTTAGGATCTTCACTAATTTTTGCTAATTGAATTAAAGCATCTCGTATTTTTCGAGATTCGATGCTTGGTGCTTTAACACTTTAGCTCACGACTTTCCCATCGCGTTTGAGATAATGATTTAAGAGTTAACATGGAAATATATTATCTTGTAAAATTTTCCATCGTTTTGTTGAAGGAAAGAAAATAATGGTATATACGTTGTAATACTCCCAAAAAAAAAAGTATGGCTTTTAGAAACGAGTTAGCTATATCACAAAGTACGAGGTTAAGATTATGACATCCACATGGTGTGTAAAACGCTCTTGGATTTATATCTAATAGTCTTTTTTGTACACCTTGGTGTTTTCCTTTCATATTAGATCCATTATCATATCCTTGTCCTCTTACATCGTTTACATCAAGTCCAATTTTTTAATTACATTTATAAGTTCATCAAAAAGGCCTTTCCCAGAGGTATCATCTACTTCCAAAAATTCTAAAAAATATTCTTCTATTTTTATTGGACTTGTTGAAATATCTACACATCGCAGTATAAGAGTCATTTGTTCTTGATGACTTGCATCAGGAGTACAATCAAGTATTACTGAAAAATATTTTGCTTCTTTAATCTTATTAATGATTACATTTTTAATTTCAGAAGCTAACATTTGTATTAATTCATTTTGTATCTTATGCCCGAGATAATGATTATGAATTTCACCATCTTTAATTAAATCGACGTGTTCTTGCATTATTGGATCAAATTCATAATCATTTCAATTAAACTTAAAAAGTTTCCATTGTTGTCTTGATATATTTTCTCATTCTTTCCACGAAATGCCAAATTATTTTTAGCAAGAGTTTTTACTACAGCTAAAATTCTTACAAGTACTTTTTTCCAATAATCTTTCTCTTTGTTAATTTGTTCTTGAATATTTTCGTCAATAGTTTTATTTTTTGACAATCTTATTTCTAAATCAACCCATGAATTCATGTTAGTGATATGCTCATGTTAGTTGTTTCATGAGTTTTGAGCTTATAACTAAGATTTTTTTCCCAATCTTTAGTTCCTTCATTAACCTAGAGTGACTTGTGCTAGGTTTTGAATTGAATAACTTACAACAAAAACAATATACTTTATCAAAATCTTTTGAATATATTAACCATTTTCTATCATGCTTTTCTCCGTTTGATAATTTTCGAGTGTAATATGTAATAGAAAAATGTCTATTATTTTCATCATTAGGAAAGTCTAAATCATTTTTCCCTAATAGGACCTCTTTCAACTAAGTCTCTTAATTTTGTGTCAATATTTTTCCATTGTCTGGATCATAGATATTTATTTCGGGCATAATCTAATAGTTCACTAATATGTTCACATTCTTTGATCACTTTTGACTACTTCACTAACAGTTTGCATTTATTTACTAATATTATTTTCTTTTAAATCTTTTGGCAATCCATTGATTTTGACATATTATCTAATAGTTCAGTTGAATCATCATTTGAATTTTTGTTATTTGCGGTTGGTTTATGCGAATAACCGAAATTTATCGAGGAGTGCTCGCTTTTGAGAGATTCAATAAATTCATCTTATTTTCTCTTCTTTCGTTTTCACATCCAGAATCATATCTTCGAGTAGACATACTAATTATATAACTTGCAATTACTACAGAGAGGCGAAAAATTATAACACAAAATTTATAAAAATTAGGAGAATTAAACTAAAATAAAAGTTAAGAACAACACAACTTTTTGAAATGCCTTGTTGGCGGCGAGTTGATCCTTTTTGTTTTGTAACAAAGCCTTCAACCAAACTTTTGTGTTATAATTTGTAGCAACAAATTTTTAACAACGACCTTCCTACTTTAGACTTAGTGTTCTTTGTTCATTCGAGATTCAACTTTGGTGTTCTCTGTGTTTAGATACGAGAAGGGCCTGAGAGAAGAGAGAGAGAGAGAGAGAGAGAGAGAGAGAGAGAGAGAAGGCGCTAAAATCTGAACAAAAGAAGTATGTGCCAAAAATTTTTGGCGTGTTAAATCTTAACGATCCATTCGAGATCAAAAAAAAATATATTAACGATCCGTACGGTTGTAGCTTGTGGAGATCGATAATTAACGAAGAGAGAGTGTGTGATATAGTAACCTTCCTTTGGCAGAAGTCCTAACTGACCTACTTGCCTACTACGTCTGGTAGGAGCAATTTTCAAGGTAATTGTCCTATTGTTCTTGGACTGCCAATTGGGTCCTTTTCAAGTCTCAAACCAATTATCCAAAATTAACCACCCATAACTAAAATTCTTAACACGGGGCCCCAAAGTGTAAAAATTAGGGGCCCTGGCGCTGACTAAGTGGCACAGGCCTAGGAGCGACCACGGAGAAGGGGAGAAGAAAGGGAGAGAGAAAGAAAGAGAAAAGGAAAGTGGTGTTCGAATGGTCGAACTGTGGGGACCAAGAAAGTAAAGTCATATATTCGACAGTGAACAGAGAAGAAGTGAGGACCTTTACTGCAGCCAGTTCTTACTACATCCTTTGAGCTATTGTTTTTGTTTGGTTTTGGGACCACGTTATGTCATGTTTATGGCATGTTTTATGGTATTAATTGGAATATGGCCCATTTTGTGGTCTCAATTAAGACGGGGTTGTAGCCGGTCTAAAGGGCTGCTTCCGAAACGAATTTGGGTTGAAAACTTGTGTGTATGGGAGTTTCCAAAATGTTCATGCAACCCTCGGGCACACTATTGCGTGGATTGGTGCAATAGTGTGGCCTGCAGTGCCTTGACTTCGGATGACCATATCTTTCACCAGATTCGAGAGACTCCGATTCATGTTATTGAGCTTTTGAAAAGCTCTTTGAGGTCGATCTGATCAAATGCCAGGAAATGGCATTTAAGTGCTCAACATTCTTCGGTACGATCATAAGCACCAAGTGTACTAATTGCATGGCATGACATGCTTGTTTGATGAAATGTTGATATGTGTATTAATATATTGACACGTGATGAATTGTATGTGTAGACATGGACATTACATGGCATGTTGTAGGCTATTTTGTGGACATGTTATGTCGTAATTTAGCTTAGAGGATAAAGTGCTTCATTACTTAACAAAGTAATGATTTGTATGTGACGTTGATATATGCTTGTGTGATTCATTGACATGAATGAATGAATGTAGGGAAATTATATGCATATTTGATATAATTGCCCAGGATGCATTGGTGATATGCATGTTTAAAAAATTGTCCACATAGCATTCATCATATATGTGATATGGTACAAATAGGCAATGGCATATTGCATTGCATATGCACGGGGACATCGCATTAAATGGGTGTGAGTGCATAGTTATTGAATCGACACTACGTTTTGTGTTTGATTGGGTGAGCTCGGCAAATGGGACAACGTCCAACAAAGTAGCATGAGTGATTAAAATGGTTAAGAAAATATGTGTTGGGTATCGACAAGAAGGGATAGATCCTCCCTCAGGCGAAAAGCCTGCCAATTATGGTCAGACATTGTCCCAAGCAATGAAAGACCGTAAAAGTGTCTAGGTTTACGGAGCCCACAGTGAGACACCAAGCGCTACCCACAGGCGTAGTTTTGAATATAAAATGATCTGTGGCAGCCCCCAAACCCAGGGTCGGGTTGTGACTGTCGACTGCTTGAATGTCGTGGATGTCGGGTAACTGGAAGCACCACTCATAAAATCGGGCATAGCCTGCTTGTACGGGGGCTCTGCGACTACAACTTTGTCGACACACGATCTCATGAGACATGTACACATGGTAAACCACAGCCCACTTGGGCCCATACATCAGTACTCATAAAAAATACCCCAACTATATACCATAGTTCAGAGTTAATAAATCACTCTTAATTCAACATATATTAAAATTACAACATTACAACCATGTTATACGACAGCATCAAAGCCTGATGGCTTTCTTCTCAACGACTCCTAGCTGGTGTCGCCTTCCCCGATCGCTCCACATGCACGAAATAGTGATCCTCGACGAGGGTGAGCAAAGCCCGATAGAATAATTTCTACATGGGTTACTCCCCACCCTAAGTGCACATGCATGGCTTGAAGCAATCACATTCAAGCAATTTCATGAACCTACTCAAATGTCTAAATACTTGAGCCCATGTCTCAAGTCCTCACCAGACTCCCTCACACATGCCTAAGCCAATATCTGCGATAAAATTATCCGATTTTTACAACAAAAGCTTTTGTTCTTGAAAACTTAGGAGTTTTCGGTAAAAATATTGGACTACCCTCCCCCAGGCGGAGTATTTGGATAACTCTCGCTTGATCATGGTCCTCATCGAAGTGATCTAATGGACGTCCCTCGACGATTCTTCGGAAAATCTTCCACATCGAGGAAATTCGCTTTCACAAACATTTTCATTTTTGTTTCATTTCATGTCATGCACTCACTCTAATATTCTAGGGGTTGCGGTGCATATGGAATGCCATGATGCCAATCCCAAACATTCATCTTAATATATTCACATGCATATATATTAACATAATTAAATCACATAAATCATGTTATCACGAAAATTTTCACCATCAATACACCCAAAATTAGCTCACATGGGCTAACTAACAAACACAAAAGCGGTCGTTTTGAATCGAGCTTATAGCAAGCGTTTTAATGGCAAAAATTTTGTGTCACTATTCACGTGAGCAGTGAAACCTCGAGGTTCTTGTTGCGGCAATATAATAGGAATTTTGCCCACTCGATTCAAAACTTACGAAGGGCCAGAATTTACGGCTAAAACAAGCCTCAGAACATTCCTAACCATTTACACGACTCTTAGCCAAAGATAAACACAAGTAGGAAAAGATCCCTACCTCTTGGAGTTGTCGAAACTCTACCAAATCGGTGTCCACGCGTAGCCCTTGCCGCGTATAACAGCTTTGCTTCTTGCTCCGTCGAGAACCGACGGTCCGAATGGTCGAAAATCTAGAGATAAGTCATAGTTTCTCTCTCTATATTCCAAATCCAGCACCCCCTTTGCATCCTTTGCAGTTTTGGTCTCGAATGGGGAGAAGATGAACCTTGTTCATCTTTAAAATGTATTATCATTAAACATCTTAAAAATTCCACTTATGTCCCATCTTCTTGATTTTTGACACTTGGCACTATCTAGACCATTCATTTCCTCCTCTCTCTACTCATGAAACATGTGTCATAAGAGTACATGTAGTAGGTTACTTTTGTCTCATCATGTCTGCTCCAGGCGTTTCACGGCACCGATGCCGTGCCTTGAAAACGTGAAATTACGTCTCGGAGTCGACGAAATTCAGCGTGGTAGCTGGAATTTGGCGAGACGATTCAACGATGAAATCCGTTTCATCATCAAGATCTAGAAAAATTCCGAATTTTACGAAATTACCGTTTACCGCACTGAGGAAAATTGGAATTTTCTTGGGTCTTACATGATCATTATGATGTATCATCTAAAAAGCTTTTAGTTTATAAACAAATGAAATTTGTTTTGAAAATTATCATTGGTTGTCATCCAGAATGACGATTTTTCACACATGGGCCTAGACGTTGTGTGAGGGAGTTGGTAAGGACTCGGGTGCATGGTACATGATGAGTCACATCTCATTTCATAGCATGTAGGATTCCGTGGTAAGTAGAGAACATGGAATGATTGTGGTGAGTGTCTGACCATTACATGTGCGCTTAGTTTGGGGCGCCTCATAGGAGTTATCTACATTGGGCATGGCTCACCTTTATGGGAAAACAATTCGAGTCTGAGCGAGACACAGGTGGACGAGCTCATCAGGCGTAATTGTGAAGAAGGCCGACATATGGCCTTAATATTCATTTTGTAAAGTATATTAGAACAAAATAGTTTTAATATGTGATTTTGTATAAGAGTGTTATAATAAACTTTTAAGGATTATTATGACATAGTCTTGGGTAATATTTTGAGTATGGTTGAAAGAGCCTGATAGGGCTACTTTTACTCATAAATGAGTCCCGGTGAATGAGACTGTAAAACCCGAGAAAAATTCAATTTTTCTGAAAAATGGCAAAACGGTAATTTGCCGCTATAGTACAAGTGGAAAATCTGGAAATTTTCTAGATCTCGGATGACGAAACGAACTTCACCGTGAATTAAGTGCCGCGAAATCAGTTATCTGAAGTCAAATTCGTTAAATTGCAGATGGTCGAATTTAAGTATTTTTTTGAAGCCTTGAGTGTCAGTGACACGTAAGCGTGTGAAATTGCCACATGGCACCATGGGAGAAGGACACATGACATGAGAGCCATGTGGTGTGGAGAGTGCCACCTAGAACATGTGTCCATATGACACATGGGTCATGGAAAATGTGACACATGGCAAGATGAATAGTAGAGTGAGAGGAAGCTTTCTCTCACTTGAAGGAAATCAAACAATTCGGTGGGTAAGGTGAGAAGAAAAGGAAAGAGAAAAGAAAGGAAAAAAAGAAGGAAAGGAGATTTGGGCAGTGCTTGATACGGGAGAGATGAGGAAGAGACTTGCGGTTCTCCTCAAGATCTCCAATTAACTGGTGGTCGAAACTCGTCGGAGCAAGAGACAAAGTTAGTCCACACGATAACGGCTACGCGTGAGTACTAAAATCTGATTTTTTCTTCGAAGTTCCAAAAGGTAGGGATTTCTCCTACACTGGTTATTTCTTACCTAGTGGTCATGTAAGGGCCATTTTGGTTCAACTCTAATCTTAGGGCTATGTTTATTGACGGTCAAGGACCAGACCCAGTGTTTCGAGACAAAAATTCTAGACCTCTTGGCTACTCGTGTGTAGCCTTGGTTACGACTGAGCGTGGCTGGGCATCCAGCCTGCCCGTAGCCATGGATGATCAATCCCAGGACTGAACCCGGACCATTTTTGGTTTGGACTAGCCGAGTGTTCCATGGGTGTAGTGCTTGGTTTTGGGGTCTGAACAATTTTCGCACACCCATGTGAATCGGCAGCTTCGACTTCAAACGACCATAACTTTCTCGTCTAAACTCCAATTTACTCGTTCTTAGACTCTACGAAAAGCTCTTTGAGTCTAGAATTTAACCATATGCCAGTGAATGGCATTTAGTGCTCACAATTTTAGGTGTTTTTCTGCTCTTGTCAAAAATTGATGTGTGGATTGTTTTGTGGGCATTGCTTATGCCACAATTGATAAAGGGTACCAAGATATCCTTGCTTGTATGATTGATACTTGGTGTTGATATATGCTTGAGATGCATGAAAAGTAAATAACATGTTTATTGTATTGTGAAGCATGTTGAGATATATGTGTTAGACATATGAAAATTAAATGGGAATAATTATATGTATTAAATATGATTATTCATGATACTTGGCATAGTATGATTTTGAGTGTTGCACGTGGCATTCATTGTGCATGTAGCATAGAGACCACATGCCAGTAACTGTTGATACATTTATGCTTGGACATCGCATGACATGGGTGTGAGTGCATGATAGAGAGATCGGTACAATTTGATGTTCGATGGTGGGCTCGGTAAAATGGGACAACATCCAAAATGAGTCTCACGATCGCATAAAATAAAAAAGAAATGAAAAATACGTGTGTTGGGTATAGCAAGTATGGATAGATACCCCCTCGGGTTAAAAACCCGGTAATCATGGTTAGACATATGTATCCAGCGATTAAAGTTCGCGAAAGTATTAGAAGGCATTTGAAGCCTACAATGAGACCCCGAAAATTTGCTACCCACAAAAACACACGAGACTTAGTAAAAACAAGTGAATATCGGAGTTTGTCCAATGGATTTTGACTTATAAAACAAAAAGCTTTTGTTTTGGAAAAATGGTCATTAATGGAACATAAATGGCAGTTTTCACACTTGGCATATGCATGTGTGAGGGAGTCGGTGAGGACTCAGGACATGGGACAAGGTGAGTCATATTCCCATCCTTGGCATGTAGACATTTAAGTAGGAATGTGTATGTTTTTACTTGAATGTGTGAAATGGCATTGCATGTGCACTTAGAAGAGGAGCTCTTCTTTGGCAAGGTATTCTCTCTTGAGCATTGCCCACCCCGTCGTAGACCATATTTCAGGTACGGAGACCAGTACGGGAGGATGAGGCGCTCAATGGGGGCCTCGGTGCCTGAAAGTCGGTTGTGGCTTTAGAAGTGTGACATCTTCATCTATATATTTGTATATGAGGGGTTTAATAAACTCTTGTGGACTATTGTGATATGGTTGTATATTGAGGATATAGACAAATGGACCCTATGTGGTCATTACTACTTCTGTTGAGACCCTGGATAGGTCATGGATATACTGTTATACAAGTTGTATATTGGGTAGAACTCCTTGAACAAAGGAGACTTTGCCCGATTTTTTGTGAAAATATGGACCTCGATCAATGGGACACAATAGTGTAGTATTGGGTTACCCGATATCCATAAATTTTCCACGAGTTGACGGTTGGTCAACGGATCCCCGAGTTTTAGGGCGTCACAGAGACACGATAGTGTAGTATCGAGATATGCGATACCCACAGGCATTCCGCGGGTTGATGGTTGGTCAACGGGACCCCTGGGGTTTGGGGCGTCATAAAAGCTATCTAGAGTGTGAGCCGTCCAAGACGTGTTTGGCATCTCTAGGGATGGGCAATGATACGATCCCACATCGATTCCATAAGAAATTGTGGAGTGGTCTTACAGCTTGAGAGGTCTCCTACTGTAAGGTCGAGATATTTGAGAGAGGCTCTCTTTGGTGTTTTCATTGAGAGGTGGTGTGTAGTGGGAAAGAGCTACTTATAAGAGGGCTACCTGATGCCCCAAGATAGGGTTCAGTCGATGAAAGCTATTTAGAGTGTGAGCCGTCAGCAGACGTGCCTAGCTTCTCTAGGGATGGGCAATGATACGATCTCATGTCGATTCCACAAGAAATTGTGGAGTGGTACTTAAGCTTGAGAGATTCTCCCACCTATAAGGTCAATTTTTTTATCTTGGCTCTCTTATTGGGCTTAACTACTTACCATTGGTGCTTTCATTGAGATGTGATGTGTAGTGGGAAAGTGTAACACCCCAAATTATACCCTAACAGTTTTATAACATGTTTTGGGTATAATAAACGTAAAGGTATATTTATTCGAAATAAAATAAAGATAAAAAAAACAAAATATTATAAAGTGATTTGTAAATATAAGAAGAGTTGGAGGACCAAAGTGAAATGAAAAGGGGATAAAGATGAATAAGGATAGACCCCGAAAAGAAATATCGTTTGAGTATTTGGAGAAAGGGAGAGCAAATACGGATAAGAGAGAAGAGAAAAGAAAGGAAGAAGAAGAAGAAGAAGAAGAAGATCACAGGTATGGAATCTGAGTATTGGTATGGAACTATGATTTAGTATAGAAAAGTATGGAACCATGAATATGTGTATGTAAACTAGGTTTGTATGGAACTGTGAATATTTGTATGAATACACATGTCTTGGGTTGTATGGAAGTCTAGTTTTGGTCTGACCGGTATGGATACATGTTTAGAACCCTTTATCACTTTGTGTATGGTTTGGGTTTGGGAGCTCACAAACTCATTTCTTGTAGGGTTGAGTTAAGAAGAGCTTTAAGGCTCCTAAATATGTGTTTGAAGAGTCACAGTTGCAAGTTGAACCCCGAAAAATTCTGTGTTGACCATGGCACAGTAGTCGGGATCTTAGAACGGGTTTTGGGTCAGAAATAAGGAGAATTTAGCAGTAAGTCCTTCTGTGAAATTGCGTATCATGAAATGAACTTGATGTTAGAAGCTTTTGAATTCTCGATTCAGACTCACATGGAACCAAGTTATGGTCTTTTACTCACGAAACCTTGATCAAATGGGTGAGTGGTAATTGACGTTGGTCGTCGCGTAGCAGTGGTAAATCAGCGATGAAGCGATGGTCGTCCGGCGGTGGTCGTCCATCGCGGTGGTCATCAGCGGTGAGCGATGGTCATCGATAGTGGTCTCCACCCGCGGTGGTGGAATCCAGCGATTGAGCGGTGGTGGTGTCCGGCGATGGTGGTACTCGTAAAGTTATTCTGGCGTATTATCAACGGAAGAGTCATAGCTTCTTCGTTTGAACTCAGATTTGAGTGTTCTTGGACTCTATGGAAAGCCCATTGAGTCAGAATCCATCCATATGCGCCAGGAAGATATTAGATGTCAGACCAAGGTGTCGGACCGAGCTCGTCGCCGGTGCAGCTCGTCGGTTGGAGTCAGCTCGTCAAGGCGGCTGCACTTGACCTCCAACTTCGGAGGTCATAACTAGCCGTCTGAACTCAGGTCAGTGTTCTTGGACTCTATCAATCATTGAGTCAAGGAATTCATCAATAGATAGCATGATAATATTGGAACTCATATTGGTTCAAACACGGAAAACAGTAGGCAATCTGGTAACCATAGTTATTCATTTATAAATGCCTATTAGATTCATAAATAGCTCGTAAGCATACATGGTAAGCATATTTATTTATGCATATAAGGGAGATATAATGAAAAGATTCAAAAGATATGAATAAATGATTGTAGATTTATATATATATATATATATATATATATATATATATATATATATATATATATATATATATATATATATATATATATATATATCACATATGATTAGAATAACGATAATTATTCGGGAATAAGAGATATATCTTAAGCGAAAATACGTTGATTATGCGCTTAGAACTGGTAGGGGATAGATGGACATGCCTATTGGGAAAAAAAGCGATAGGCGCTCTGTGAGATATTAGGCCCACGTTTGGGTCGATGACATAGATCCGTTTGGATCGAATTGGCCCCGAAAGAATTCGTGCATGCATGGCCTCAGTATTTCGCCCAGATAGTGTTTGTTTTATCACGGTGACCAATCCTTCGGAGTTTCATATTAAGGCGCTCGTAGATAGTCCTTTATTTCATCTGATGATGATCATCGGGTTTTATTATTCACCGGGCGTTTCGGGGGTGGTCGCTATCTCATACGGTGATGATGCCTTCGGGTATCATATTGCAGGCACTCATGGATAGTCCAGCACATCTCGTACAGTGATGATACACTCCCGGGTATCCCATATTCAGGGTATAGTACATTGTTTCACCATGATGATAACAGCACCACGAGGCCCTCATGGTTTCTGTATCCCTTCTAAGGTTTATGCAGAGACATGGAAACATAAAAGAAATAGCGGTATATGCAAAGGAAATGTAGAGAGAATATATGAAGAGAATATGAGAAGCATAACCTTTGCTATGTACGATGATAGTATACGATTAAGAACAAGTAAAGTACATGATAACATGAAAAGTATAGATGATAAGAAATGGAACTGGTTATGATAAGTATATATATGAGAAATGATAAGAATCTGTAACTGTTATATGTGTTATATGCATTTGTATAGAAGTGTGGTGACTCTTAATAGGGGTCATCCATGTGTATTAATTCCCCTTGGCGTAAAGCAGCGCAGATTCAATCGTGTAGGTACGGAAGAGGAAAACGAGGCCAGGACCCGATCACATGTCGTGATCCAAGGCCACACGTCCATAGGTGCCTTTGAAGACCTTTAGGTCTATTTTGTATTGAGAATTTGTAAACCAATGTAAATATTGTAAATGTTGAACATTTCCATATTTGGAGCTTATAATTATATTTGTAATCACATTTATATAGAATGTAATACAAGTTAATTGTTTAACATTATATGAATATGTAAGTGTAAAGGTTATAAGTTTAAAAAAAAAAAAAAAAAAAAAGAAGTGACCCTCACTTGACATCCTATGCCGGAGTTGGGCGTCACGGTTTAGTGGTTTGAGGCCCTGGGTTGGAAGCACTGTAGAAAGAGCCTGGGTTTGAGCGGCTCTTGAATAGAGTATATATGATGAAAAGCCTATGTTTAGTAATGTGTGGAGCACGATGTGGATGTCCTTGTGTTTTGTATAGATGGATCTTCCGAAGAAGAGCTGCTTGAGTGTTAACCCGAGAGAGCAAAGGGTTATCGACCTGAACCTTGAGGAAAATAATGTACCAAATAGGCCCACGAGCCTTGTTGAGAATATCGAAGACATGGCTCGGGTTTTGGATAGATTGACCTCTCTACTGGGGAGGTTCCAATAGACAACGTAAGAAGACATGGAGTAGAGATTCCATGGGTCGAGCATGGAAGAGTCGAGAAAGGGAGTGATAGAAGAGGTAAGATGTCCTCCACGATCAGAGGCATTATGTGCGATCTCACTATTGCGAGGGGTGAGGCATACGATTGAGGTGGAAACTAGTGCTCAAAGTCCAAGGATTCCAAATCCCATGACTTGGGAGTTCTTTGTCCAAGTTCGAGGCAAAGTATGTTACCGAAATGTGTAAGTTCAGTGAAACAATTCCTAGAATTTGAAGGAAGCAAAGGAGCTATCGGTGAATTTGAGATATGAAAGAATTTAGCCATCTTAGTATGTCTGCCGGAATTGGTCCTCAGAGACAGTATTCCCGGTGTAGGCAATTGGATGGATTGTAATTCATCAAGGGTATTTTGGCACCTATGACTTCTCAGACCGTGGATTTTTGTCAGTTAGTCCAGTGCAATGAAGTAGAAGCTAGAAACTAGCGACAAAGAAGATTTCAAAGAAGAAGTTTTCTAGAGGAGCTTCGTCCTCCTTAGGGAAAAGAGCTAGAGAATCTCAAGCTCAATTAGAATATAGTTCGCTCACGAGAGTGGAAGACAAGGTCGGTCTTAGCCACGTAAGTGCAGTGAGGAGTGCTTAGTAAGACCGGAGAAATTCCTAAATGCCCTCATTGCTATAGAAGGCATTTGGGAGTTTGCGAGATAGTGACGGAGGGTGTTTTCGGTGCTTAAGGAAGCCTTGAGCATTTAAGCACAGTGTCCTCAAGGATTAGGGGATGTGGAAGTCAACAAGAGTGGCGAGAGGAAGATCTGCGACACCACTTCGACTCGCGATCGTGGTAGAAGTCGTAGTGGCCCATATCGGTATAGGGACGGGAGGCATAGTTTCGGGCGATTAGATCGTCCTGCCATATAGCTACCGGCCGCGAGCATATGCTATGAAGGCTTCGTGAGGATCGAATGCTCACGAGGTTATAGCTGGTATATTTTCTTTATATGATATAGAGATGCATGCATTGATTGATCTGGATCTGCTCGTTCATATGTGTGCATGGAGCATGTATTTGACAAAGTCGGCAATGGAGAAATTAGCATATGACATGCATGTAACTACAGTCGTTGGGGCACAGCGTTAGTGTAGAATAACATATATAGAAATTGTCCCATTATACAAACAGAGTTTCTCATTTGGTTGATAACATACCATTCAGAAATTTGACTTGATTCTAGGCATGGATTGGTTGTCTAAGCAGAGCTATACGTTGATTGTGGACAAAGACGGTAGTGTTGAGATACTGACGGTAGGTAATGGTACAAGGCATTGGATCAAGTGTAATGTCTAATGTCATCCTCCATTATACCCAAGCTAGAAGAATTATGAGAAAGGATGTGAGACATTCTTAGCTTTGATGCTTGACTCAAGAGAGTCAAGTTGATGTAGAAAGATCCCGTTAGTAAGGGAATTTCCCGATGCGTTCCACTGAAGAGTTACCAGGTATTCCATGAGAGAGAGAGGTGGACTTAGCTATAGAAATTGTCCGGGAACAGTCCTGTCCGAGAGCACCGTGCGGGATGGCTCGATGGGTACCGAAAGAGTTAAAGTCAGTGCAAGAACTTTTAGATGGATTTATCCGACCCGGTGTATCATAAATTTTTTCATTTTATTTAATGAAAAAGAAAGATGGCACTCTACGGATGTGTGCATCGATTATCGGCAGATCAATAAGGTAGCCAGTGAAAAATGAAGTACCATTCGCAGGAATTGAAGATCTTTTGATCGGTTAGGAAGGCGGGTGTCTTTCGAGAAGATAGACACAACGATCGGTATTATCGAGTTGAATTAAGAGGAAGAAGATGTCTTAGAGGCGCATTTAGAACCGATATGGCCATTATGAGTTTTTGGTCATGCCATTTGGGTTGACTAATGCCATTAGCATTCATGGATTTGATGAATAGGGTTTTCCGACCCTATGTGGATCAATTTGTTGTGGTTTTTATTGATGACATCCTGGTGTATTCTAAGGATGCACAGGAACATGAACAACATCTGAGAATAGTCTTAGAGACATTAAGAGAAAAGAAATTATATGCTAAGCTCAGCAAATGTGATTTTTGGCTAAAGGAAGTCTCATTCTTAGGCCACATTGTGTCTGCTGAGGGTATAAGAGTTGATCCTGCTAAGATTGGAAGCGGGTTGTGAATTGGAAATTACCTCGAAAATGTAGCAGGGTGAGAAGTTTCTTGGGTCCTAGCCGGTTATTATAGAAGATTTGTGAGAAGCACCCCCGGTCATAGCTCCACTCACCAGAGATTTTCGGGGAAAGGAATAAAGTTTGAGTGGACGGAGACAGATGTCGAATAGTTTTGAGCAGTTGAAAAGTCTTTGAAGCACCCGGTGTGTATAACCTCGCCCGGGAAAAGAGTATACCATGTATAGCGTGCTTCGAGGTATTGGTTTTAGGATGCGTGTTAATGCAAGATGGGAAAGTAGTGGCTTATGCGTCAGACGGTTGAAGCCACGTAGACAATATCCCACTCATGACCTAGGTTAAACTGCGGTAGTGTTGCTTTAAAAATATGGCGACACACTACTTACACGGGGGAAAAGTGTAGAGGTACACGATCATAAAGTCTCAAGTACTTGCTAACGCGAAGGAGTTAGAGGTGAGACAGCGGAGGTGGTTAGAGTTATTTAAGGATTATGGCGCATCATAGATTACCACCCGAGGAAGGCTAATATAATGCTGGCCAGATGCTTTAAGTCGAAAGAACTGATGTGCTGTCTCACTACAGAATAGTGATTGGGGTGCTTGATTGATGGAGCTATGTTAGCTCAACTAGAAGCGCAACCCTTTTTAAAGCAAAGGATCATAGATGCGCAGAAAAATGATGAAGAGTTACAGAAAAATTTACAGATGGTTAGAGATGGTGACAAGACCAAGTTTTTAAAGAAAGAAGCTGGAAGTTTGTATTTCCAGAATAGATTATGTGTGCCAGATGATAAAGAGCTAAAGAAAAAGTTGCTATTTGAGGCTCATAATACGGTATTTACCATAAATCCTGAGGCAATAAGATATGCCGGGACCTAAAACGGTTTTATTGGTGAAGAATGAAGAATGTATTTGAATATGTGTGCAGAAGTGTTTGACGTATCGACAAGTCAAGGCCCCGAACACCAAGTGTAGTTTTGTTAAATCCTTCAATTCCTCAATGGAAGGTGGATAACATTACCATAGATTTTGTGTCGGGTTCCCCTCACACAGCAAAAACATGAGCTACTGTTTGGGTGATAGTAGATAGACTCACAAAAGTCGGCCCATTTTTATACCCGGTCGGGATTGACTATTCTGTGGATCGACTAGGTGAGTTATATGTAGATGAGGTGTGCGATTGCATGGTGTGCACGTTGTCTATTGTGTCGGATAGAGATCCAGCGATTTACATCAAGGTTACGGAAGGAATTCTGATGTCGACTTTAGGCACTAAGGCGAATTTGATACGGCATTCCATCCATGGCGGATGGGCGGTCGAGAGATTGATTCGAGGTGCTCGAGTAATAGCGAGGTTGTGTCATAAATTTCGGGGAAGTTGGGATAGGTATATTCCATTGATGGAATTTGCCTATAACAATAGTTTTCAGTCAAGCATTGGTATGGCACCATATGAAGCTTTGTATGGCCGGAAATGTAGAACTCCTGTGTGTTGGACATAATTAAATGAGTAGAAACTGATAGGTCCAGACATAGTAAAAGATACAGAAGAGAAAGTACAAGTTGATGGCCCGGAGGTTAAAGGCGGCTAGTGATAGACAAAGTCGTATGCCAACTTAAAGAGGAGAGATATTGAATATAACGTAGGAGACAAGGTCTTCTTAAAGGTATCACCATGGAGGAAAATTCTTAGGTTTTGTCAGAAAGGCAAGTTGAGTCCAAGGTTCATAGGGCCATATGAGATTTTGGAACGTATTGGCCCTATGGCTTATCGATTGGCACTCCCTACGGAGTTGGCCAAATTACACGATGTGTTTCATAGTAGCCGATACTTGAATGCATCGATGAGTGTGCACATACTACCAATGCCAAGAGATACAAGTACAAGAAGATTTGTCATATGATGAGGAGCCAAAGACCATTTCTGGCTTCGAAATTGAAAGCGATTCTTGGAACAAACAAGTACCATTAGTGAAAGTTCTCTGGCAGCACCACGGTAGAAGAGGCTACTTGGGAGCGGAAGCAACTATGAGCACGGTATGTCGTAACTCTTGAATCGGGTATGAATTTCGAGGGCGAAATTCTTTTAAGGGGAGAGTTGCTTAACACCCAAATTATACCCTAACAGTTTTATAACATGTTTTGGGTATAATAGCGTAAGTATATTTATTGAATAAAATAAAATAAAAAAAAAACAAAGTAGGAATATATAAGTTAAATTATGAATAATAAAGAAGATTTGAGGCTATTTATAAAAATATTATAAAGTGATTTTGTAAATATTAAGAAGAAGTTGGAGGACCAAAGTGAAATGAAAAGGGGATAAGATCAAATAAGGATAAGACCAAAAGAAATATCTCATTTTGGTCTTGGAGAAAGGGAGAGCAAATAAGGATAAGAGAGAAGAGAAAAGAAAGGAAGAAGAAGAAGAAGAAGAAGATCACAGGTATGGAATCTGAGTATTGGTATGAAACTATGATTTAGCATAGAAAAGTATGGAACCATGAATATGTGTATGTAAACTAGGTGTGTATGGAAATGTGAATATTTGTATGAATACACATGTCTTGGGTTGTATGGAGTCTAGTTTTGGTGACGGTATGGATACATGTTTAGAACCCTTTATCTGTGTATGGTTTGGGTTTGGGAACTCCTAAGAAACTCATTTCTTGTAGGGTTGAGTTAGAAAGGCTTTAAGGCTCTAAATATGTGTTTGAGAAAGTGCAGTTGCAAGTTGAACCCGAAAATTCTCTATTGTCGACCATATCGGTAGTCGGATCTTAGAATGGGTTTTTGGGTCAGAAATAAGGAGAAATTTGATAAGTCCTTCTGTGAAATTGTAGCCCATCAATGACTTGATGTTGAAGCTTTTAATTTCTCAATTCGGATCCTGTAGACCAAGTTATGGTCTTTTACTGCGAGCAGTCAAATGGGTGAGTGGTAGTCAAACAGTGGTCGTCCACCAAGCGGTGGTCGATCCACCAGCGTTCGTCAACGGTGAGCGGTGGTCGTCCAGCGATTGGTGCGTCAACGGTGAGCGGTGGTAGGATCCACCAGCGATGATCGTCAGCGGTGAGCGGTGGTCGTCCACCAGCGGTACTCGTCAGAGTAATGGTGTCCAGCGGTAGTACGTGTGGTGAGCGGTGGTCGTCCAGCGGTGAAGTGTCGGTACCGTGAAGTTATTTCTGGCGTAGCGCGCCGGCGGAAGGTCATAACTTCTTCGTTTGAACTCCGATTTGAGTGTTCTTGGACTCTATGGAAAGCCCATTGAGTCAAGAATCCATCCATATGCATGAGGAAGATATTAGATGTCAGACCAAGGTGTCAGACCGAGCTCGTCACTTCAGTGCAGCTCGTCAGTTCGGTCGGCTCGTCGGGGGGCGGCTGGCATGACCTCCAGCCGGAAGGTCGCTAAGCAACTACGTCTGACTAGATTCGAGTGTTCTTGGACTCTATGGAAAGCTCATTGAGTCAAGAATTCATCAATAGATAGCATGATAAGATTGGAACTCATATTAGTTCCAGAAAACACGGAAAACAGTAGGCAGTACAGGTAACCATAGTTATTCATTTTATAAATGCCTATTATGAATTCATAAATAGCTCGTAAGCATACATGGTAAGCATATTTATTTATGCATATAAGGAGATATGAAAAATGCAAAGATATGAATAAATGATTGTAGATTTATATATATATATATATATATATCACATATGATTACCGAATAACAATAATTATTCGGGAATAAGAGATATATACTAAACAGAAAATACACATTGATTATGCAGCAGGAGCACGGTAGAGGGATAGATGGACATGCCTATTGGGGAAAAACAGTAGCTGTACAGATATTCCGGCCACGTTTGGGTCGATGACATAGATCCCGTTTGGATCAGGTGGCCCCGAAAGGGTCACCACAGCGCCTCCGGGCACTCATGAATGGTCACTGTTTTATACAGTGATGATACCTTCGGGTTTCATATTACCGGGCACTCATGAATGGTCACTGTTTCATCTGATGATGATGCATCGGGTTTCATATTCACGGGGGCACTTTCGGGGAATAGTCAGCATGCTCATCACGGGTGATGATCTTCAGTGTCATGCAGAGCACTCATGGATGGTCTTCATCTCCTCTGGGTGATAGTGTCTAGAGTGTATCATATTACGGAGCATAGTACATTGTTTCACACAATGATAACAACACCTTCGAGACCCTCATGGTTTCCACAGTAATCCACTTCCTAGGTTTATACCAAAAACATGAAACATAAAAAATAACATGTATATGCAAAATGTAGAGAATATATGAAGAGAATATGAGATGCATAGCAACGCTGTGATGATGTGAGTATCTGATTACAAGAATAAAGTAAAGTACATGATAACATGAAAAGTATATGGAAGATGATAAGAAATGGAACTGGTTATGATAAGTATATATATGTGTTATATGCATTTGTATAGAAGTGTGGTGACTCTTAATAGGGGTCATCCATGTGTATTAATTCCCACTAGCGTGGCTTAGCAATTCAATCAGTGTAGGTACGAAGAGGAAGCGGAGGGACTAGGACAATCCATCATGATCCAAGGCCACACATCCATAAATTGCCTTGGAAGACCTTTAGGTCTATTTGTATTGAAATTGCAAACCAATGTAAATGTTGTAAATGTTGAACATTTCCATATTTGGAGCATAATTATATTTGTAATCATTTCTGAGAATGTAATACAAGTTAATTGTTTAACATTATGAATATGTAAGTGTAAAGGTTATAAGTTTAAAAAAAAAAAAGTGACCCTCACTTGACATCCTATCAGGGTTAGGCGTCAGAAGAGCTACCTATAAGAGCTACCTAGGTGTGTTGGTATCTGTTTAGGAGTGAGCCATACAGTAGATCAATGTCTGACTTCTCTCAAGGGATGGACAATGAATCTGATCCGCATCCCGATTCACGAGAATTGTGAGTAGTACTTAAGCCCCGAGATTTTCTCCGTCTATAAAGGTTGGTCTTTTGGGTTTAGCTCTCTTGTGGAAGCGACTACTATCATTAGTGTTTTCATTGAGAGGTGGTGTGTAGTGGGAAAGAGCTACCTATAAAAGGGTTACCCGATGCTCTAAGAGAGGGTTCAGTCGATGAAAGCTATTTAGAGTGTGAGCCGTCTATAAATGTGTCTGCTTCTCTAGGGATGGACAATGATACGATTCCACAAGAAATTGTGGAGTGGTACTTAAGTTTTAGATATTCTCCCACCTATAAGATTATGTACTACCACTGCTTGAGGCGAAGAGAGCAGCTTGTGGGTTTGGGACTCTTTAGGCACTTTTCTAACATCGGTGGGCCCATTTCATATATAAATCCATAAGGAAATAAAACTTCTAGTACTACCACCGTAGTGGTGTTTAAAAGTCTTGTACATATGTCTGAGTCTCATTTACTTATACATCAACAAATTCCACTATTGCAAAAACTTTTACATTTACATTACACAACCAAAAATCAAAACCTATGAAGTAGACTCTTATTGATGTGTTTGGTGTAACAAGTTTAGGGTATAATTCAGGGTGTTACAACTGGCCCTGGCAGATGCGGAATGCCTCGGATGTCCTCTTCAGTACCTATAAAGATGAAACACTCGTGCTAAGCTTATAGCTTAGTAGGAAACAAATAACAAATATGACCACTTGAAGTGGTCCATAATTACAGGATACATATAACATAATGCATATGTAAGAGTTTACGTATAACAAAATTCTATAACCGAGTCTTCATATAACATAATTCTTATAACGTGATTTTCATCTCCCATAGGAGTTTAGAGCAAGTCTTGTACGAAGGTACGTAGGTACAATCTGACGAGCATAAGCGAGTGCTTATGCTTTCTTCTTGTTTATTATTGATTCTTATCATATAAATGTTTTGTACTTGCCTTAGACCGGTAACAATGAATGAGAGGATGCAACCTGGCCGGTACAGGAGTGCATGCGGAGTACTAAGCGGAGGTCTTGAAGCACAATACATGCATGCCCACGTAACAGAAGTGTCATAGCACTAATAGGAGTGTCGAAACACTGAACAAAGACGTGTCTGCCCACGTAATAGAAGTGTCGTAGCACTAGCAGGAGTGCTAAAGCCTTTGACAGAGACGTGCGCCGCAATAACGGAGGTGTCATTAGCCGCGATGCGGGGAGTGTCGTCGAACCAGGACTGCCTATTCATTCACTGTCAGGTCTCGTTCATGTCTGCAATTATATGTGTTTCGAGCTTGTTATTTTATGTGTCACATTTATGGAAATGGGGTAAACAATGTTTACTTGACGAGCCGCCTCGTGACCAGTCTGGGAACATTTTCATATGACTTTTATACATGTCTTGACCCCTTTCATTTAAGTTAATGAAAGAACATAACAAACATGATTGCAAAATGGGTGCCTCGGACCTTAAGCAGCAGTGAGTCTGGGTGATGTTTGATCTGGGTTCTTAACATCTTACGGACCTTAAATCACTTTGAGTACCGGTGTATTCTCGATACCAGTACTCAATACCTCACAGGTTAAGCAACTTTGAATCTGGAAATTTTCGACTTTGTCTGGTACTCACACAATTTCTATAGAAATGGCCAGTTCATATTTCAGGAGAATCTTCCAACCAAAACTAAACCAACTCAAAACCAACCATAAAACTAACTTGAACCAACCAAAATACACATGTATTGAAGAGTTAGGGTTTTCTTAACCCAAACATAGACAAAGAAAGAGTTAGGGTGGTTTTCTAACCAACAAATCCATACATAGGTCCCATACCAACATATACAAGAGTTCCAAACATGAATTCCATACACATATAGTTTCCAAACTTGAATTTCTTCTTCTTCTCTTCTCTCTTTCTCCACTGTAAACCCTAGCCAAAATGAGAGAACAATCTCCCCCTCTCTCTAAGATCATGTTTGGTCTTATCCAAATTTGAGTCAAATGTCCATTTTTGTTATTTGGTCCTTCATTTTCATTTGATTTGCAAACCAACTTATTCAATTTCTAACTTAGCATATAATCTTTACATCTTATGTCACTTGGGTCCTTAGTTAGCAAATTACCAATTTACCCTTAATTCTCAAATTTCCGAAAAATACAAATTTTACTTATATTATACCCTAAACATGTAATTAAAATACTAGGGTAAAATTTGGGGTGTTACAAGGTCGCTCTTTTGGGCTAGGCTCTCTTATTGGGTTTGACTACCTATCATTAGTGTTTTCATTGAGAAATGGTGTGTAGTGGGAAAGAGTTATTTATAAGAGGGCTACCCGGTGCCTTAAGAAAGGGTTCAGTCAATGAAAGTTATTTAGAGTGTGAGCTGTCCGCAAACGTGTCTGGCTTCTCTAGGGATGGGCAATGATTCGATCTCATGTCGATTCCATAAGAAATTTTGGAGTGGTACTTAAGCTTGAAAGGTTCTCTCACCTATAAGATCGGTCTTTTGGGCTAGGCTCTCTTATTGGGCTTGGCTACCTATCATTGGTGCTTTCATTGAGAAGTAGTGTATAGTGGGAAAGTGCTACCTATAAGAGGGCTACCCGGTGCCCAAAGAGAGGGTTCAGTCAATGAAAGCTATTTAGAGTGTGAGCCGTTCGTAGACGTGTCTGGCTTCTCTAAGGATGGATAATGATACGATCTCACATCGATTCCACAAGAAATTATGGATTGGTACTTAACTTTGAGAAGTTCTCACACTTATCATACCAGTCTTTTGGGTTGGGTTCTCTTATTGGGCTTAGCTACCTATCGTTAGACTACCAAGTTTCATATTCAAATCATCACAAATACCCCAAAACTCATCATGTCTAACTCAAATGGTAAAGCATTCACCATTAAAATAAGCAAAGAATATAAGGAGAAAGGTCCTATATTCGAGTTCTTGTGACACCCCCAACTCGGCATAGGGTGTCAAGTGAGGGGTCATTCTTTTTTTTTCTTCTTTTTTGCCTTCACGTATAAACTTTAAGCTAGTTCATTCATATAATGTTAAACATTTAACTTGTATTATATTCTGTAGCAGCGGATTACAAAATATATATACAAGCTCCATATATGGAAGTGTTCAAACATTTGCACAATATTTACATTGTTTACAAATTTCATATACAAAATAGGCTAAGGATCTTCCGGTGAGCACCTATTGATGCGTAGCTTTGTGCTGATGTGGATTGTCAGGTCCTGCAGTTTGCTCTTATGTACCTACACGGATTGAACACCCGTGCTAAACTGCGCTTGAGTGAGATTAATACACATGGATGACCTCTACTAAGGGTCACCACACTTCTATACAAATGCATATAGCACATATAACATTTACAGATTCTTATCATTTCTCATATATATACTTTTCATAACAAGTTTCATTTCTTATCATCTTCCATATATTTTTCATGTCATCTTGTACTTTACTTCTTGTTTTTGTAACTGTATACTATCATCGCATAGCAGTGTTATGCTTCTCATATCATGTCATATATTCTCTACATTTCATTTGCATATACGGGTCATTTTCTTTTATGTTTCATGTCTGCATAAACCTTAGAAGTGGATCTGAGGAAACTATAAGGGCCAGCGCTATCTACTCACTATATTGAAGCAGTGGTTTATAAGGGCTTAAGTATTTATGCTCATTGTGCGAAGATGGTCTATAAGAGCGTATTTGTTATCATTATATGAAACAATGACCATCTATAAAGGGCCGAAAGTATTGTAATATTAAACCGGGCCAACTGCGTATGTTCGGACTTGTTTTTCCTAATAGGCATGCCCATCTATCCCTCTACCAAGTTCTAGCAGGACAATCAATGTGTATTTTATGTTCAGTATATATCTCATATTCCCGAATAATTATTATCATTCGGTAATCATATGTGATATATATACAATCATTTATTCATATCTTTGCATTTTTCATATCTCATTATATGCATAAATAACTATGCTTACCATGTATGCTTTTGAGCTATTTATGAATTCATAATAGGCGTTCATAATATGAATAACTATGGTTACCTGCAGAGCCTACTGTTTTTCGTGATTTCTGGAACTAATCTAAGTTCCAGTTTTATCAATCTATCTATGGATGGATTCTTAACTCAATGGGCTTTCCATACAGTCCAAGAACACCAGAAACGGAGTTCGGACGAAGGAGTTATGACCTTCCGAAGTTGGAGGTCATACATAGTCAAACCCAGACGAGATAACCTGAACTGGCCGAGTTGACCTGACCTTGGTGAGCTCGGTCTGACACCTCGGTCTGACACCTCGGTCTGACACCTACTATCCTCCTCAGGCATATGAATGGATTCTTGACTCAATGGGTTTTCCATAGAGTCCAAGAACACCCGAAACAGAGTTCGGACGAAGGAGTTATGACCTTCCGAAGTGGGAGGTCATACGTAGTCAAACCCGTGACGAAATGAACCGAACCGGCCGAGCCGACCACCGGTGAGATCAGTCCTGACACCCCTGGTCACACCTACTATCCTCCCCAGGCATAAGGAATGGATTCTTTGACCAATGGGCTTCCATACAGTCCAAGAAACCTAAACGGGGTTCTGATTTAAGGAGTTATGATTACCCCCGTGGGTCGAGGTCATACGTATCAAACCCGCACGAGCGACTGAATCAGTCGAAATGACTCGAACTCCATTGCCGACCGACCTCGTTGAGCCTCGGTCTGACACCTCGGTCTAACACCTACTATCCTCCTTAGGCATATGAATAGATTCTTGACTCAATGGGCTTTCCATAGAGTTCAAGGAACAATCAAACCAAGCTCGATCGGCGAGATACACCTTCGCCGAGGTCATACGTAGTCATACTCACCGAACCGACCGACCCGTAAAATGACCATAACTCGTCTACGTATCCAAATCAGACCGTAGTTCTAACATCAATTTCATTGATGGCACCTACTACGACTCACTACCAAATTCCCTTTTTTCTTACCCAAAAACCAATTCTAAATTCCGGTTAATGCATATGATCAAAAATAGGGAAAGTTTCTTATCACAAATTAGAACCTGACTCTTCCTAACACATATATCAAAGCCTTAGAATTCTTTTCAACTCAACCCTAATGAAGAATGAGTTTGGGAGTTTCCAAACCCAAACCATACACAAATTGCAGGTTCTACACCACGTATCTATACTTTCTATACCAAACTAGACAAATACCATAATCGTTCCATCCTAGAATCCATAATTAAAAACACTGTATCTTACACCGTGATCTTCTCTTTTTTTCCCCTTCCTTCTTCTTTTCTCTTTTCTTTCTTTCTCTTTTCTTCTTCTTCTTCCCCTGCTGCTCTCTTTCTCCAAGACCAAAATGAGATATTGGCTCCTATTTTGTCCTTATTCGACCTTATCCTCTCTTTTATTTCACTTAGCCCTCCAACTCTTCTAATATTCGCAAATCAATTTATTATTCTTACTGTAAGATACGTAACTTATTAAATTACGACTGGGTCCTAAATTTAGAATTATCAATTTACTCTCTAACTTTATATTAATTCAAGTTCGCTTATTTTTTGTTTTTATCTTATTTTATTCTAAAAATATACTTTTACTTTTATTATAAATTCTAAACACGCGATATAAACCAAGCATGATATAATTCGTGCTACATGGGCCTAGCAAGGGTGGAGACATTTACTAATTTGAAACTATATTATATTAAAAAAAAAACAAATAACCCAAAAAAATATGTGAAAAAAAAGAAGAAGAGGAAGTAAGAAACCTTAGTGGTCCATGGACCACCAACATTTGTACCCTCAATTAATTAGTATACTGAGTATGTCTTAATGGTTTGATAGTTGTACATTCAAATGAATCCACACCTCATGTTTTGTCCAAAATCAGTAGCCATTGATTTGAGAATGTTTTTTTTTTTTTTTATTCTCATTTTTTATATTATTGCAAGAATGGATTCTATGGTTCTAAGTTGTTGTCTTGTACAAATCATTCAAGTGGTTGGCAATAATCTAGACACTAGGCAATTTAATATATAACATCATTAAAAATTAAGAAAGAAAAAAGTTCAGGTATATGTTTAATAATTAATAACATTTAGCTTTATATATGTTATTTACATTCATTATTTTTATCGGTTTTGTATGGGTTTATTATCTATAGAAAACAACTGATTTTGATGACATGAATACGATCCACATTGATTTGAATTGTCATTTATTTCAAAATTTGACTTTTGTTATATGGTACATTACTAAAAAGACCATTGAAATGTTTTTTTAGCTTTATTTAATAATTAAAGCAATTATCAAATATATGATTCTGTTTGGTTTTTGAAAAATTTAAAGAAAAACAAAAGAGAAAGAAAATATAAAGGAAAATTTTTAAAAATTAAAATTAATAAACTATTTGTGTATAATTCTTCAAACTAATTTCATATATTTTATTTAATAAATATTTTTTATTTTTTATTCTTTTTATATTAAAATCTACTATAGGAAACTATTTTTTGTCTGTTACATCCTTCGAAATAAAGATATATTAAGGTGGCCTTTGTTTTTTAACATAATGTTGAATATAATTTTTATTTTGAATAGTGTTTAACAGGATTAAGTATTTAGTTGTTTGTTAAAAAAATTAATCTTTTAATTTTTATCTAAATTTTAAGAAAATACATTTTTAAATAAAAATTTAGAAGTACATATGCTTTTATTTAATTAGTATGAAATAAATCATGTGAATTATAATTGTAAAATAAAGAATATGCTTTTTTTTTATTTGAATATCTAGTTTGTTATTATAAAAAAAACCAATAAAAAAAAAGTATTGAAAAAGTTAAAAACTAACATATTTGCTGCTTATTCAATAAAAATTTTAAAAATTCAAAATAAGCTATAAAAAAAATTTTAAAAGAACAGTTTGTCGTTAAAAGAAATTGCTTTCAACAAAAAACCAAAAAACAAAAGCTACCTAAGTGTCATCAAAAAAAAGTTAGGGGCCTCTTTCTTTACTATTTTTAAAAATTGTTTTCTATTCTAAAAAACAAACGAACAAAAAGAAAACAAAAAAAACATTGCTTATTCGATTGCTTTTTCTAAAAACATAAAAAATTTAAAAAACACACATACACACACAAAACACTAAATTTGAAAAGAACAAATAAGAGTTTGACAGAGCACATTTTTAGCGCTTTATGCTTTTCAAAAACTATTATTACATCAGTTTTTCTTTTTTTTTTTTTTTTTTGTGTGTTGTGAAGCCAATCCCTGTGGAAAAGTTTGGCCTATAATGATCAACACTTTATCCATAGATATTTTACCGGCAACCAAAACGTAATCATTCTCTCTTAATGTAAATCTTGAGTGAATGAAGGTAACTAACTCTAAAACCTTATGTTCAAAAGGGTTTCATTGTATCTATCAACACACTATTCTATTAGGCATATACTCTCATCATTAACTCTATAATCACACTCAGACAACTAATTATCCATTCATCTCCTAATTTCAATGAAATCATTATTCTCTTTATTAATGTTTTAAAAATCAAATCGATTTACGACTTAATTTAAAAAATTATCGGGCCTAATAATATTTATAATTAAACCAATGATTAAATCGGATTAAACTAAGACCGAAAGGTCATCGATCGATAATTTGACCTATCGATCGATTTTTATCATCAATAACAAAAAGATTAAAAAAAAAATTTTAAAGAGACTATACGTCTTAATCTTAATCCGAATATTTTTAATATAATAATAATAATACATGAAAATATGTTTTATGTTTCCTCTTTTATTATTATAAAAGGCATAAGTGTAAGAAACCAGCAAACATCGTTAATTTAACAAATTAAGTGTTGTAATATGAATTAATTAATATCACAAAAAGAACACAATCTTAAATATCAAGTTCAATTTTAAATTCAACTTTAGATATTCATTTTTTAGTATGGTTTTTATCCTAACTAAACACATAATAGACATAAAATATTAGTCGAAATAGGTTTCACATAGGCTCCTTTTGAAACCCATAAAGTGTTAAGAAAAGAAAATAAGGAGAAAAATAAAGATGAAAAGTAATAAAAAGTAATAAAATGATTTTCTTATGTTTGATGTTTAATTGATTATATTTGGTTTTCTTTTATATTTTTCACCGTTAAATCAAACATTAGAAAATCATTTTCTTTAACATTTTTCCATCGCCCCGTTATTTTCTCGCCGAGCCATAAAATCAAAACCACTCTATCATCCCACATCTGGATAAAGAGAGGCAAACTTCCTAATACTATAAAGACGCACTTCTCTCAACCTGGGCACGTCAAAACCACGCGGTGTTCTCAGTCCGGTTTAACATCTATTAGCTGCGTCGTCGTTACAACGATCGTAGCCGATCCCCAACCCCGACGCAGGCCTGTCTGGCTTGGGCCCCGCAATCCCATAAGATTGACACACAAAGAGACGCTGGTTCGTGATAAGCGTGTTTATCACATTCCATTCATCTGACAAAGTTTATAAAACCCGACAATATAAAGATGTGCTTTTCTCAATCTATGATACGTGTTTTCAAAGCCTATGCTCCTTAGTACCGAAACGTATAATATCTACATAATAGATCAGCCATATAACTCTATAAAACAAATCATGACTTTCATCACACCATATCTCACACTAACAATAATATTAAATGGTTTCCTTATCTTAAGATAAATTTCCACAAAATAAAGTCATTATTTTCTGTGCTCAACAAACTCAACCATGGGTTTTACTTTAGATTTAAAAAGTAACAAACAAAATAAGGGATGGTGATTTGTGCTTAGTACTCATGATAAACTTGGATCTGGCACCAAATATGCTTTCATTGCATTTAGACTTGCTTAAGTCAAAAAAGGAAGAAATAAATCCAATGCCATCTTTTCAATCATAATGATGTTTATGATTATTTGGATGTTCTTATCCATCCCCATTGATTAAATTTTCCTCTAGAAGTTCTGGTTGATATTTTATGAACTTATCAAGGAATTTGAATTTTTTATAATTCATATAATACACGCTTTTGAAAAAACATCGAAATGTGATGTTTGCGCTTGTTTATTCATTGTTTTTTTTTAAAAAAAAAAATTTCTTATAAACAATGAGAACAAGAAAAACAGGAAAAACATGTTTGATTTCCAGTTTTTTTTTTTTAAAACATAAAAAATACTAATTTAAATAACAAATAAGTTATATGCCTTGCTCGATTAGTAATGCATTCAAAGTTAAAAACGCAGCGATATCTCAAAGTGGTGGCGATCTCATGCTCGAGTTCCAGAATACTTACTACATTATAACAAATGCTTAATATCATTCCAAAAAACCAAAGAAAAGTTTTCAAATAACACTTTTTTGATGTTCTTTATATTTTCAAAAACTATTCTTAAGAACAATTTTCAAAAACAAAAACCAAATAGATCATTTATGTTTTTAAAAATCGCTTTTAGAATAAAGCACGCTTTCAACTAATCCTAACTTCCTTCAATTCCTTTAGGATCAGCCTTTCAACGTTAGTAGTATGAGAATATTCAATATCGAACTACGCCTTTTGACTTGACCTTGCTAACTAATATAGAAGTGTCTCATTTATTTCATTACTTTGAGCAAAAGTTTTATTTTATACTTAATCTTCTTTTCTTTTCTTTTTCAATTTCTTTGTGGTATTTTGTTTTTAAATTCGAATCTAGGATTTCCCGTAAAATCTTCCCACTCTTTTACCATTTGAGTGAGGGCTCAAGAACTTTTTTTATATTTAATCTTATTTGTAAACATTTAAATATGTTCGTATTTAATTTGTGGTCCATTAATTACAGAACTGTCTTTCCCATATGCCAATTACAAAAGGCATCCCCTTTCCCACTTTCGATATTAAATAAATGCTTGCAACCATAGGGGGCCCAATTAATTAATTAATTCAGAGAAAGAAAAAAATGAAAATAAAAAATGAGATTCAAATGGGGCTGATCATGAAAAAGCGGCGTGTAGTATAACTGGCCCTCAAATGAAACACACAATCATAGGACGATAACGTCACCGTGTTGTAACCAATCCCATGCTGGAAAATCCTACTAAATCCGCCACGTGTCACCACATAGGATAAAGGAAAACCAAACAAAGACAAATGCACCTATCCTTTATATTAATACCCCTAAACTTATATTATCATTTTCTCCTTCTTAAAACTTTTCTCTCTAACTTCTTTCTTCTAATTCAATTCAATTCACTTCCTGACTCTTAAGTTAAAGAACCAGAAGTATGTAGAAAAGTGATATAGACTGAAAATGTGCCATGCACGGGAGGAGTGGGAAAAGCCGGACCTGAACTTGGAGGCGACGGAGCTCCGGCTGGGGCTGCCGGGAGGAGGAAGTGAGGTGGTGAAGAAGAGAGGGTTTTCGGAAACGGTGGATTTGAAGCTGAATCTGGTGTCGAGGAAAGAAGGAGGTCATGGTCATGGTCATGGTCATGGTCATGGTGATCAAAACAAAGTGAAAGAGAAGAACAGCAACGTTCGTCTTCCTTGTAGTAATAATGATCCGGCCAAGTGAGTTTCTTCTAAGATTTTTTTTTTTTTTTTTTTTTTTGGTAGAATAATTTTAAAAATATGAAAGAAATAAGAGAAATTATTGTAGTGGGGGAAGGTTTGGAGATGGCTCATGGGATCAATCATGAATCTCTCACTGTAATTTTACTAATTTCTTTCCTTTTCCTTTTTATCTTTTTTTTTCAAAATTACGAGTTTTTTTTTTTTTTTTTGAGAATACGTATAAGAAGAAACCAACTAAATTGAACATAAGAAATGAACTGTAAATTAAAAGGAAAGCTATATGTTTCTTTAATTTATTTTATAGGAAGATTAAGATCTTTTTTTTTATGATAAACAACAAAATATATAGATATTCTTGCTATCTTTTTTTAACTTTCCTCGAAACCAAAACACATATATATAACCTGTATATCAAAATTCCAAATAATAAGGAAAATAAGCTGAATTTATTTGTGCATGTTTGTTTTACTTATATCTAAAAAACAAAGAAAACAAGAAAAATATATTTCTAAATTGTTTTTATTTTAAAAAAATCATAAGAAACACCAAACCCACGAAATTCAAAAAATAAAGAAGAGTTTTCGAAGCATGTTCTTTACAGTTTTCAAAATCATGAACCAAAAATACCCTTAATTTCCCGGATTGATTTTTTTCTTCTGGTTAAAACAATTGTTCTCATAATAAAGTCAAAGGAACTAAGACCAAATGTAGATATACAATAAAGCAGGTGAATAATCCATGGAAATTGGAATAATTTTTAGGACACAGGTGGTGGGGTGGCCGCCGGTCCGGTCGTTCCGGAAGAACATGTTGGCCGGACAGAAGGGGGCCGGCGCCGGAGCCGGCGAGGAGGTGGTGGAGAAGACGACTAGCTTCAACGCTGCCTTTGTCAAAGTCAGCATGGACGGAGCTCCCTATCTTCGTAAGGTTGACTTGAAGATGTATTCTACTTATCGCGACCTCTCCAATGCCTTAGGCAACTTATTCAGTTCCTTCACTATTGGTAACTATATTATCATTACCACAAATTTAAGAGCTTTCCATGTCAAATTTTATAGTGTTTTAAAAGCCGGATCGAATTTGTTGGATCGTTGATCGATATGATCTCTTTCCAGCACTCATTAATCCTGGGCTTCTAATCATCTATTCAACTTCTAAACGCGATTCACATCATTCCATCCGATTTTTAAACATTCACTTCTCGAAAGAAAAGTTCAATTGAGTCTCAAAATAGATAATCTCATATTGCTGCATAAATGTATCTTTTCGAAGCCATGATCTTTGCAACTTATAAACATTATTCTTAACTATCGGGTTTAAGGTCTTGTATTAAGTTTAACCCAATTACTATCGCCGAGTCTCCCCACACGACGTGAGATGACTGATCGTTAATTTCTGCTCAGATTACTCGAGACGTATAAAACTAACTCAACATCCACGACATTATTTTTTTTTTTTTTTTTTTTTGAGGTAACTGTGGATCACAAGGATGAAGACTTCATGACGAAAGCAAGTTGATGGATCTTAAGCGGTTTTGATTATGTCAAAACTTGGTAGAAGATAAAGATGGTGACCGGATGCTTGTTGAGATGTCCATGGGAGTAAGTTCTTCAACCATTAGCTTAATTATTTTCCTAATCACCCCAAAAAGTCCTCCATCAAGCTTGCCATTTATTAATAGAAATAGAATAATTCTTTTTTTTTCCTACAAATTAATTCAAGGTTTTTCGTAAAAAATAATGTTAAAGAATAACTTGAAATACCGTACGATCCATGGCCTCAAGCTCAAGCCCCAACGCTCTCGTCGGCGACAGCTTTACCATCTTTATAATTCCTCCCCGACTACACCTGACATCCTCGACGTGAACACTTTTGGTTTGACCAAAAAAAAAAAACTTTTAAATATATCTTTTAAATTATCTTATTTGATTTAAACAACTAAATATTAATAAATAAAAATGAAAACTTTATGTCTTTTGATTCTATTCAGGATGTTTCAGGATTCATGCAAGCGCCTGCGCATTATGAAAGGAAAAGAGGCTATAGGACTGGGTTAGTATTTTCAGATTACTGTTAATTAAACCTATTTTAGTTTCTATTAATCATTTTCCTTGGGTATTTATACTTTTTTTTTTTTTTTTTTTTTTGGGTTTAATTTCAGCACCTAGAGCCATGGAAAAATGCAAGAACAGAAGCTGAGGTAGAGACTAATTCCACAAATGCTCCCTTTGATCTTCACTGACCAAGCGACCAAGATGATTGAGCAGGATGTTTTGGTGGGTAATATTATTAATTGTGGTTTGATTATATAAAAACTTGTGAGATATTTTGAGTATTAATCATGGACAGACTGAGAAAAATTAAAAAAAAAGGAAATAAACTATTTCCATTTTGTGTTGCAAGACTTAATTGGGTCTCTATGCCCTTTGTTTAATTATCATTATTATGGCTTGCTTAATGACAATTATAATAATGTCCCATTATGTTAAATATATTATTATTATTGTGTGTGTGTGGCTTCATCTAAATCCTATTAAATAATTATTTCCACTCGTTTAGATATCTTCGCCTTAATGTTTCAATGTCTATCATCTTGTCGTCTGAGAATCTTGGAAATTTGGAGTTGTTTGATAGATTCTTTTTAAATAATTTTTTTATTGAAAGAATTTGCAATTCTAAAGAGAGTACAATGCATTTATTGTTTTTAATTAAGAACGAAAATTGTTTTAAAAGGATACGATTTTTATAACATTATCGAACCAAACCAACACATGGGGTCTGAAAACAAATATTCATCATGCCTAACCTATACGATAACGCATGCGATATATGCGAAAGTGAGGCTCTCGGTCAATCTCAATTGGAAACAATTAATTCCATTATGACTAAAGCGCGACGCCAAAAACAAATACATCGTTTATTTTTTTTGGAAATCAATCTTCCAAATGGATTGTTTGTAGATGAGGACTAAAATTGAGAATTGAATGTGTTGTATGAGCATGTGGTTGAGTAAAGCATGTCATGAGGAGCGGAGCATGAATTATATATATATATATAGCAGCAGAGGAAGATAAAAACAGAAGAAGAATAGCAGGCTAGGCCATAATGATTTGTAGACTTGACCAGTGACAAATGGTCCCCTTATGTTAGTGGCCATTCATTGTTTGAAATTTGTGAATGGGGGTCATGGTGGTTGGTGTTGCCACTACCCCCAATATGATATTCCATTCCATTCCATTTATTTCTCTATATTATTATTATTCGACATGAAATTGAATTATTTTGTTGTCTGAGATTTTCATTAGTGGAAATAATGTGTCTCCGTCGTTTTTCTTTTTCTACTTTTTTTTTTAAGGATTAGCTGTGTAGATTTTTTTTTTTTTTTGCATAAAGAAGGAAATTCTTAGAAGGATCCCACAAATGATACCGGTATTGAAAATAATCATAATGAATAAAAATATAAGAAAATAAAACTTTAATAACAAATAAATAAGATTATTTTTGTTGGGTAAACATTGTTTCAAAATACAGGACGTAAGTAAGGGAAGGATTTCCGGTACTATAATGTTTTTGGCTGTCAAAAAAAAATCCTATAGCCTTTCTCTCTCCTTTTAAAAATATGTAGAGTCCAAAAAACAAACATTTTATTTTATGAATAAATGTAATAAATTTCATTCCATGTTCGATTCATAGAAAGATGATATAAAGAAAAATGCTCAAGAAAAAAATAAAATGTTAAAAGAGATAGTTATTCCTTCACATTTTATAGTGAATAAAAAGTAAAGAGGTCCTCAAAGCCATGCTAAAAGTGATATAGCAAAAGCATTCATCACAGCTGTACATGAAAAAGGAAATGGAAGCTGAAAGCTCTTCAACTTCCAAGCTTACAATTGGGTCTTTTATATTGCACCCAATAAAAGGTCATACGATACAGCTTACAATTGGATCTTTTTAGTACCACCAACAAAAGGTCACAGGCTCAAAAATCTTTTCTCTCTCAACATTAAAGATAATTTCATTACTTCTCCATCATGCAATCATGTATAATTCATATAGTAAACGTTCAACGTTTCAAAAAGACAAGACATAGGGAAGGATCCAGGTTCGATTTCTAATGGTGATAATTTACTACATTGTAACCAATGGAGGATTCAATTTAGGTCCAATGAATTTCCTGTTTTTTTTAAACTGTAACAGTACCCTTTGCCCCCCACAGGAAAGCCCAAAGTAAATTGATCCTCCAGGGGCTCGAACCCTAGACATGATAGTTATATGTCAAGACTTCAACCACCCGGCTCGGACATTGATTATAACTAAAGTGTTTAACTATAAAAAATAAAAAAGATAATTTCATTACTACTTCATATTGAACCCTTTATTGTTAACCCAATAAAGGACATTTTTTTGAATGGTTGGGTATGTTACCATATGTGATAATTAATTTAGAATTCTCCACTAAAATTCAGAACAAACGTTTTAGACAGAGTCAAAAGAGAGTACACAAGACTATATGCCATTACCAGCATGGCTAAAGTTGGTTTTCCAACATACAAGTGGGGAGACCACTGTTTACCAAATGGGAAGCAACGAATTCAATCATATATTGATCTTTCTGGACACGGTCGACAGCCCTAACTTTTCCATACCACACGCTCAAATATTCTGTAAGTTGGTCTATTCACCATTGATGGAGACTTCCTCCATTGCCTGGATGGATTATTGGGAAGATAGGAATAGGAAGGTATGATGCAAAAATTAAAGAAACATACAGTGACTTTAATTGCTTTAGGATTATGGAGTGCTAAAGTTTATGATCTTGAACCAAAATCTTAATGAAGGGAAAGCATATTCCAAAAGAAGAGCAAAGTAAGCCTTTATTGCATAGTTGAAAACTGTTCTTGAGAACAATTTTTGAAAACACAGAAAACATCATTTTAGTGTTCTATGAAAACTGTTCTTGTTCTCTAAATCTAGTGCTTTCTGTGTTTTTCAGAACAAAACAAAACTAGGAACTGAACGTGTTCTTCCTGCTTTCCATGTTCTTGTTTTTGAGAACAAAAAACGGTTTTCAAAAACAAGAACCAAACAGGCCCTAAATTTGGGAATACTGAACACTATATGATCCATGCTCAACTAATTCATAAGTAGCAGACAACTATTTCAAAAATATCAAAGCTCTTTCTACCCAAACAAGAATGGTGGAAGGAAGCTAGGGAAAGATTTTCCGGACCCCCTATTGTTCTGTTTGGATCCTAGGAAATACTAGAGAGAGGGAAAAACTTACGAAGGAAAATGATTTTCTTATACGTCATGAAAAAATATGAGGAACAAACATGTTAAGAAAGCTACAAAAACAAATTAGGCATGTACAAAATGCAAGCACCTACCTAAGCATCATCTTTAGCAAAAGCAACTATTGCATCTACAAATACAGTGGAAAGAACAAATGCAAACACCAAAGCATCATCTTTAGCCAAAGCAACTATTGCATCTTCAAATACAGTGGAAAGAGCACTTTAAACAAGCGCATGCTATACAACTTTTAGGGTTCACAGACAAAGGAATCATAACTCTCGACGACGACTAGCACTTAAGGCAAAGGGTAAAGTGATATTCCCATTTAAAGGTGGAATATCACTGCGTAGCTGCAAGTTCCACCATCATGATTAATTTAGCCAACAGAATCCCCCTGGGATCACTCAACGTATTTTCATATAATGCACAATGATAGATATTTCTGCAGTGATGGTTTCTAGCTTCAGCTGGGTAGGAAAGGAGAGTGAATTTCATAGCTGAAGTGTCTGATACCACTAAAGAAACTGTAACCTATGCATGTTTCTTTCTTTTTCCTATCCTAACCTTTCTTTTATTGGGTTTAGCCGTTTAGGATGAACTTCTTTTTGTTTAGTATGAACTTCTTTTATCTGTTTATGGTGCACAGGTAGGAAAGGAGAGAGGGAATTTCATAGCTGAAGTGTCTGATACCACTAAGGAAACTGTAACCTTAGCATGTTTCTTTCTTTTTCCTATACTAACCTTTCTTTTATCGGGTTTAGGATGAACTTTTTGTTTATTTCTTGTATGCTGCTTTTTTCTTAAATAATTAAAGTATCTTTTTGTTAGTAATTTGGGAGCACGTTTTCAAGAGGGCTAAAATAACCTCGATTTTCAGCTTAAAGTTCAATGGCAAAGAAAGCTACATAACCAAAATTAAATGATAATACTGTAAACTACTGAAACAAGGGATTAGATTGTGAAGTCCTTTCCTCCCCTCAAGGAACAAGGACATCCATTTACACCACCTTAAAATTTTTCCTCCATGAAACCATTTTCCATTGAAAAGGAAGCAAATCCTCCATAAATAAATTCAATTTATATACAAATATATCATAAGTTTATATAAAGAAAACTTTATTAGCTACCTCAATCGGTTGCTCATTATTTTCGTACAGTGGGTATCAGTGTTAGTAGGCATTGGATCCAACTGACCTCATGACTCCCATCCTCTCCTAGATACAGGAAAGATTTACTGACAGGCTTCAAAAATTCACTGACCTTATTATTAGGTCAGCATTTTTCTTTGAATTGATTATGAGCTCTGCATTGGGTCGATCGTTGTACTCTATCTGAAAGGCAATTACAATTCAAAAAACCGGTAATCAATAAGGATTTTAAAAGGGGGGAAATCTACTTAATTAGAGACTCTTAATGATAACAAGAGTGTCAAAGGAACTGATAAGAACCAAATGGCTTTTACCTCACCATTTGGCAATATCCGGGCTTTCTTTGTGCTATAGAACAGCAGCAAATCAGTAAAAGACCATCTTTTTCACTTTCACAGATAAGCAGTTGCTTAATAGTATGAGACTAAATACCTGTTGAAATGTGTCTTTTTATGACTCGATGCATAGATGTATCAATGTCAACCTCAATGAACCTAGACAAGAAATGCAAGGGATAATAGGTTAACACATAATACCCAAACATCGAACTTATGTAGGGAAGGCATACAAACTCCACACCCACCCCTAATAAAACACTTAAATCATAAGATGGATATTGGAATTTATCAAGCTTAAGCATGTGTCCAGATGCAGCATAGAGCCTCAGCAGTATTACTATCATATACCTCTCAACAAAACATTTCTGCCGTCAAAATAACTATGGGAGTAATACTTTCCAGAAAAAATTCAATGCTTACCATTTCTCATCGAACATGGTTGATATCTCCTTCCAATCCCCATCCTCCAAGAGTAAATAATTGCCTTCTACTATAACTACTTTGTGCCTGTAAGAAGAAAGGTAAGGTATTGTTCGATACGGTATGGAAAAAAGCCCTTACCATTTAGAACAAAAGCAAGAGATATGTGCTGCTGCAATCACCCTTTTAAAATCAAAGCAGAACAAACAATCCCACAAACAAACACCGAGACAAAAAAAAACCAAAATGAAATGAAACACAAATACATGGAAAAGAAAGAAATAAGCAGGAAAGAGAGTAAATCAGCTAGAGAAAAGAACTAGCGTTCCTGACTCAAAATGATCTTCAAAGGTACACTTGTGCACCAACACCCATGTTGTCCCTCAATTACATAGATCAAAATTCCATGGTTACTATCATTTGGACTGGATTGATGTTCATAAACATCCAGCTAATTATGAACAGCAGCTGCTGTTGACAAGATTATCTATGTGAAAGAAGTAAATTACTTACTGAAGGCTAATAAATATATCATCTTCAACTGGATCTCCAACACCATGATCAAATGTTGGCGCATAAACCGATCCCTACAAAATATTGCTTATTACAATCCAATATGTGAAGAGTACTTATGCGCTATACATATTCTTATCAAAAATAAGAAAGATGAGTTTATGCTCTGACCAGTGCTAAAGTCTCAACAAGAACAAAATAATGTTACCATCAGTAGGTACTACTATGTCGAGTCTCTTAAAACATACAGCAGTAGAGCAGGATCAAATGTCCATGGAGCTGATTGACCGATTGCATAATTAAAAGGTGTAATGTTTAAAAGGTTTCAAATAAGCTATTCTATACATAGAACCCTCACCTCCCCTTCTTGCATGAGCTTCCTCTGGGTCCTAAGATTCAAGAAAATCACTCAGAATTACAAATATCTGAAAAGTTCAAGCACGAAGCATTGTGATTCATACATATGTAATCATTTGTGTTACCTAAAATGCAATGCTTTTTAACATCTTGACACATGTTGTGTCAAAATCAAAAGTACATATCAGACCATGGCATATTTAAATGCTTCATACCATAAAAAACCAATGCATCGGGATTGTAGGTTCTTCTTTTGTCTTATGCCATTCTCAAAAGATATTTAATAGTGTTCTATTTTTCAAATCTAAACTCTAATATAATCACTTATAATGCAGTTCTAAACTCATATACTATTTGGATAAGGGCCTTTCCCATGTATATTTCTTTAAAAATGATGTTTAAGACTCATCCTCACTAAACATATTGATAATTTTAGTCTTAACCAAGACAGACTGGTGATATGTGTGTTCATATCTATAATTCTGTTGTTTTAACAGTTGCACCATAGTTTGTTCATTAATGACACCAGGACTTATTTCCACAGCACTAGTGTTCTCTTGCAATTTATTCAGGGCTTTTCTGACCTTCTTGTCTTTCAAGTAGTGCTTCAAAGATTAGGAAATTTCCATGAAAAAAGCAATGCTTTGGAATGGATGTCAAGGTAGAAAACCAAATAATAAAAATAAAGTACAAATTTTGGAGGCCAACCTCCATTGCATCCAGCTGATGACGATAAAGATGGAACCCCATCCTGAAGAACTGCAGCAACATCTGAGGCCTAACTTGAGAATCAAATGATGAAGCTTTGTGGCCATAACTTGCTGATGCGCCGAGCCACTAGATGCTAGAGTGCCTTTCCAGCACCAGGAGGGCCAGCTAAACCCACAATATGCCTGCACAACATTTTACAAGATAATTCTTCTGAAAAGCAATAAAAAGATCTGTCAATTGATTCAACAAAAGAGCAAACATATGCTCTTTTTAAGCAATGATGTTCAAACAATAAAACAAGTGAAAAATAATATGAGGTTTGTCATTAACTATCAAGGATGCACCCTCGTGTCCTATAGTTCTAAGCCCATAGAAAGAAAACTACAACTAGGAAAAGAATTGGAAATTTATAACCACAATGCATATTCAACCATGCTCATGTAGACTCTTCTAAACTAAGGAGATTTAAAACCCAAGGATGCCCTGTTCATTGTATAACACATTTGGTTGCAAGGAAATATGGTAGCAAACAATAGGCAATCTGTTACTCAAAGTTGAAGTGATCCAACTTCTTTTACATTACACTAAATTCCATCACATGGGGGTGCTTTATGTTGGTGCATCGACTTTGGATATGGTTCAATAGGTGGGTGAGCCCAAAAACATCTTGCCACAATGACTGGTGACCACATAAAATACACAACCTAGCTAGTACAAACTCCTGCCAACAAGGTAGTTGTATGATCCTTGACTATGCACCTCTGGCAGTTAATCCAATTCGGAATCTACTAACGGAGCTAGCATGAAGCAATCGGGTCTCAGGGACGAAGCTCAAACTGGCACCAAATGGTGAGTGTGTTGTAGTCAAGCACAGGAGTTGAGGAGGAGTCATAGTTTGAGAGACAAACAGACTTACCCACTTCTGGGGCCGGAGAATCCCTATGTAGCCTCCATTGTCCTGACCCTGGTTGAGTCAACCTTTTAGGAGAGTTGGTCATTTAACACAGACGAGTTGGTTTGGCAGACCCGGTTCAAACCCTCCTTGTAATTTAATCCCCATGTTTATTTGAAAGTCCATAATGGATCGACTTCACGCAAGGTACGGGGTCAGCACGCTGGTGGGTAATACAAACACGACATTCATATTAAACTCAAATCCTATAAGCTTGAGCTTTTAGGAGAGTTGGTCATTTAATATGGTATCGGAGTTTGGTTTGATAGGAGGTCCTGGGTTCGAACCCTCTCCTTGCAATTTAATCGCCATATTTATTTGAAAGTCCATAATGGACTCTGACTCTCCACGTGCGTAGGTATGGGGTTGTGTGCACGTGAGGGAAGGTGTTAAAGCATGGTATTCATATTAAACCCAAATCCTGTAAGTTTAAGCTTAGAGAGTTTTGGCTGCTTACTGTGATCGTGAGCTTAGCTCTGCAGAGGTCCTGCGGATCGAACCCTCTCCTGCAATTTAATCCCATGTTTATTTGAAAGTCCATAACGGACTCTAACTTCCATGTGCACGTATAAGGTCGTGTGCACGTGAGGGAGGGTGTCACACGATATTCATATTAAACCCAAACCCAGCAAGCTTGCTTCTTTAGGAGAGTCAGTCATTTAACACAGATCGTAGCCGTTTTACAGAAGTCCCTGCCCGAACCCTCCTTACAATTTAATCCCCATGTTTATTTGAAAATCCATAACGGACTGACTTTCCAATACGCAGTGCGAAAAGATGGGTACTACGCAGACGCTTATGAGGTTGTCAAGCATAATATTCATATTGAACCTAAATCCCATGCTCGGTCTTTGTGAGAGTTTGCACTATTTAACAAGCTTTGTTTCAGGTATGAACATGTGATGCACCATGGCTTGTATATATTACTTAATATAGATTTTTTTTTTCATCTATTGTGCAAACTAAGTCTAATAAATGACACCTGTGGCCCAAGATAGAGCAGCATGCCAAAAGGTGTTGATGTGATAAGACCCAAATAATTAGGATAAGTGCTTGAGTCTGTGTATGTAAATTGATAGAAACGTCCAGTAATACAACATACCAAAATGCTAAGATTGCTCAAGTGAAGAAGCTACAACTTACTTCGAATTGGGATTCGATGCTACTGCAGCAGTAGGAAGAAGATGTTCAGCCAAAGTATCATATATCTCCTCCATACACCTTGAAAAGAAACGAAAATGACAGTTTAAATTCAAAAAATACACATACTTGCATACACAACTGAGAAAGAAAGAGCATTTTTTTAAAAGGTAAATTCTCATGCCTATTGGAACTTTAGCCTAGAACCTCCCACAAACCCTCCACAAACCTTTTACCACTTGAACCAAACCTTGAGGTCAACTGAGAAGTGAAAATCAGCAAATAGTGTTCAACTTCCTAATACCATGCTTCATATAAGATTAGATTGTAATAAATGTGCATCTGCTTGTTATCACAAGATATATTAGACCGTTATAAAATGTGTATCTGATTGCTATCGAAAGGATATATTTAAATCAAACTTTTTTTTTTGATCAGTAAAAATCAAGTATTATAAAAATGAAAATTCCTAGGAGTACACAGGACGTGGACAACCAGAAAAAGCCAAAACAAGGCAAACAAAACCTACCTGCACCCCAACCAAGTGAGGAAATCTAAAACAGATTTTGTATTAGCGTTGCTATACAGGTTATATATTTAAATCGAAACTATAAATGGCTAGTACATATATTTTGTTATTTTGTTGGATTAAAGGGGAAATTTGACCCAGAATTATGAATCAAATATATAGCCTTCAAAATCAAGCAGAAAAACTGGCAGCAATGTGATACTCTTATCATCTTAAAGAGAATGATTTTTTTTTGTGCTATCTACTTTTCTTTTCCTATTTGGGAGGGGGGTTCCATGAATCCTGAATCCAGCCATCCAAATTTGCAAACTGGCCATACCTGCCTTTCCACAACAGTGATTTGCCCCTTTGACTACATAAAACCCAGCTATTGGCAAGCTAATATATCACTAAAAATAACCATACACATATTTACATTACCAAAAATTAAGAAGAAGAGCAAATATTTTGATTGTTAGCAACAAGATTTGACCTTCAAACAGCATTCCCTTGCAAATTGAGACCTCGTCCCACTCCCGCCAAACAAAGATTGCACATTTCGTCTAGTAGGTGAATTGGAGACTGAACATATATACGTTATTGGAACCGTCAACTTCCTTCGCAAAAAGCTCTGCAGATGAGTAATTCCTCTTAATCAACACCACACCAAGACAATCAACCAAACAAAGAAATTTTGAATTATGAGAAATTTTCCCCTCCTAAAGGTATTTCTGCAAATAATCGATATTTTGCTTCAAAAAATGTTTCGAAAACAATATAGGCGTCGAAACAGCCATTGTGATTACCAGATCAAACATATTATTCTTCAATGAATAACAAGCTAGGGCTGTGGATTCAGTTATCGTGTGAAATTTACAAGGAAATCCGAAATTATGTAGGGAAACGAACAGAGAATTAGAAGAAGAAGCAGACCTGACGAGGAAGAAGAAGACCAAAACCCTTGTGAAGCTGTTGTAAAGGCGGTAACCTCCATATTTGGATGTTATCACTGTAGAGTGAGAATAAAAAAAAGAGATGGCACCTCTTCTCCATCCAGAGTGCAAGAATCATTACAAATTTTGTTTTTAATAAAATAAAATTCCAAATTTATCCTCAATTTTTATGAATATTACGAGTTATACCAACTTGTCCTTATCAATACCTGCCATTAAAATCGTAACAGAACTTTTCAGTTATAAACGGTCACCGGGCTGTTTCTTCACTGATTTTGAAAACAATTTTTTATTCTTAAAAACAAGATAATAAGAAATAAAAAACATGTTTGAATTCGAAAAAAATCGCTAAATTTAAACAACAAATAAGAATTTTCAAACAAAAAAGGTTGATCTTTTTTTTAATCGAATTGCATTCAAATGCCCACAAAAGAAATATACGATGTCATCTCTTATCAAATTCTCATTTCTGACCATCCAACAATTACGATGTTATCTTATCATTTTATTTCTTAAATATTCTTTGATAAATTTGCTTTTTAGAAAAGAAAATCAAATATGGCTTTGATGCTTCGTGTTTGAGAAAGAGATGATCAAACTTATAATATATAATATTTTATTATATTACTAATTTTACTATTATATTCATCCATTACCTTCTCCAAGATATATATATATATATATTATATATATATATATATATATATATATATATATATATATATATATATATATATATATAATATATTCATCCCTTTTAGGCATGTAAACCATGTTATAGTTTACAATAGCATGCCTTTGGTTATAATTTCAACGTTTCAAAATTTGTGTTTATTTGTAAGATAGATCGAGTGTTTGCTTGCAAATAAAAGAACCATGATCTTTTGTTATTATTGTTATCACTGGATAATTAGATTAATTTATAAATTGAATTTAAATGGTGTTCATGGATCAAAAGAGATTTTGTCATGAAAATTTAGTTTGGACATAGGATATCACCAAGGTATTGTTTTTAAAATCGAGTTAAACCAATTAATTGATCAATTTGCTCTCTAAATGTGAAAAAGTCTCCAAATTCAAATCTCAAAGAATAATTAACTATTGTAAAGCAATACCCAATTATAAAAAAAAATTAAAATTCTTATTGGAATTCAATCATAATTCTCCAACATATCCATTTTACCATTACTTTATCATAAACCAAGCCTCAAGAACAAGTTAGGCTATTTATTTATATTAAGACTAAAAGGCCAAACAAACGCCTAATAGAGAGGCATAACAATTATTTGCCCTTTTTATTGAGGCAATGAAATAACATATTAAAATGCAAGGAACAAAACCCATAAGATAAAATATATTTATTAAGATATGGATATTTTTATAATTTAGTATATCAAATTTATTATATAAATTCCCTTTTATGTAACATTATTTCAATGATAATAAAAGTTTAAACACCATTTCTGGATAAACTCATTTCCAAACCATAAAAACCTATTGCTCATTGTTCCACCAATATTCCTTGCCAACCAAAAGTAACGAATCTTGAACACAAATGTGATGGGACAGGAAGATAAAGGAAATAATTCTTTTATTTGAGGAAGGAAGAGCCGATAAACTTTAAAATGTTCATGCCATGTCTCTTCCTATATCAACTTTTGGCTTTGAAAGTGAAACAATATTTTTCTCTTTTGGATGTAAAATAGGAGGGGAGGGAGGGTGGTAAGGACAGAACAGTCCCCACAAACCACCATTTCCAACAGTGACCTAGACAGACCATTCATTTTGGTTATACTCTACATGACTCCTGAGAGAGAGTGTACAGCTTATGTATTTAAGGGCGCGCGCATACGATTAGTCCCTCATCAGAGTGCACCGCCGTTTCTGTGCCTTCTCCATCTTATATTCTGATGGCTACAAGAAGTAAACAAAAGCTTTACTAAATAACACAATCGATAGTTGGTTTTTTTTTTTTAAATGAATGGAGAAGGAAAAATCAAAATCCACAATAAAACTGCTCTTTGATGATTATTATAATTATTGTTTGTTGTTATTGTTATGAATCGCACAAGCTTTGATGCAAAAAAGCATCGGTTAAAGAACATAAAAATATAGAATTCAAAGTTAAAACATACAAAAGTTTTAATATGATTCAATCAATTATGTTTTTATTCAAGAAAAAAAGAAAATCTTTCCATTATTCTTGAAAACACAAAATATAATATTAAAGCATTACTATACTCAAAAGACTAGAAAAAAATCATAAAACCTTAGAATACCCATAATACCAAGAAAATACTTTACATGCACAAAATACTATAAATTATTTATAATTTATTTACATGCACAAAACACCATCAGAAAACCTTAGAAAATACTTTAATGCACAAAATAAACTTTACATGTCTATCCATTTCTAATTTTTTCATCTCATGACCTAAAATATTTATAACAATATTTTTAAAAGTTTTCCTTATTCTACAAGGAGAAATAATGTATAATAATATAACATCTAAAATTGTGTATAAACTTACTAAAATTAGAGATTTGAAACATATTCAACCGTTGGATTCTCATTTGCTAGTCATTGAAGTGTTTGAACAATATGAAGTGATTATTAGACGTGTTTAAAGGCTGCCACCATAAATTTTAAAAACTAGTTGGCCCTCAGTGATTATCCAATTATGAACTAGACATGAGACTAGTTTCCTTGGGCTCTGTTTTCAATCAGGAGAGTCTAAGGAAGAACATACTTAATATAATTCCTAAATGTTTATTCAAACTCATTTTATCTTTTTCTCTTTATTACATAAAGATTGAGAAATTTAAAAATATGTAAAATTTTAAAAAATATTTAATTATAATTAAAAAAAAATCATTTTTATTAGCATTTTTTCCATTCTCCTAGTACTTTCAGGAATCCAATCAAACCCCTAAATGCTGTTCAAATTACCTGTGGGCTTAAAAAATATGGAACCCGAACCCGCTTTGAGCCATCAGCCAATCTTTTGCTTGGGAACTGATTTTCTACACCAGCAGAACCACTGTAAACCTTCATCAAGAAAATTACAAGTTTGATGACCATTAGTATGTGCAGTCCATTTCAATATGAAAAAAGATCAAGTTGACAAATTCACTTTTTTCTATTCATTTCAAGCAAATAAAGACACCAAGCATCTTTGATCACAGTGCTTCTGAATATAAGATTATTTTGCTTATATAGCCAAATAACGTATTTTCATGAAAAGTGTTGTTCTAAAACTTGTGCATCAAGGATGAACAGGGGGATTTCAGCAGCATTCCAGAAATGTAATCCTACACTGTGCTTTGGTGTGATAAGGAGGTGAACTAGGATCTCAAAATCTTATTCCATGTTTGGATAGGGGTAGAATGGATTATGACTTGATAAGTAATACAGTTCACAAATCCCATCCAATAGATGGGATTTGCAAACAGAATATGTTTTCCAACCTCATTGTTATTTCAAGAGAGAACCAGATATAAAATATGGATATCATTTCCTTAGAAAATAGTATCCTTGGAACATAATAACCTATCTCAGCATATTCAAGACCTACTATTAGAATGCTAAATGTACCTTAAAGAGGATAGCCAGTGTGAGTAGGCATGTTATTTAGAGCACCATTATGACCCTGAATTCTAGAAACTATTCATAATAAGAAAATGGAGCTCTTTTCCATTACAGGACCAAAATTCTAAATCAAATTTACATGCATATATGCAGAAAATAACTAGTTTTGTGGACCCCAGTCCAATACCATATAAATAACAAATCATTTGGACTCTCATGTAAACCGGTGTAGCGCAGTCTGAGGTGGGACACTGAAACGTCTCTCTGAAAAGACCAATTATGTAAAAGTGAAAGTCCAGTACTGATCTTTAAAATTAAATGCGCTCCGATGATCAGACCCACGGATTAGTTGTGATGATTCGATTAATCGTTGGATTCGGAACGTTAAATACAGACATAAACAATCACAGTCGATATTTAAAACCAAACTGATTCAACACGATAACAATATTTTGTTATCGTTTAAGGATGAAAAATGAACCATCTAATCGGGCATCACAATGACTTTCGTGATTGTGTTAATAATAAACCACAGTGATGGTGTCTGCTGTGGTTACATGCTGTGATTAATATTCGTTTTCTTCAGGCGCATGAATGGTGCCTTGTTAAAACCATGATGCCAGTTGACGAACATTGTTTGCGAGTGATTCACTGAAGACTGTTGGTCAATAAACAACAACTAAGTCGGGAACAAATAAATAAGCAATTAACAATTGAAGGAGTGTAGCATATTGGGACTGGAGTTGGAAATTACTAGACGAAATGTTGGGGCAAACAGCAAGAAGCAGTCTTGATAGGGTTTCAGGGAACACATTGCATATCATTCCAATGCCACTGTCCGTGATATTAGACCTGAAAAGGTCAGATAATTTCAGACTTGAAAACCAAGCAGATTAGTTCTTTTAAAACAACATTCACAGGGAAAATATCTGAAACCAATGTTATACAATGTTTTCACGAGGAAACCTACCCTTGTAGACCCTTTTTCTGTTTTAATATATGGTACATAAGACTAGAATTGTGGAAACGCTTAGGAAATCTGTTAGAAGTATAGCACTCACTTCTATCCTATCATATTAAGGGCAAGTTCCATATGGAGGCATAACTAAATTCCGTTTGTATGAATTATCTTTCTCTTAGAAGGGGGGGAAAACAAGGGTAAATTGATAGCTTTAAAATTTTAAGCTTTGCTAACTGCCTCACTCAATAAACAAAGCATTGATGTGGGTTCAAAATAACTAAAAACTAGAGAGATAGAACACAAGGCAAAAAGCCTTCACTGCCTCAATCAAGAAGACTAAAGCAGAATTTTAGCAAGCTAACAACCTATGTTTCTCAAACCAAACTATCTTATAAATGCTCAACAAAAATCAAGAATAGGGACTGAGGCATACCCACTCAAATCAAGCAATTCTAAATTTGAATAGCTTGATGCAATTGCAGCAACTGATGCATCAGTGATTTCTGATCCAAGAAGAAGTGAGAGCATTCGAAGCGCCCTGAACATTGAGCAAGCAAGCAGCATGTATCAGAGCTTTAGTCATTAGAGATCGTGTTCTTAAAAAGTCAGATTTTCCATGAAGTAGAGTGAATATCCTATGAAAGATGAATATTAGTGATGGCCTTTTAATGCTTCAGTCTACATTTTAAAACTGTAATGACACATAATTATTAAACTAAATATCTGGCAGGTTATTGAATTAATAAACTAAATACTGGGAATATCAAGAACCAATAAACAAAGCACCAACCCACATTGTCAAATTATTAGATAAAAGATTAGCTACAGTTACCAAATTAATGAGCTCAATATGAGCTGCATGATCAAAATAACAAACTAAAGTAATGCCTGTAATGATTTCTTAACAGATTATTGATGTTTCCCATATTTAGTGAACTAAACATCAAGCATAAGATTGGAGTATTTGCAAGACCTGAAGTTTGCAGCTGTAAGGGCAAGCACAACTGCATGAGAAAGTCTAACTGAAGCAATGTGTATGTTTTGCAACCTTGGGCAGGTCCTTCCCAGACCATCAACCATGGTAGTAAGATCAGTACTATCATTTTCGTGCTGAGAAAAGTCCAGGGAGATCTCTTTCAAATTGGGGCAATTAAAAGCCTGTACAAAGGAGGCTTGGATAAATACAGGAGAATTGGATCACATTGTGAAAGTAAATAAATTAATAAATAAATAATAAAATAAGTTAGAGCTGAGGATGATCAGCCCCTTAAAAGAGAAAAGGATAAGGGAAAAATAATCACCATCTTGGACAGGGAGTGCAGATCTGAAAGCCAAAGTTTAGAAAGACTTGACGAGCAAAGAATAAAACCCCCAAGATTAGCACACCCTTCCATCTTCAGGCTTTTAAGGCATCGTTTGTCCGCCACAAAACGACCCAATTCATCTCTGCAATTGGAGATGACAAAATGGACCCAATTACTCACTTAAAAGTAGTAGGGACTATTTGTCTCATTTCACAGAACAAATTACTCACTTGAAAGTGGTACAAGTTTTTTTGCCTTAGACCATACAGCGTTTAAAACACATAATGAAGACTATAAAGTTTATTTCATATAATTTAGGACTATAGTACATCTAAATGACAAAAAGCAAAGTAACACCCACAAACACAAAAGACGATCTGAACAGTCATGATTATGGTCTACAACAACAAAAGTAAAATTAAGAAAATATGTAAATGGTCCATATCCATGGAAATGTATACTGTAATCAGCATTAAAAGCCATTGTCAAATCTGAAGATTATCATCGAGTTTACCCCATTAATTTTTTAAGCTGATTCAAGCCCAACCAGGATTCTACATTCATGCGTAATTCCAAAAGTTTGAGCAATATTTAGAGTACTAAACATACCCAATAATCAGTTGATAGCAGTGCCAGCTGTAAGAAATCTCCATATATTCAAGATTAAGGGCATGAAAATGCAATCACAGGCCAACATCTGTCAGCATCCACAGCACTGCAATCAAGCAAAAAAATTAAATCAGATCAATACTTCCTCACCTTCAGATTTACCCTTTCTATGTAATCTTTTTTCCAGTAAGTGTAGAGTTTTTCTACGTGGTAACAAAAAATTAATCAAATAAACAATTTAAGCAAATGTTTTCAACAGAAATGAAGGATCTAATAGCGATCCTTTTTTTTTAGGGCTAATAGCCTAATAGCAATCTAGTAAAACAAGCATTCTGATTATCTAGTTCAGATGTTGATTTGTGGTTGATAAATAAATCAGCATCAATTCTTCACAGAAATTAGCTAAAAGGAATAATAACATTAAACTATAATCTGAAGTATAATTTTCTCCTCTTGAAGCTCACAAATGAGATCATTTGTACCGATTACTTTTTTTAAAAAACTTTGTGACTAGATCATTTTCATTTCAGTTGCTCCACTCATGGACCCATTATGAGTAGAACCATCAACTGAAACCCAGATCTGAAAGAGTTCCATCGAAACCCAGTAAAAACCCTAACCTTTTCCATCCCTAATAGAGCCTGATAGCTGAACATATTCTGCAACACAGATCCAGCAAACCGCCTGAGCACTCATGGGAACCCTAAGCCTGAGCTCCTCCGCGGCCCTCCACACAGCCTCATGTGCCTCTCCACCCCTTACATGACCCTTCCAGCATTGCCGGCGGTGGCAGCCTCCTCATCACCTCCCACAAGCAGCTAGCTGGCAATCCACCACCTCCCAACTCCGATCCCGTCTCCTCCTCATCTTCAACAACCACCTCCTCTTCAACCCCAGCCGACCGCCTCACTTCGCCGTCATCAAACGAAAGCGCCCGCCGCAGGTGCGTATACTGCTGCCTTGGTGACGGATCCGCCGTGGAGGCGGATGAGTCCGTCGGCGTAGCGGCGCCGTCGATGCTACATGAATGGCCTTTTTTCGGGAGACCACACCGGCCACAGTTATAGCTGCCACGCTTTTTACCACGCTTGGCGTCGGCCAACGCCGCCATTGAAGAAGCGGAGCCGCCGTCGCCGGTGGACGGATGAGGCACCTGGCGGTGCTGCATCTGAAGTTCGTTCTTGGGAGGAAAGCAAATAGATGGGTGAAAGAAAGAATGACTTAGGAAGCGCCAACAAATAAAGAATGGTCGGAAAGACGCTTGGGGAGATTACCACAGTTTGGCGCCACGATTTTGAAAAATAAAATAAAATGAAATGGGAAGGGCGTGAGCTGTCTGATGTGGCGGGCGATGGCGCTACAGTTTGCATGGACTTTTATTTGTTTACTTTTGTACAAAAAATATATATGCAACCTGGTGAAATATTTGAGATTTTTGGATTCTGAAATAAAGAATTGTCTTATCCATCGAATTGATTATAGAGCGGGTTTGCGTAAATCCTACCCGACTCGATTTAATATTCATTATTTGTAAAAATTATAAATTAGTATAAGGTATTAAGGTAAGGTATAAATACCTAATTATCAATGGGGATGGTGATAAAGATAAATTTGTTTTTAAAATTGGCAAAACAAAAGTTATTTATAAAATAACTTTAAAAATGTCTCGAGATATCTTAAATAGTGTAAAGGTAAGTCTTCTAATCGTAATGTCAAAATACCTATGGTCATTTTGTCCGATCCTCATATTTATAACTAAATATTTAAAGGTATTTTTGTCGAAAAGTATCTTTTTACACTTGTATTTAAATTTCCAACAAAAAATATTAATTTACAATTTATCCTTTTAAATGGTTATTTTGATAAATAAAAAAATCTAATTCCGATAAGGGTAGAAATGGAAATATAAATAATATGGAAACCTAATTCTCAACAATTGCCTTTAGAGTTTACTTGTAATGAGGGACGAAAATGACCAATTGACTATAAGTCACATGTGCCGGCTGGAGTAGCTTCTAACCTTTACTAAATCACAAATTTTTATTTTTAATGAAATCCATAATTCTATTATTAGGAAAATAAATTAATATACATATAATATTACATGAATATGTAACAAAAATAGTTTTCTAAATTATATAACATGTTTAATATTTATAATATAAAAAAAACAAATTTTTAGCAAATCATAGATGATTTTTTTTTTTTTTTGTAAAATATGTTTTAGGAAATTATAATATGTACTTCAAAAAATGAAAACGATTTTAAAAAAAAAAAAACACAAATAAAAGTAAATGGGTTTTTTTTTTTGGGAAGTATAATTATTAATTGTTGATTTTTTTCATCAATAATTATTCTTTTCAATTTCGTTAACTATTTAATATATTATTCAATAGGTCTTCCGATAACAATATTTCCAATGCTAGAGCCTAGAGTGGTTGCGCTTTGTAGGCAGAGGTGTTAGTATCGTATATTTAATTAATAAAATTAAAATTAAAATATGAAAACTTCGTAATGTGTCTTAAGATTTGTTTTTAATTATGATAGTACTATTTAATTTATGATATAATTAATTATGAAATACAAGTAATGATATAGTAAGTAAGAAGGGTGAGAAAATACAAATAATTCGAATAAAATACAATGAAATTAACTATGGTACTGTAAAAAAAAAGATTCTTGCAGACCATTAAATTTTCCATTTATTAAAAGATGATTATAACTTCCAATTAGCTCAAACAAATAGAGACTTGATAAAATTTATAGTTAAGGTAAATTATTATTAAAACTTCTACCAACTTATTATCATTTTTTTTTCGATTTTTATAATTTTAATTGCTTTTGTTGTTTGACAATCATTCAACGAGGAGATTTTTACCTTCTTTAATATTTGAAAACTTTTACCAAGCAATTAAAAAAAATTGTTTTTTTAAGATAAAAATAATTTAATTAAATCCCTAAAAACCATAAATTATTAATAGCATAATTAAGTACATCGTTTGATAGTTAATTACGCATTTTAATAATGCCCATTGTAGTATAATATATTTAGATCGATTTGCAACGTGCTTGATACGTTAATTTGATATCTTGTCTCATTGTATGCACTTTTCTCATTAGATCGTCCGGCTTGCAAATAAATCTGTAATGACGAAAAATCAAGCCGTCGTATTGAGGCAGCCATGGCCATTCATCAGCATGAGACGACGACAATTGTCATGCCATGCCTCTTTTACTTTCTAACTTGTGGCACCCCCAACACGGGGTGCTCTAATACCAATTAAGTTGTAACCATCCTTTTTTTTTTTTTTTACCATACCATTAACTTGTTCGTTCGTATCTTGTTGAAGCATTTAACTTGAAATATATTATGTAGCAGCGGATTCTGAAATATGTGAAACTCAGCATAAAATGGGAGTGTTCAACATATATAAATTATTTTTTTTTACAATGCTTACGAAAGCAAAACATATACAAAAATATACCAAAAGGTATTCAGTGGACACCTAGTAGTGTGTTGGTCTTGGTTGTTGATGTGGAGTGTCCGGACTTCTTGTTCCTGCTTATCCCGTACCTACACGGATGAAACACCCATGCTAAGCTTATAGCTTAGTGGGAGATAATACATGTGAACGTTTTCTAATAAGAGTCATCACACTTTACACAACTGCATATCATTTCTTCATTTCTCTTATATGGTTGTTAGTGTTCTAAACATATCGTTTACATATATTTATACATATAAATCTTGTCGTCTTATCATGTTTCATTTTATATCATATTTCATTTACACTTTTCTTTTTGTACTTATCAATGTATACATATCATTACATAGCAATGTTGTATTTTTCATATAATATCATGTCATTTGCATATTCTTGTCATTTTTCTTATGTTTTATGCCTGCAAATACCTTAGAGTGGATCTGAGAGCTATAAAGACCTGAAGGTCTTTATAATCGTTTATGCTGAGACAATGAGTATAAAATTTCCAGATATTCACATTATCGTTGTATGAGACAATTCTGTATATAAGGAGTGAAAAGCGGCTATTATCATTGTATAAGACAATGACCATATAATCATTGTAACCTTTATTATCATTTAATAAAAGCAATGGCCAATATAAGGAACCCAAAGTAACTATGTGGCTGGCAAATTCGTGATCGATAATGTGCAGTCTTTTTCTCCATAATAGGCATATCAATTTATCCCTCTACTAGGTTATGAACAGACAATCTGTTTCTTTTATTTCATTTACAATATATATCACATATCCCTAAAAAACTATTGTTATCTGGTAATTATATGCGATATTTTCTTATCTTTTCCGCATGCATCTTTATTCTTGTATTTTTTAGACATTTATACGTTTTTCCATATACCTTAATTACACATTTATCTTTTCATCCCTTAACTAATGGATAACATTACATTTAAACACATTAACAATTGTGACAAGAAGTAATGTTTTATACCATAAACACGCCTCGTGACGAGGTACATAATATTTTCATATCATTTTTTTATACGTATGCGAATCATTTTCATTCCTTATTAAGATCCTCAATTAGTCAGATTGTGATTGTTGAACTTAACGTAGAACTAAAACATATTAACTAGTAGTGCGGCAGGCGGAGCTTTACTCTTTCTATGTTGGACGAGGAAAAATGCAGAGAGCTGTCTCGGTCCTTAGGCAAAGGAGCTCATACGAGTGGAGCTCTAACCTAAGCGTTTGACTCTATGTACCTAAGTAAGGATGTCGACAACGAAATAGCCAGTTTTATTGTTTCCATATAATTCTTAACAAAATACACAATTTTCAAAACAAAACCATAAATCTAACTTAAACCAACTAACAACACTTTTAAACATCAATTCCATACCATTCCATACACTTTTTCCAAACATATGTAGATTTCATACAAAGTTTCATACATTTGCTTTTCTTGCACTTCTCTTCCTTTTTTCTTCCTTCTTCTTATTATCTTTCTCATATATTCTATTATCCTCTCTTCACCGAAAATTTGCCTATAAAAATACAAATTAGTTTCTTTTAAAAATATGTTTGGCTTTATCAAATACAAAACACTTTTTTTTTACTTTTGTATTTGGTCATTTATTTCCTTTTAATTGCAATCCTAACTTATCTTATTTTCACTTTAACATATAATCTTCATAAATCATGACATATGGGTCATGAATTGGTAAATTACTAATTTACCCTTAATTTTTGTATTAATTTTGGGTTTTTTTTCTATTTTATTTTTAGCATTATTTTATTTCAGAAAAATATATTTTTTCATCTATTATACCCTAAACATGTTATAAAATTGTCATGGTATAATTTTAGGTATTACAACAACCACAAGTGCACAAAGGCAACGACAATCATATGTGCACTAAGACGACGACTAAATCATGAAAAAATATATAAAAACCTAGATATGTGTGGAATAATCATTTTATTAAGAAAATAAATATGGAAAAAAAATGTGTAGATGGGTGATTTTAAGCCAAAAATCACCCCTCCTTACTTAAAGAAAATAGACTAGCATATAAAAAGTTGAGAGAAAATGAAATATAGGATGATGAACATATGTTGTAGAAGTTGGCATGTGAAGTTAGTGTTCCAGTTAGTTGCAACTATTCCAGAAGCTTCCAAAACATGTGACTCTTATATATATATATGAGTTGTACAATTTTTATGTGTCTGTAACAAACTATTATGAGAAATCTATTGAATATATTTTGCTTTTGATCATGGTATCAAAGCAGGTTTTCCATGACATAAAATATTTTATCGTGATCTAAACAAGGATGAAGGTGTAGATCCAGATGAAAATATGGATGGGAACTGCACAACAAGAATCTCGATCTAGTCAAGTGCTTTTTGGAGAAATCAGAGAGGGAAACGTCAAAAAACTGAGAGCAACAAACAGGAGAAAATTATTTGAACATTTTGGAATATGAAGCTATCCATCTCCACAATTCAAATCATCTAGGGATGATTCTCGTCTCGTACCAAATAACTGAGCATTTTACCAGCGGAGTCGATCCGTTAAAATTGCTTTTAGAGCAAAAACTAAACTTTGTTTCATCGATTGAACATACACACCTCCAGCGGCAGATTCTTTGCAATATCCAAGTTGGAAAAAAGTGGATTGCATGGTGCTCTCTTGGCTCTTAAACTCAATTTCAAAGGACATTTCATAATCGTTTATTTTTGCAAATTCATCACATGATCTTTAGCTAGAGATTGAAGCCAGGTTTGGAGAGAGTAACACACCTTAGATCTATCAGATACAGAGAGAAATTAACACTACTACACAAGGTAATATGTCAGTAACTCGGTATTACTCAAGGCTGAAACGTCTACGGGATGAATTGAAATGCTTGGAACCATTTCCAACCTGTGTGTCTTATGGGATTAGATGATTCCTTTGATCATTCAAAGGATCGGATACTTCTAATGGATCCATTGCCATCAGTGAACAAAATTTACTCTATGATATTGAAGGTTGAGAAATAGAGACTCAATCGCAACGGGCATACGGAGAACCTTGAGATGACAACACTCACCAACTCTCATTATATTCTCACCAGTGGATTATAATAGTAAGAGAATTCCTCCTTTTAATTCTAGAAATGAAGCCTCCCAAACACTCAGTACAATTAGAACACCTGCAGCTCGAAAAGGAATGTATAAGAAATAAGAGGAATTTTTTCAAAATAAGGAATTTCAGCACTGTGAGCAATGCAGAATGACTAATCATACCATGGCCAACTGTTTCAAAATCCACGGTTATCCGGATTAGTATAAATCGCTCAAAAACAAAAAAAGGTGTTCACGAGTAGGGTATAAATCATACAACCATGAGAGCAAATTTCGTTGGTACTTCTTTGAACACACCATTTGACTGTGAAAATGACCAATAGATGATTCCAAGAGCTATGGCAAGAGATATTTCCCATAACAGTGTGGATCTCACAACTATTATTCAGAGGGAGATAGCAAAATACTTACATGGAAAAAGTAGTGGTGCACAAGCTCATGTTGCACAAACTTCCTTTGCATGTATAGCATTAGATCCTATTCATAGCTACAACTCATACACTTCTACCATATCTGGACAAGATTATTGGATAGTGGATATTGGTGCCTCAAATCACATGTGCCATGACATAAGTCTTCTCACTAATATTGAGTCCATTGATTCCCCACTGCCAGGTTTTTTACCGAAGGGAGGAACTCATTTTGTTCATAAAATGGGGAAAGTGACTCTACTTGGAAACCTTTTTCTTAGCCATGTTTTATACTTGCCTACATTCAAATTTATTTTGCTCTCTGTACATCATCTTTCTACTTCAGCTAATGTGTGTTTTAGCTTCTTCCCTTCTATCCGATGTTTGCAAGACCTGAAGACTAAAGAGGTGTTGGTTGTGGGTAAAGTTTTGGGAGCATTATACATTATTGACCTCAGTAGCTTCCATCACATTCCTACTTCTCTTGTAAAAACCAACATGCCTAGTGCATCTTCATCTTGTAATGCTTTTGCTTAATTGAATAAAAATGATCACCAAGTACTTCTTTTGTCACACCCCTAACCCCCCGCCTAGGCGAACGAAGGGGGCAGGAGACTATACTGAGACTCTTTACCTGCTTTTTCAGACATTGATGATCCAAAGTCTTATAATTGTATTAAAATGTCATATACAATGATACAAAAAATAAAACTACCACCGTAGTGGTGTTTACAATGTCAATACATATAGTCCCGAGTCCCATTTACATATACATATACAAAAACTATATAATTACATTTACATAATCAGAGCGCAAAACCTACAGGTGATGGACCCCTACAAGTGTGCTAGCCCAACAGTATGTAAAAGATCACGGATGTTCTCCTCTATACCTACACGGATAAAAACCCGTACTAAGCTTTACACTTAGTGGGAAACATATGACTTATCACATTATACACATGCTAATATTCATTCTGAGTAAGCATATAAATGACATATATCTGATGCGGATATAAGAATTTATGATTAATTCATATAAACTTATACACCTACTTGTATTTATAGCAGACTGATACTTGTCTAGATCTCCCGTAGGGGTTACAGAGCTTGTACTTATCCGGAGGTACCCGTGGGTATTACAGAACTTATACTTGTACAAAGGTACTTGTAGGTACTTTCATATCATAACGATGTACAGTACTTTATGCTTATTCGTTATTCAGAACCTTACCATATAATTGTTTGACTACCTAGACCAATAATAAGAAATGAGTATGACACAACACAATAAGTACCCTAAAGGTACGATCTGATGCGAGGTCTTGTAAGCGTGACGAGAGATGCAGAAAGCCAACATTGTGGCGCCCGAGCCGGGGGTTAGTTGACTACTGATCGACCAGTTTGAATACAAGTGGATGTCGGGTTGTCAGACGCCACTTGAGGGAGAAAATCGGACGGAGTCTCCTTTGTGCAGAGGCTCTGAATCTAACACGCAAGAGCACATCCCCACACAGTCGATATAATCACAACATGAGTAAAGCAATGACTTGGGCTGATAACTATACTCATCATGATACAACAACTATATCAATAGTTTCAAAAGAGTTAATCAATTATCTTTTATACAACACATATATTAAAATTAGAATTCTAATACAGCTGTATGCATCACAAAAACCCGAGCCACAGTCCCAGGCTTTTATTCTAGAAACTCATTTCACCAGGACGAATCGTTTATAGTGCGCTCACATTACACGAAAATATGTTCCCTCGACAGGGGTGGCTGTGCTCAGTGTGGACTCTTTAAGTGGGCTACTCTCCGCTAAGTGCATATGCAATGCTCAGAAATAAACACACATTCAAGCAAATACATGATCCCTACTTGAATGTCTACATGATCAACTCATGCCAGAGCCACTCAGAGCTCCCTCACACTGCCTAAGCCATGTATAAGAAAACATCTTTTTCAAACAGATTCTTGTTGTTTTAGAAACTATCTCACTGAAGTGTGGTGTGTGGGACTACCCTCGGCGAATGTGTTGGAGAACCTTAAGCAGTCTGGTCCTCCTTCAGGGGAAATGATCACATTGGATAGTCTCTAACCCCATTCTCGAAAATTAATCTGTGAAAATTCCTTTCAAAAACGTTTTGTTTTTCTTTCAATTTTCCATGTCATGCACTCACCTAATTTCCGGGCTACCCGGTGCATAGAAATGCATTATGATGCCATTTCAATAACTCATATAACCTGAACAAAATATATCGCCATGCATATGTCGCATAATTTAAATCACACAATCATGCTTAATTCCGATTCATTTACACGAAAAGTGAAACCAACTTGGACTAATTATCAAACACGAGCAATTCCATAGATCGCTCGACCAAACACATATTTCGAGAAAAATATATTTTAGTCATATTCTAAGGCAATTAAAACCCTCGATTCTTTGTTCCTTTCAAACATGAAGTGCTCGGTTCGCTTTGTGAACCTGAATCTCACGGCCAATTTCGGCCTCATACATACCAATACATGATTTAACACATGGTGCTGAAACAACTCAGATTCAGCCATGACAGTCAGTTGACGAAAATGTCTCAATAATTTCCAATAATTCGGTCTCAAGTTTTGGGACCGATCAAACGGCCGTTCAAGGCCTCAAACCAACCGAAACATTGAAAAACACTTAAATAAAGTGTAAAACCCAAGTAGGGAGAAGCCCCAACCTCTTGGAGTTTGAGAAAACTCCCTAAATCCGGCTTACGAAGCCCTCTCCCGTAAGAAGCGGCTTTCCTTGTCCCGAAGGCTAAGGAAGCGACCGGATCGCGCGTATTTCTAGAGAGAAGGAAGACTCTCTCTCACTAAAAACACCATTTCTAAACCCTCTGCATCTCCCCTGCTCCAATTCCCGTTTCCCCCCTTTTTGGCATTTGAGAAGTCAAACACTATTGAGTGTTTTATCTTATTATCATTTAAATATTTTCCTTTAATACCAATTATGTCCTTATTTTCCCAGTTTTGACATTCGGCACTATCTCGGCCGTCCATTTCATACTTTATACTCATATCGAGCATGCGCGTGAGTGCGTGTTATATGACTTTCGTCGCGCCGAGAAGCCGTTTCTGGCACTCGGCGATACCTCAAAATGTGCCAACTCATTGTCTCGAGGTGCGAAATTTTACGTGCTAGCTAGTTCGAGGCGATTCCAGCAGTTGCAATCTGGATTTAAGTCAATGTCAGGATGAAGACCAATTCAGATTTTTAACCGAGTACACAGTTTGGTAACCAAAATACGATTTTGCCATTTTCGAAATTAGATTTATGGGTCTTACATTCTCCCCTCCTTAAAAGGAATTTCGTCTCGAAATTCAGGACCATTACAATCACTCACATGCATATGCAACGTGCATTCTACCATGCATGTAAACAGTCATTTAAATCTTAAACGACTAAACCACGTACCTTCATCCACTAGCGAGAAGAGGATAGGTGGCGCTTATCGTGTCCTCGCGCTCCCACGTGGACTCCTTCCTCCCATAGTGCCTTCGTAGTACCCTCGCTTCTTCTAACGGTCTTAGTCGCAAAACTTGATCACGGTATCAACTGTTTCTGCTGGTCCCTCCTCGAAGGTCCCATCAGTGTCAACCTCTATCATCTGATCCACCACATGAAATTTGGATCTGAAGTATACTTCAGACATGGAGACGTGAAATACCTCGTGGACACGACATCTTTGGGCGGTAAAACCACTTAGGCGTCTGTGATAGTGTCTATCCTCTCGAGTATCTCGAAAGGCCCAATGAATCTCGGTGATAGCTTTCCATGCTTGCCGAACCTGACCACTCCCCTCTTAAGCGTCACCTTTAAGAAGACATGATCCCCAACCTCGAACTCTAAGGGTCGACGTCGTACATACACATAGCTCTTCTATGGCTCTGGCCAGTGAGAAAGGCGTTAATAGATATCAAGCTCACCTTCTGGGAGTGTCTCCTAATTGGTCGAGGACCGTGATGGGCTCTCTCCCACCTTAGTCCAACATAACAGTGATCTACATGGCCTCCCAGCACAAATGTCTCATATGGTGCCATTTGTGTCTCCTTTGATAACTATTGTTGTAGAGCGAGGAATTCCACTAAGAGACAGTGCTTTCCTCTACCCTTAAGACCCGGGACCGTATGCTGTAGTGTCCTCTAACACTTGTATATAATCCACACAACATGTAGCTTCACAATCCTTACTTTGTGTGTAGTAGCCGGCCTTCCCAAGGCTGTCGACGGAGTTCCATGGACCATCAACTTGAATCATATCATAGGATCTCATATCACAGGAGCCCTTCTTAGTGTCTCAATAGCATGATACAATTTCGAGGGTATCAAACTCGAGTCACCCCGGAGCTCACATGCTAACTCTCGGTCTGGCATTGATAGCCGTAATAGTGTGTTTTCATCTGAGTCACTCCGACTCTATCACTCGACTCTAAAGTGGCGTGATAACCGTAATAAGTGTTTTCATCTCGAGTCACTCCCGGAAGCATCACTTTCGACTCTAAGTGCAACGTGATAACCATGTCCGTGTGTTTTCATCTCTCGGGCAACATAACTTTTCGGCTTACACTGCGAGCCTCTTTCGTTCACACAGAAATTTCAGATATCTCCACGGGTCTCTTACACCCACACAGAAATTTCGGATAACTCCACGGGTCTCTTACACCCACACAGAAATTTCGGATTTCTCCACGGGTCTCTTACACCCACACAGAAATTTCGGATTTCTCCACGGGTCTCTTACACCCTCACATAAATTTGGGACGTCTCCCCGGGTCTCTTACACCCATACAGGGTCGGGATATCTCGGTCTCTTCACACCCACACGAAGTGGGATCTCTCCCGGGTCACCCACCCATCCCCAGTCGGGATCTCTCCTGGGTCTCTTACACCCATCTGAGAATTCGGGATACCTCCCGGGTCTTTGCACCCATACTCGGGCTTCTCACCTTGGGATTGCGACCATAGCACTTTGCCGACACACTTTAATTACTCTTCATTTCACGATTCGAACTATGAGTCTTCATTTGGATGCTGGTCGAATATACACTCAACCCACACTCACAAGGTGTTGAATGACCGTATGTTGCACCACCCAGGCCCTCTGCGATGTTATTTATTGCACAGAGCGCAGTAATGCCATCTTGTGACACGAATCCAGATTGCCATGGTAGAATCTCGAGGAGATCTACTGCATATAATCCCGGGCCTATGGTCGACTCTCACCTACATCCTAGGGAAGAACATCTATACATTGGTTTCTCCCAAGGCCTTAACACTCTAAGTCCAAATCCATCACACAAGATGCAACAATTAATGAATATGATGCATCCAATTAAAGCACCTTCTCTAGTCGACAAGTGCAAAGTAGAAGCATTGCCCCCTACATATCCGGTACTCTTTGTATGCTCGGCCTTTGCACCATGGACCTCGCCTCCTAGAGACCCGATCTCGCCTCATATGCGGTGTGGCCAGGGAAATAACATATAGTCTACACCTTGACTAGAGGTCTGCTGTGAGTCTGTGGCCTGGGCCCGCCTGCGGCTCCTGCGGCCCTGTGCTCACAGGGTGCTCGTATAACACCAGCCAGGCTGGTTCCTGCGACCCGTACTAGGGTGTGGAGGAATGAGCCTTTACTCTCTGCTCACATTAAGCCCCGGGACTACTTGGCTTGTCCCAATGCAGGATCCACAGTCTGCAGGGAAGCGAGTCCATCTCACATGCCCAGTTTGTCGACGGAGTAACAGTAATCTCTGTCTGGTGACTAGATGCTGCGATCCATTGGTCTGAGGCTTCCGTGTAAACGAAGTCTTACGCCTCTTCCCGAACGCTAGAAGGGTTGATCCTCCCCTCTTGCAACCCAACACTCACATCCAGGAGTGCTCGGGTGCATCCTCATTTCTCTCTCACGTGGTGGAAGTAGTCCCAACCATGGAGTCCATGTTGTAACACCCGAAAAATACCCTAGCAGATTTCGGACATGTTTAGGGTATAATAAAAGTAAAGTATATTTATAGGAATAAATAATAATAACCTTGGAATTAATACAACAATTAAGGGTAAAATTGCAAATTACCAATTCATGACCCAGGGTCATAATATAATAAGTTCATATGTCAAAGTAGGATTTTGATAAATTGAATGAGAATAAAGCGAAAGGAGGACGAGTAATAAAAAAAAAAAAAGATATTAGAATAAAATAAGGAAGAAAATTGTGGGAGAGACAAGTGGCTTGAAGGAAAGAGGGAGGAAGTTTCCTCCTTGGAAGGGAAGTAAAGAATAAAGGGGGATAAGATCGAATAAGGAAGACCAAAAATATCTCGTTTGGTCTTAGAGAGGAGAGGCAAACGGAAGAAGAAGAAGAGAAAAGAAAAGAAGAAAGAAGGAAAAAGGAAAGAGAAGATCACAGGTATGGGACTGTGAATATTTGTATGAATACACATGTCTTGGGGTGTATGGAACTACTAAATTTAAATATGGATACATGTCTTGGGTTTGGAAACTCCCGATCATTTCTTGTTAGGATTAAGTGGAGAAGAGCTCTAGGATCTAGATAGTAACTGCTTTAGGAAGGGTCCTAGTTGCGAGGTTGAACCAAGAAAATTCCCTATTTTTGATCATGTACGATGGACCTTAGAAACGAGTTTACAGGTCAGAAGTAAAGGGGAATGCAGAGTAAGTCCTTCTGATAGGGTGTCACTTGCTTGATGTTAAGAACTTTTGAATTTCTCTGTTGGACCTCTTTAGACTAAGTTATAGTCCTTTCGCGAAATTGACCACATTCATCGATCGGGTCGGGTTACGCAATTCGGTCAACTAGCGGACCATAGAATGGGTTTTGGGTCGGAAATAAAGAGAATTTGTGATAAGTCCTTCTGTGAAATTGTATCCACATCAATGAACTTGATTTTAGGCTTTTAGATTTCTTAATTCGGACTTGGTAGACAGTTATGGTCTTTTTACCACGAGCAGTCAAATGAGTGCTGAGTCGGCCATAGAGTCGATCTGTGAGGTCGTCGATCCTGTAGAGGTCGTCGGGGTCACGTAAATTCGGTCGGGTCACCATAGAGGTTGTCGGAATCACATGGGGTCGTGGGGATCCTGTGTGTAGAGGTCGTCGGGGTCACTGAAGGCTCGGCTCGTCAGGTATTTGCTCATGACCTCAACCCCGAGGAGGAATCATATCTCAGCCGTTTGAACTCCGATTTGGGTGTTCTTGGACTCTATGGAAAGCCCATTGAGTCAAGAATACATTCATATACCTAAGGAAGATATTAGACGTCAGACTGAGGTGTTATACTGAGCTCATCACTTCAATACAGCTCGTCAATTCAGGTCAGCTAGTTAAGACTGACTACGCATGACCTCCAACTTCGGAAGGTCATATCTCTTTCGTTTGAACTCCGATTTGGGTGTTCTTGGACTCTATGGAAAGCCCATTGAGTCAAGAATCCATCCATATGCCTAAGGAGGATATTAAGATATCGAAGATTAGGTGTTAGACTTGGCTCGTCACTTCAAGTGCAGCTCGTCGATCGGGTCAGCTCGTTAAGGCGGTAGCATGACCTCCAACTTGGAGGTCATATCTCTTTCGTTTGAGCTCCGATTTTGGGTGTTCTTGGACTCTATGGAAAGCCCATTGAGTCAGAATCATCCATATGCCTGAGGAGGATATTAGATGTCAGACTGAGGTGTTGGGCCCCAGGCTTGTCACTTCCAGTGCAGCTCGTCGGTCAGGTCAGCTCGTCAAGGTATTTGCGCATGACCTCCAACCGGAAGGTCATATCTCCTTCGTTTGAACTACGATTTGGGTGTTCTTGGACTCTGTAAATCCCATTAAGTCAGGAAATCCATCCATATGCTAGGAGGATATTAGATGTCAGATCGAGGTGTTAGACTGAGCTCGTCGCTTCAGTGCGGCTCGTCGGTGCGATCGACTCGTAGGATTTGGCTACGTATGACCTCCAACCCGAGAGGTCATGGCTCAGCCGTCCGAACTCCGATTTTAGTGTTCTTGGGCTCTATGGAAACCATTGAGTCAACAATACATTGATATGCCTGAGGTATAGAAGATGTTTGACCGAGGTGATATACCAAGTTACCGAGGTCAGCTACGGCTCGTCGGTTAAGTCGACTCGTCTAGGTGCGACCTTCAACTTCGGAAGGTCATATCTCCTTCGTCCGAACTCCGATTCGGGTGTTCTTAGACTCTATGAAATCCATTGAGTCAAGAATACAACCATACATAATATGATAAAATTGGAACTCATAGGTCCGGAAATAAGGAAAAGCTTGATGGCAGATATGAGACGAGAACTAATAACATAAGTAGATTTGATATGTAAAGGAATATAGAAGAAAAGAATAAAATGATAAGTTCAGAGAAAGCATTATGGTGTGTAGTGCCTAAGACCAGATATTGAATGACAAGACGCCCATATGATCGATTAGCTACGCATCTGCTAGTGCTACAGCGCCCACATCACGTGGGCGGGACACGTACGTAAGATCGGTCTTTGGCAGTATGCATGATCGATTAGCCAGCTGCTAGTGTTTCTGCACTTCTATTACGTGTAAGGCGAGGCACGTCTACGTGCATGCCGTCTGTACCTTCGGGTATATATTGTCTGGGAGTCACCGTTCATTCCTTATCTGCGGTCGAGCCAGCGAATATTTATCGTGTATGTCCCCGAATAAGAAAGGATAAAAAGGTAATAGTTTGGACATGAAGGGTACCTAAGGGTATTTAAGAAGAAGTCTAGGTTTTGCACTCCTATGGGAGATAGAACAGTTTGATAAAACACAAGTAAAACGTACAAGTATAGAAATGTATAAAATTATATGTCTTCAAGATGATAGTATAATAAAGTACATGAAGATATAAGTTAATAAGATATAAAATTATTATGAGAATGAGCATAATTTTGAATAATAAGCATATATGAATACTTAAGATAAATGCAAATGCATGCATAAATCAAAACTATAGGAATATATATGTATTATAGAGAAATATGATAGCCATGTGAAATACAGGATGTAAGGAACGAATATAAGATTTAAAAGGAAATGATGGCATAGAGGTGCATAATGTGATTTAAGCGAAACTAAGGAATGGGTTTGTTCTGCAACTCCTATTCCTCGTTTCAAATTTACATATTTGTTCTAAAAGCATATTAAATTGATTTAATTGATTTGAGAAAAGTGATTATGAGAGAAATGTTTGCATAAAAATTTTGCATGATTAATGAAAATAGTATTTTATACAACTTATAATCCTTTTCATATTTTCAAGGATTTGAGCGACCTTAATAGAATATTAGTAAGATTTATTTTACATTAAGGATAGATTGAGTATACCAATGGGGTCAAATAAGCGATCTCTTTGCGAACTATTGTATTGATTTGATCGGCGGCCCCCGCGGGACATTATCGGTAGTGTTCACTATTTGATTGTTTATAGCGGTCAGTAGCCCGGCGGGGCAAATGCGTGTTATAAAACCATTTGTCTCGACTGCGACCAGGGGCCGTCGCGCGTTGACTTTCGATATCACGTATATCAAAGACGCCAGGTTAAATTAGTTAAGGGCATAAGCGAATTGATTTGCATAGCTGAATTGATTTTACGATTGAATTGAATTGAAGCGGTAGTGAGCATAATTTAATTGATTTGAGATTCGCGAAATATTGATTATGAAAATGAAAGTGCATTTTGGGATGATCGATGAACCATGACCTAATTGTATATAAAACAAAAGTATATGTATCGTATTTATATTGATCATCCATAATGATTTGAAGGTTTTGGTGTTAAATTGCATAATGTGATACTTGAGTATGTGAAAAGCAGTACATGAAAATAGAGCATAACAAATGGTATATAGTATATAACCATGAAAGTAATATGTATAAAAGAATATGACATGCACATAATAGGATATGTAATATAGATTACATTAGAAAGATAATAGACCAAATGATAAGTACTAGAATAAGAAATATATGATATGAATATATGATAGACATACTAAATGAATAGAGGAGCATGCTATGAACCTTACATGATAGAAATGCATATGTGCTAAGAGCGATAGAGATAAGTAAAGATGACAAAAGCAGAATCTGATAAGTATGGATACGGAGATATGTCGAAGACGAGGAGAACATGTGACATGTATGATAGTTATGTAAGATGATAAGTAATATAAAGTTATGCATATGTATAAGCTTGTGTTGTCTGGGTGGTTGTTCATGCTTATGTTCCCCACTAAGCGTAAAGCTTAGCGCGGATTATTCAATCGGTGAGTACGAAGCGAAGACAAGAAGGATAGAAGACAGGGACATCCCATATCGACGAGAGCGAGACGGTCGAGGTGCTCACCCCGCCTTTGCTTACACGATCTCTGATGTTTTGTAGAAAAGAAAAAAAAAATGTACATTTATAAGTAAGTGGGACTCATTATATGTATATAGATGTTGAGGACACCGCTCGGTCAGTAGTTCTTTTATATGAAAATGATTTTTGTTGTGAAATTGTTTGTATAACCACAGTCTGAGTTCGACTCACGAAGCGGTCGATGAGTCCCGGTATATAGTCGGCGCGGTTTCGGTTCGGATCCGCCACGTCCCGGGTCGGTTAGGGACGGGGCGTGAGCACATATCAGTGGCGGTCTACAATCCTGCCCAGAATGGACAATTTGACCCATTCTCGAATCTCCTAACTGCGAGTTTGTGGCCGCGTAATCATCGACAAATCAATTGCTTCACGCGAATCTAGTCGCGTAATCCCATCCACGGTCGTCCTACTTCAGCTCACAGGAACTCCTGAGCCTTCGCGATCTCTGGAAAATCATTACCCATGAGCAGCTCTGAAGTGCGCCCATGTCATCGCCTCCCAGGTCTCTAGAGGTCCTTGCCCATTCCACCATATTTGGGCTAGCCTCTAGGCCCCGGGTATATTAGTCTAATCAGGGTGGCGTCGGAGGTTATCTCATGCCTCCCAGCTTGCCTTCTCGTCTAGTAAACCGTAGTGCATACCATGGGATCTCCTCCCCTCTTGAATGTCGAGGGATGATGTGCCCTAAACCTCTGGAGGTTACTAGGATCTTCCACATTACACTGTATACCAGCACATTAGATGGCATTTGTACGTAGCTACCCGACCTCGTGAGAAGCTTGCTTGTCGAATCGGTGGTGCTGACCGGGTACCACAGTAGATACGTCCTCGTCCTTGACTAGCCATCTCATTATTTCCAGTAGCAACAAAAGTCATTTAATTTTTCATTTTGGTCTAACTAGCAATGCACATGCAATTTCTAATAGACTTATGACCGTGACGGCCCGTTAATTTGCAAGTGAGGCGCGAATTCCAACCGCTCGAGTTCATTTATTTCAATAAAATTCAAGTTTTTTCTTGTTCATTTCATTATCCAAATTATAAGGTCATAGTTCTTAGCAGTAGCATTCGCCATTTTCTATCTGCATTCATCATGCATATAATTTACATATGTGATAATTCCTCCTTGATACAATTCCATATACATCATAAGTGTATATGTCCTTCAACATATGATTTGAAACATAAAATCAACGATCGAAAACATGCGACCTTTTATATACTATGTCTTGTCTCTACTAGTCATTTACACACACAATTAACATGACAGTTAAATCTCAATCTGATATCTCTAAGGCACAACCCCACGGCCAGGGCACTAATCATACACATAAGTAGTGTATACATTGTCCTTGCATTTCGGTGTCTGAGCGATGTGCATTTAAAACATTGTTTTCAACAAAAATTTTATTTTCGAAAATTTTATTTTTCGAAAATTTTGTCTAATTTTATTTGATTTTATTTTTCAAAAAAAAGTTCCGAAATTTACTGTTCCACGGGTTAATGGAGTCGGCGATTATTCTGAAATTGCATTCGCAGTTCTTGTTGGTCACGATACAAAAAATTGTATTGCGACCTGATTTTCTTTGCACTCTTATATTGCAATACAAAATTTTCGACTTCCTTCCCTTACTTGATACAATTTCCAGTAGTCTTCTTCTCTGTATTAACCCATTGGCACATAAGACTAGGTCACAGCCACTAATTATTGCAATACAATTCAACGTACTTGCAAGCCTGCATTGCAATCTGATTACACTGTCTGATCACTTAGCTACTAAAGCCTTCTTCTGCAAATACAAAAATTGTATTGCAATACAATTTTCAACACCCACTCAACTTGCAATACAATCCTCATCTCTTGCACATCCAAGGCCACTATATCACAATACAATGCCTTTCTTAATACAAAAATTTTCTTTTTTTTTACAATATAATTTGGGTAGTAGCCCAAAAACGGTTATGCACAAATATATATATATTTTTTCATTTATAATATTTTTTTTCAATTATACCACTGGAGACAAAAAAAAATATATATATACCACATTTTTTTCTCCAATACATCCAATAAATTTATAAAATTTATTTCACTCATTTTCTTCAACTTTACATACTATAAAACTTTAGAGAAAAATATTTATTCTCATCAATTTTTTTTTTTCACATTTCCGACCTTGGAAAACACAAATTTTATTTTTTTATGCCTATATATATATATATATATATATATATATTTTTCAAGTCTCTCTAATAAATTTATAAAATTTTATTTGTCAATTTTATTCGAGTTTTACAACTTGTAAAACCTTAAGTATTTTCTCTGATAGACCAAATAAATTTATGAACTTTATTTTCTTCATTTCTTTTTCCGGTTTACTCCACAGCCAAACGAAAAATTTTCTACATCATTTGTTTTAACATAATAACCTAAATAAATTTCTTAAATTTATTTATTTGTGATATTTTTCTTGTTCGATTTTACACATTGTAAAACTAAATCTTCTACACTTCATCCTATGCTATCAACCAAGCATATATGCACACAATTCATCAATTAATCACATGATCACACATCATTTTATCAATCACACAAAACACACCAAACACATGCATGTAGTATCCTGGTATTTATCAAAAATTGATTTCCTAGGTAATCTCATACCTACACTTAACATCGAACCACACTGGTGTGTGTTCTTACGACCTCTGGCCTAAGCCCAAGCCCTCAATCTCAGTTTCCATATACCTATATACATTAAACCACCTAGTGGTGATGGATACCCAAACCAGGCTCCACAGGTATTCGTATACCTAGCTGTCTGGCTTGTGATGCCCCCCCGAGCCGGGGGTCCATTGACTACCGTCAGCCCATTGGGCTCTAGGTGGATGTCGGGTTATCGTGCCACTAGAAATCGGGCGGAGTCTCATTTAATGGGGAGCTCTACCCAGATACAACACACGTAAACACTGTCCCAAACGATCAATATAATCACAACATGAGTAAAAGCGACCACTTGGGCCAATAATATACTCATCCTTGATCTGACAACTATATCCAATAGTTTCAAAAGTCAATTCTCTTTTATACAACACATATATTAAAATTAGAGGAATTAATACATGTATACATCAAAAAACTGACCACAATGGCTTTTCTTCAAACTCAACCTCTAGGGCCAGTCGTCTCCTCATGCGCTCATGTGCTTGAAATATGTTCCTAGGCATGAGGTGAGCTAATGCTCGATGGTGGAATCACCCTAAGTGAACCTCTCCCACCTAAGTGCATATGCAATGCTTGAAATAAACACACATTCAAGCAGTGAGTCACTCTTTGAATGTACACATGATCAACTCATGCCAGAGCCCTCAGACTCTCTCACACTAAGCCATGTATAGAAAACATTTTTTTCAAAACAATTCTTATTGTTTTGAAACTATACTACCGTATCGGTAAAAATGTGGGACTACCCTCAGGGCGAATGTGTTGGAGCAACCAGAAACTTGATCCTGGGTCCTCATCAGAAATAATACGTTGGACCGTCTCTGACCCGTTCTCCCAGGAAATTCATCCTGGCTGAAGTTTCCTTTCAAACGTTTCGTTTTCTTTCAATTTCCATGTCATGCACTCACCCCAATTTCAGGCTACCCAGTGCATATGAAATGCATTATGATGCCATTTCAATAACTCATATGACCTGAGCAAATATATGCATATGCATATATTCGCATAATTTAAATCCACACAATTATGTAATTCCACAATTCATTACACCCAAATTAGCTCGCGGACTAATTATCGAACCTGGCGATTCCATGAATCACGCCGACCAAACACATATTTCGAAATATATTTTTTAAATTGTCACTATTCTAAGGCTTGTTAAAACCACCAGTTCTTGTTCTTTCAACTATAATTATCGGTTCACTTTGTGAACACAGATCTCATTAATTTAAACCTCATACATACGATACATGATTTAACAGCGAAGTACGCCTGACAAGTAACATTCGGCCATGGGCAGTCACGAACTGATCGAAAATGTCTCAATAATTTCCAATAATTCGGTCCCAAGTTTTGGGAGGATAGATCTTTGTAGGTCAGGCTTTAAAACCAAAAACATTTAACCTTAAATAAAGTGTAAAGCTAGTAGGAGAGCCTCTTACCGGAGTTGTTCACGCAAATCAGCGCGTGAGAAGCCCTCTCAGCGTAGATGACTTTCTTTGTTGTCAGAGAAGCCCAGGCCAGTCGGATCGCGCGTATTTCTAGAGAGAGGAAGACTCTCTCTCCTTTAAACACAATTTCTAAACCCTCATCTCCCTGCTCCAATTCCGGGTTTCCCCCTTTTGGCATTTGAGAAGTCAAACACTATTGAGTGTTTTGTCTTATTATCATTTAAATATTTTCCTTAAATACCAATTATGTCCTTATTTTCCCAGTTTTGACATTTGGCACTATCTCGGCCGTCCATTTTCATACTTTCTCTACTCATATCACTTATGACACATGAGTACACGTTATATGTGACTTTCGTCTCATCAGCTCGTTCTAACACTTTCGAGCAGCGATACCTCGAAAAGCGTGCCAACTCAGGCGTCTCGAATTCACAAAATTTTACTTGCTAGCTAGATTTCACGGGCGATTCCAACGGTGCAATCCGTTTGTCATCAGATATCTGAAGACAAATTTCGGTTTTTAACGAAGTACAATTTCGTAACCAAAATTACGATTTTACCATTTTCGAAATTGGAATTTCTACGGTCTTACAGACGAGAGGTGTCATGTACTAATAAGAGGTACTTGATTAGTCCCAAAAGTCTTTATTTTGAGCCCTATTTTATATAGGTTTTGAGTGCTTTTTGTGCACTAATCATGTCAATAATGCCAATTGAAGTGTTCAGGTCTTCTTAATATTACTTATGCCGTTTAGAGGGTATTTTTGGTTGTTTTGCAGGTTTTTGCATATTTTGAGAGTTCAATATCGAGATATGTGCTGAACCATGAAGATCGAACTCATTTATCAGCCTTCAAACATCTCAAAATTCAATGAAGGAATGAAGGCAAAGTAAGAAGAAATAATCTGATAGAGATGCGACTACAGCGTGAAGAATATACAAACCGAGGAATTTAGCTAAGATTGCGAAAATTTATTTAGGATTAAATTCCTGTCATAGCGAAGATTGTAATCCTAACGAGAATGAGAAAATTTAGGCTTGAGGCCCCAAGCTATGCCTTTGTTCTGGCGAATTACACACTTTCACTTATCTCTTAAAAATTTCGCTAAGTAGTGAGAAATCATAGTCACCTAAGCGAAATTCTCGATTCGCTATCTCGTCTAATTCGCTACCTAGCCCGAAATTTTCGCTATTCTTGAAATTTTCGCTACCTAGCGAAATTGTTACCACCAATCTCTGCATTGTCATCCTTTGTAATTAATGCCAAAGCGAGCCTCATTTTGGTGTATTACTTCCTTGTCCCTTATTTGGCAAATATTTAGGCTTTATTGTAGTTTCACACATTGGGTGGTCTATATCTCTTCTCGCAGTTTTTGTAACCTAAACAATTGGAAGCAATCTTTTAGCGCAAATTTTCATTTTTATGTAAATATCTCCATGACTCGAGTTAGGGTTTGCCTTTCTCTCTTCTCTCTCCCTCTTACCGTTTTACGAAATTTGCCAAACAGCCCTGCGAGGATGTGGCTTCCGAGAGATCTTGTTTAAGCCTCTTAGCTTTGAAAGAGGAAGGTAAGCTAGCAATTTGTGGGGTAGTTGCAGGTTGTCCTCATGTGTTAAATGCTCACAGTCTTGTATTTATGGCTCCCATCTTCTCAAACTAGGGTTGAATATCATTTAATGTCATTACCTTGGCCAATACTTACCATGCTTTAGGATATAGTGCATACTTATTGCTAGATGTACTGTGGTTCTTTAGATGGCCTTTACGAGCCACTGAAATGAGGTTGAATGTTAGGGTTTCAAACTAAAAGGGGCTGTAGATACATGTTACTTGTATTGACTCAAATAGGAGTGGTTTCTAGGGTTAGGTTTGCTAGTTAAACAAAGATCCGGTTATGGCTTGGACTATAGGTTGCTTGTCATAATCACGAGGATAGAGCTGCAGGGACACTTGTTTGCTCATGTTATCAAGTTAGTGACCTAAATCTTCAAAGTTACCTTTTCACACTTCACTTTCGGTTTTCTGAGTTAATCGGTTTTCAAACTACTCACAACATTTTTGAAACAAATCCAAAATCCAAACTAAAGAAGCCTCACCATTTTCAACAACGATGCAAGTCATTCATAGGATGAAAACCCAGTCCCGTGTTAGGCCCTAGACCGCTATCTTTTGCGGTAGCTTGACTACGACGGTGGGAAAATATAGGATATAAATTTTGTTGATTAGGATCACCCCTCTTTGTGCTTGCAGATCCAAATGGCGCCGTTCTTGGGGATGGTGTGTATTCGTTTGATAAGTTGAAGTGTACTTGTAATCCTCATTACAAGTGAAGGTGACCTTTAATCGCTTTTTGTATTCGATTCTTTATGCTTGCAAGTGTTCATCACTACAGTAGCTGTCTTTATTTTGTTTTCATACGATCCGATTTTATTTTAGTTAACCCTAAAACCTTTTTGCAAGTTGGTTTGTCTTTGTTTGTTGTGTCTCGGTTGTGCTTGAGTTTTGTATACGTGCGGGACAGAGGAATAACAGGTAGATTACAAAGGATCAGTACACCAGTCAGTACACATAGTGAAAACATGGATCCCCTACCTGAGGAACAGCAGAGTCAGCCAGGTACCCCAATGAATCCAACAGCCTATAGATCGATGAGGGACCATATTCACCCTCCTAGAGTTAGTGCCCCTTCTGCGTCGTACCTCCTACTTGAAGATGTAGCAGTGAGGCCCTATAAAGTACCTCTCTTTCCCCATATCATGGTATGGAAAATGAAAATCCATACACTCACATAAAAGATTTTGAGGAGGTTTTGCACAACCTTTAAGGAGGTATGATTGACATGGATTTGCTTAAGCTGAAAGCATTTCCATTGACCCTAAAGGATAAGGCCAAGATTTGGCTTAACTCACTGAGGCCTAGAACCATAAGAAGTGAGATTTGGGCTGCAAGCGAGTTTTAAAAAATTCTTGAGTCTTTCGTAAGACCCAGCAATTTGAAGAGACAAATTTACACCTTTGTAGCTCAAGATGGTGAAAGGTTTTACGATCTTCCAGGATAGATTTATGGAGACTATCGGTGCATGCCCTCATCATGGGTTTTGATACATGGATCTTTAGTGGCTTCATTTTTATGATGAGTATGTCTCAACCATGAAGCAACTATTGGAGACTATGTGTGGAGGTAACTTTTAAAGAAGCAGGATGAAGCCATATGGACTTTTTGAAGCTATGTGGCTGAAACCTCAAAGGCATGGGGATAGGCAGAGATCGAGGGAAGCAGATAAAGGCCTTGAACGACTAGAGGGGGGGCTTGTATGCACTTTCTGAAGACCGCAGAGATGAAAGAAAAATTGACCGCAACTAGAAAGGTGGATAAATTTGGAAATAGAAAAAATCGGTATAAAATGCAAGCGATTAATGAGTTATCTGCATCCCAACTTTCTTGCTTCAATTTTCAATCAAATAATCACCCTGAGGAGCACTGTCTAGAGTATGCCCATGTCCTAAATCAAATAAACCACCCATAGATGCTCCATATAGTATGACTATAACCTAGCGGAAAAATCATCGAAACACAATCATGGAAGCCAAAACCCTCTTGCATATGCCCCTCCGAGAACTGTAATGGTTTGATTCCGCTATTTAACTCTTGACCTCTCTGCTTTCTTCTCATTGAACAAGCAATCCTAAACTTAAGTAAAGTGGTAGATACGTTTGTAGAAGACGAGAAGGTCTTGAATATTCAAACCTAATCGAGAAAATTAGGCAGTAGAAAGCTCACTAAGCGAGAAGCTGGACAATATGCGTTACGAAATTTCAAGAATATCAAGCCAGCAGTACAAGGGGTTAAGAAGGGAAGGTTCCTTCAGTCAATAACATAAGAAGGTAGTGCATGAAATAGGCTGGCCAGATGATCAACAGAAGCGATGAAGTTAAAGGCGGTGGTGGCGTTACGAAGTGGTAAAGAATTGAGACCAACAATCTGACACTAGCCAAATCAGCCCCCATCGTAGCTGACCCGCCACAAGAAGATCAGTCAGTAAATAGAGAGGAGGTGAAGAATAGTGTACCCCCTCCATTCCCACAGGCTCTTCGAAAAAAGAAAAGTTCTGTTAACTAATCAGAAATTCTAGAAGTTTTGCGGCAGGTAAAAGTTAACATTCCTCTCCTTGACATGATCAAACAAGTCCCCACCTACGCAAAATTTTTGAAGGATTTATGCACAGTAAAAAGAGGTCTTAATGTAAATAAGAAGGCCTTTTTAGCCCAGGCAAGTGAGTCTTATCATAGAGTGCAAAACTCAATTGAAATATAAAGACCCGGGATGTCCAACAATTCGGTGAATGTGGAGGCATCGGCGTGAAAGCGCACTATTAGACTTAGGGCTAGTGTGAATATACGCCGCATATTCTATGTATAAGCAATTAGGTTTGGGAGGGTAGAGCACTTCCATCCTGCTTGTCACTGTAGATGGGTCTATTAAAATCTTAGAAGGGGACCATTGAGGATGTATTGTCTGAGTGGATGGGATTTTATTACCCGGTAGATTTCGTCGTGCTTGTGTGGAACCCGAGTTGCGTGGGAGCCAATCATGTGCCCATCATTTTAGGGAGGCCATTTTGGCTACTTCGAATGCCATAATCAATTGCCTAATGGGGTTATGCACCACATTTGGGAAGAATATGACTTTAGAACTAAATATTTTCATTTAAGCAAAGGTATATGCACTTGGAAGAAGATGTCTCGTGAAGGAAGTTTGTATAATAAATGCGATTCTTGAAGAATGTGCTAATGAGCATCAAAGTAGATGTATTAACCCCAAAGTTATCCGCAAAGTGTTCGAGACCAACAGAAACCTCAAAGCATGAGCTTAGTGCTGTGGGTATCGAAGAGAAAAACAAATTTTACCTCATTAATCGGTGATGAACTAAAGGAACCTCACCAGCCTAAACCACTCCCAAATGAAGTTAAAAGTATGCATTTCGAAGAAAATGAGCAGCCGCCAAAGAAATGTCCTCACCGCGACCACTCCACAGAGGATGACCTTCTGCCACACCTTGAGTGCGAACAAAAGCAAGCATTGGATGGGAAAATTTGATTTGAAAGGCATAAATCCATCAATTTGTACCCATCACATCTATATTTAGAAGAGGAGTTCAAAGCCACAGGCGCCCCAACGCAGGTTGAACCCCCACCTGCAGGAAGTGGTTCGTATTGAGGTCTTAAAATCAAGCCCAAGTCGTATCATTTAATCCCATCGATAGTAGCTCTGGGTGAAACCGACTGGTGCCTAAGAAATCAGGAGTGACTACTGTGAAGAATGAAAAGGGTGAAGAATTGTCTACCCGTCTAACTACCAGTTGGAGGGTGTGCATTGACTATAGGAGGCTTAATGAGGTAACACGAAAAGACCACTTCCTGCTGCTTTGGCTATTGATCAGCTCCTTTGAAAGAGTCTCTCTGACACCCATTCCATTGTTTTTTGATGGGTATTCGTGATATTTCCGCATAGAGATTGCCCCCGTAAGATCGTGAAAAGACCACTTTCACTTCTGTCCATTCGTACCTATGCTTTCATAGAGGATGCTCTGCTCCGCAACGCACCGACCACTTTTCGTGAGGTGTATGCTTTAGTATGTTCACGATATGGTGGAGCGTATAATGGAGGTATACATAGATGACATCACTGTATATGGAGGCAATTTTGAAGAATGTATGACCAATCTGGAAGCTATACTGCAGAGGTGCATAGAAAAGAACTTGGTGCTTAACTGGGAGAAATGCCATTTTATGGTTAACCAAGGAATTGTACTGGGGCACATTATTTCTAGCAGGGGAATAGAAGTTGATAAAGCAAAGATCGAACTTATTTCCAAACTGCCGCCCCCAACAAGTGTAAAAATGATTAGGCAATTCCTTGGTCATGCAGGCTTCTATAGACGATTCATTAAAGACTTCTCGAAGATTGCTAAACCCCTGTACAAGCTCCTAGAGAAAGATGCCAAATTTGTTTGGAAGAGAGAATGCCAGGAGAGCTTTGAAGAGCTGAAATCTCATTTGACTATCGCCTCCGATAAGACAAGCACCTAACTCGCGCTACTGGGGTACGTGTGATGCAAGTGATCTTGCTATATAGGAGCAAGAGCCACAAGAGAAGATGGGAAACCTCATGTGGTCTATTATGCAAGCAAAACCTGAACGGCACAAAAAGGAATTATACCATACGTATGAATTGTCATGCGTGTATGCTTTAGACAAATTTCGAAAGCATACTTGGTCAATCTGATATAGTCATTTTTACAGACCATTCCGCTTTGAAATACCTCCTAACCAAACAAAATGCAAAAGCAAGGCTCATCCGATGGGTTCTTCTACTTCAGGAGTTTAATTTGCAAATTAAAGACAAGAAGGGAGTAGAGAATGTGGTGGCAGATCATCTATCAAGGTTAACAATAGCTCATGACACTCATAGTCCACCCATCAATGATGAATTTCCTGAGGAATCCCTGATGCAGCTGGAGAAAGCTCCCTGGTATGCTCACATTGCCAAATTTTCCTGCAGAGCAACTAGTTAGATTGAAAGCGACGTGACAGAAGTACTTCCTTGCCAAGATCCATTCCTATTAATGGAAGACCCTTTTTATTCAAGTATCATGCGCATCAAATAACTAGCGTGCCTCGAGGAGGAGCTAAATGTGGAATTCGAAATAATACATGAGAGCTCGTGGGATACTATTTTGTTTCCTTAAGACAAAGAATGAAGGTGCCGCAGCCTAGTTTCTACCGCCTTCCTTATTCAAGGAAGCACACCAACACGTGCGCCGGCGGTGTGTGAATCAGATAAATGCCAAAGACTCGGGAAGTCGTCTCTCGATTGTCATAGATGCCGTTAAAACCCAATTTTAGTGGTCGAATTATTCGATGTGTGGGGCATCGATTTCACGGACCTTTCCCACGCCATATGGTCATACATACATTTTGGGCGGGAGTAGACTATGTCTCCAAATGGCCGGGGCCAATCCCTCTGCAAGACCAATGACAGTAGGGTGGTAATTAAATTCTTGAAAGCCAATATCTTTTCCAGGTTTGGGGTACCGAAAACCATTATTAGTGATGGAGGTTCTCATTTCTGTAATAAACCATTTGAAAACCTCATGGCTAAATATGGTGTGAAACACAAAGTGGCCACCCCTTACTTATCCCTGAACAAGTGGTCAAGTAGAATCAGCTAATAGGGGAGATTGGCATCCATTCTAATGAAGGTGGTAAGCACCAACAGGAAAGATTGGTCTATCAAACCGCTTGACAGGCTCTTACAGATGCCTTTCAAGACAATTCGGGGAATGTCCCCTTATCATTTGGTTCATGGTAAGGCATGTCACCTTCCGTGCTGGGAGATTGAGTACAAGGCATGGTGGGCAATCAAGAAGCTCGAACATGGACTCCAAGTATGGCCGGAGTCAAGAGGCGTTCCCTTGGATCTTAATGAGTTGGAAGAACACGGAATGATGCCTATTTGAATTCGAAGATTAAAAAGGAAAAATAAAAAAGATGGCATGATCAAATGATAACTGGGAAGAATTTCAAAGAGGGAGACCAAGTTCTTTTATACGACTCCAAACTCCATCTATTTCCGGGCAAGCTCAAGTCACGATGGACAGGTCCATTCATTGTCCAACAGGCATACCCCAATGGTTCAGTAGATCTAATCAATCCAGATGATAACAGAAAAGCTGGTGAGGCCACGGACGAGGGTGAAACCCTATGTGGTGCAGCAGGCCAGCAGGGAGGAAATTCTCCTGCTGGATCCTCCCTGAGTCCTACAATCCCCACCATACTTGAGGAGCCGGTTAAAGGTAATTATCATGCTCTACATGTCCTGGATGATCAAATTTTGTTTTCCTTTACTTTTGCATATCACTTTTTGTGCTTCCACCTTAAATAACTGTTTTTATCTTCAATTGAACAATTGAATTGCTTTAATTGAACAATTGAATTGCTTCAATAGAACAATTGAATTGCTTTAATTGGACAATTGAATTGCCTTTTGTTGGAAAATTGAATCATTGTAAGTTACCTTTATGTTAGAACAAATTCCATGTTTGAAATAATTTTTGGTCAGCTGAAGTTCCAAAGATGCTCAACCCGAACATTTCTCCCTTAAGCCAACTGGCCACACAATCGCACACCATTGCTCGATAGGGTCGTCAAATTAGCTGCCTCCTTCACTTTGCATAGCCGGCCTTAGGCATGTTGGCAACCCATGATAGGTTTGTGTTACCCACATTTGAAGACCAATGTAGTATTCCAAAAAGGAAAAGAAAAGAAAAAGCAAAAAGAAAGAGAAAAAGAAAAGAAGAAAAAGAAAAATAAAGTAGTGACACTTTGCCTTGAAACCCGAACATGGTCCGTAAAAGATCTAAAGCCTTAGCCCGATGCCCCAAGCCTTAATTGGCTGAGTCTCGTCGATTTAGTGTTCGTTACATGGGTGGATAGGCAGAGCTCAACGACCAGGTGCTTGATTTTCGAAGTCATTCGAGTCCTGTGAAGCCCCAGAGTTTGTGGTCAAGTGATCCTTTGGCTTTTGATGCCCTAAACCTTAATTGCCAGAGTCATCTAGACCTTCGCTACACCCGACTTTGGTGAAGTTTGCTTCTACATTGCACCTTACAATGTAACTGAATAAAGAAAAGGAGAGTGTAACTATCCCTATCTACGTTGTTCAACTTAAGGTCATGCCAATGCTAGGTTGGGGGAGGGAATAATTTTGCAAACTTATTAGCTCGATCCGGTTATAATTAGGAATCATTAGACTCTTGCGGAAACTGCTGAGAATCATGGAACCAATGCTGACCTAAAAATCGTTTTATATGGTTTTGGCTCTTTCATGTCGGTTTTCACACTTGGTGTCAATTTTTCAGTTTAAAGGTAATGTTTATATTTGCATAAACCTTTTTGAATCATAAACTTTTTGAAAATCACTGCATGCATGCCCTTATTATTTTGCATCTAAGGGACTAGCAACGTTTCTGGCTGGGGTGTGATTACCCCCAAAGCATTGAGCCCTATTTTATAGGTTTTGAGTGCTACAAGACTAATCATGTCAATAATGCCAATTGAAGTGTTCGTGTCTTCTTAATATTATTTATGCCGCTTTAGAGGGTATTTTTGGTTGTTTTGGTGTGTTTGCATATTTTGAGAGTTCAATATCGAGATACGTGGCCGAACCATGAAGATCGAACTCATTTATCACCCTTCAAACATCTCAAAATTCAATGAAGGAATGAAGGCAAAGTGAGAAGAAATGATGCAAAGAGCTGCAAAGGTGCAGCGCTGGAAGAATATGCAAACCCAGCTAAGATTGCTAAAGGCTCTACGATCGCGGGGTGAATTCCGCATCATAGCGAAAAATTTCGCAATCCTAATGGGGAAATCGAGAAATTTCTCTAGGCCTCCAAAATCTCCCTCTATGCACCTGCTCCCAGCCGAAATTCACACACCCTCGCTATCTCCCAAAATTTCGCCACAACTAAATCCCGCTAGCTGCACAACTGCCGCCCAGCTCCCGCCCGATTCGCTGCCGTACTTCGCCACTAGTTTAGCACTCTTTCGTCAGCCAGCTGTAAATTTTCGCAGCCTAGCGCAATTTTCGGCTAGCTACGTAAATTTTCGCTACCTAGCGAAATTGTTCCTCTTAGCGAAATCTCCCGCATTGTCATCTTTGTAATTAATGCAAAACCGAATTCCTCATTTTGGTGTGTTTACTTCCTCATTCCCTTATTTTAGCCAAACAGCCAGCTTTATCAGAAGTTTTCACACATCGCGGTCTATATAAACCCCTATAGTTTTTGTAACCCTAAGCAACTGGAAGCAATCTTTTGGCACAATTTTCAATTTTTTATGTAAATATCTCCAGCCAGCCTCTCGCTAGGGGTTTTGCCTTTTCTCTCTTTCTCTCTCTCCTCTTTCTCTCATTTTCTAGTTACCAAACAACCCCCTTGAGTAGGATGACAACTCAAGAGATGCTTAGCTAAGCCTCTTAGCTTTGAAGAGGAAGGTAGCTAGCTTGGTTTGGTGGGGTGCTGTCAAGTAAAGTTGTCCTCATGTGTTAAATGCCGCTGCAATCGTATTTATGGCTCCCATCTTCTCAAACCAGGGTTGAATCATTTAATGTCATTACTCTCGCCAATACTTACCATGCTTTGTAGATATAGTGCATACTTATTTCCATGATGTATCAGGTTCTCACGGCCTTTACGAGCCACCGAAATGAGGTGTTGAATGTTAGGTTTCAAACTAAAAGGTCAGAGATACATGTTACTTGTATTGACTCAAATAGGAGTGGTTTCTAGTGGGGTTAGGTTTGCTAGTGCCAAAAACAAAGATCCCAAGTGATGTACTGACTATAGGTCAAGCCATTATAATGCGAGGATACAAAAACCCGAGGACACTTGCTTGCTCTATGTTATCAAGTTAGTGACCTTAAATCTTCAAAGTTGCCTTTCACACTTCACTTTCAGTTTTTACGCTTAATCAGTTTTCTAAACTACTCAATCGTTCGAAACAAAATCCAAAATCCAAACTAAAAGCCTCACCATTTTCAACATCTCCATGCAAGTCATTCATAGGATGGAAACCCATCCCCCGTGTTCGACCCTAGACTGCTATATCGGGCAGCGAGCTTGACTACGGCAGAGGAATATAGGATATAAATTTTGTTGATTCCGGATCACCCCATCAGGGCACGAATCGCATCAAGTACTAATGTGTCACACACCGAGAGTACCGGGCAATTAAACGTGGCAAAGCACAATCGTAGAATGTCGTCAGATTAATCAGAGCAACGCGGCACCATAATGCGGTCTGCCCATGTACGTGAGGTGCCGTGTCATTCCATAGTCCTACTTAGGGTAGCGTCCTACAATTATATGTGTTTAAGCACTTACTATCTTATCATAGGGTATTAAGTTTTCTAATTCGCTTCGCCGAGACGGCGAGGTACGGTGCGTTTTTCACTTAATTTCATTCTTATTTGAACCCCCATTAGTCATTTAATTAGGGTTCCTATATTATCGGTGGATCGACTTCCAGCTTAACAATGCAGACACGAGAATCGGTCGCGGAAGCATTGGTATCTGGCATCACTTTGATCGGCATCTGCACCAACCCCCTGCTCCTGCAAGGGTACCCATCACTTGGTTATAGGTACATGTACCACCCCCAAGCCAAGTACCGGCACCGATCACGGATTTGCCCAAATGACGCATCATGCCATTTTCCATAAATTTCACCAAAATCAAAAGGGTACTTGTATACTCTCTAGAAAACACCTCCAAAATGGTTCATATCCCAAATAAAACCAAACATGTAGATTAATTAGGGTTTTTACCAAACCCAAACTCAAATTCTTGAAAGTTAGGTTAACTTCCTAACACCCAAACATGTATCTCTACATCATAAACAAGAATTCCTACTCCAAGTGTGGATTCTACACTCCCAACAAGTACTCACACTCTTTAACACCTCAAACCCTAGCTTAAGGAACTAGATTAAGAACCCAGGAATCCATAGAAGACCATAGCAATCCATACCCAAAAACCATACTAATGATTCCATACAAAACTTAACAAGTTCCATACCTTTATTCTCTTATTTTCTCCTTCCTTCTTCCTTCTCTTCTCATATTCTTCTTCTTCTTCTCCTCTTCTATTCTCTCCACCGATTTGCTCTCCAAATGCCCAAATGAGAGACCCTAAATGGGTATTATTTGGTGTAATTTCTCCTTTATTGCACTTTAGTCCTCAAGTTCCTTTCTTTTTGCAAATCAACTCATGTTATATTCTACTTTAACCTATAATCTTCTTATCTTATGACTTTTATATCCCATTTTGACAAATTACAAAATTTATCCTTGTATCTTATACAAATTCCGGGTTTCAACATTTTCTCACTTAGCAAAATAATAATTACGAAAAATTCAAATTATACCTACAAAATATCCTAAATATGCTGAAAACGACTATGGTATATTTCGGGGTGTTACATATTTGGCACAGACGCTTCGGTCATGCTTCCATTTCAACCCTGAAACATTTTCCTTTTCTCTCTAATAATGTCTTTCATGATTTGCATACTTGAGAGATTTGTCCTTGAGAGACTTGTCCTTTGCCAAAGCAACCTCGGTTGTCATTCTCCCCCAACTCTATTCATACACATTCAATTTTTGAACTCATTCACGTGGATCTCCGGGGTCCATATAATCATCCCTGTTTTAGCAACAGCAAGTACATGGTCACCATTGTAGATGACTATAGCAGAGCCACATGGACTTACCTTATTTCTCATAAATCTCAAACTCCTTCCATTCTCATGCGATTCTTTAAAATGGTTACCATCCAGTTTCATAAAAATGTTCAATCCATTTGTTCTAACACTAACACAAAATTTCCAAGTATTTCTTTCCAATCTCTTATTGCAACTCATGGAATTATTCATCAAAAGAGTTGTACATACACCTCTCAACAAAATGGCGTCGTTGAACGCAAACATAAAAGCCTCTTACAATTAGCTAAAGGCCTCTTATTTCAATCTTCTTTACTAAGATTCATTTGGGACCATGCCATTCTCATGGCCACCTATCTTGTCAATCGGCTTCCATCCTCTATTCTAGCCTGGAAAACACCTTATGAAAGACTTTATGGCACCCCTCCCAACTATTCCAATCTCAAGTGCTTTGGTTGTCTTTGCTTTGCCACTAATCTTCATCCACATAAAGATAAATTTGCACAACGAGCATCTAGATGTCTCTTTCATAGTTTTCAACCTGGACTAAAAGCTTACAAATTGTTTGATCTTACATCTGAAACAGTTTTTTGTTCCAGGGATGTGGTGTTTCATGAAGCTATATTCCCTGAGCAAACTCGTATTTTCTCCCATTCCGCTCCTCCACTTTCCCCCACACCTCTTCCTGTATCCGATCATACATCTTCACCTCCTATAGTGGCACCCTCTCCATCTTCTCTTCCTTCCACTCCTACTTCTTACCCCACGTTTTCTATTTCATTACCAAGTTCTCTTTCTCCTTATTCTCCAAGTCCCACACCAAGGAACCACAGACCTCTTGCTTAGCTTCGCGATTATATCACCAATTGCTCCCTTGCTTTACCCACCCACCTCTCTTAGTCTTTGCATGCTGGTTCTTCTCCTCATACGCTTACTACTTTCCCATACATTATTCCACCTTATTTTTCACCAACTTATATCCATTTCTTGGGTAAAGTCTCTTCCCTCCATGATCCAATTTCCTACTCACAAGCCTCCTTCCTTCCTGAATGGCATCTTGCCATGCAGCAAGAGCTTCAAGCTCTCGAAGCCAATCACACTTGGGATTTAACCACTCTTCCTCCCGGTAAGAAGGCTATTGGTTGCCAATGGGTTTTCAAGACTAAACTGAATCCATATGGCACAATTGATAGACACAAGGCACATCTTGTGGCCAAAGGTTTCAATCAAGTTGAAGGCATTGACTATTTTGATAGCTTATTCGTGGCTGTAAAACCAGCTAATATCCGTGATGCTTAGCTATGCCACCGGCTCGCTCATGGTAGATTCATCAACTTTACATCAATAGTACCTTCTTCCATGGCTTCCTTGATGAAGAAGTATACATGCTTCCTCTTGAGGGTCATTCAGTTGCTCAACCAGGCAAGGTCTATGTTCTTCGTCACTCTCTTTATGGCCTTAAACAAGCCTAGTGCTGGAAATTGGAGCCTCATCCAAGCTTCACGGCGGTTTCGGGGTTTTGCAGTCTTATTGGACGATGTATTTTTATTAGAGCACCGATACCCTTTTCGCGCTTCTCCCGTATGTCGATGATGTACTTATTGCTGGATCACTTGAATCTGATATCTTGGAGACCAAAACATCTCTTCATTCCTGCTTCAACGTCAAGGATATGGGTTATGCCAAGTATTTCTTGGGGATAGAAATTGCACACCACCCTCATGGAACTTACATTCACCAACGCAAGTATATACTTGATCTTCTCATGGATGCTGGCCTTTTATGAGCTAAACAAGCCATCACCCTCCCTGCTTAAAGGACACAAAATTTTTGCTGAGTCCGTTCTCTCTTTCTCTCGACTCCAAGACCTTTTCGACGCCCAAGAGCGTCGCTTCGCTTTATCTCAATTTTACAAGGCTTGATATTTCTTACAATGTACAACAACTTAGTCAGTTTGTTGCTAACCCAAGACAACCTCATTGGGATGCAGCCATTCACAATTTAAGATACCTCAAAGCTTCTCCTTCAAAGGGCCTTTTCTATCCCGTGGCAAACTCCCTTCACTTTGAGGCATTTTCTGATGCATATTGGGCTTTTTGCCCAAAGTCTCTCCACTCGATCACTAGCTATTGTCTCTTCCTTTCGCCCTCGCGAATTTCCCCGGAAGACCAAGAAGAAGAAAGCACGATCTTTCTCATTCTTCGATCAACAGGTCGACATCGCATTCGCTACCATCACTCAGAGCTTTTGGCAATAGTGTTTCATCTCTTTTGCAGAGTTCAATCTTCTCCTCTTTCACCTTCCTATTCCTCTTCACTCGTGACAAACTGCAGTCGCATTACACATTGTTCAGAATTCAGATTATGGTTTTCCATGAACGTACTAAACATTTGGAGATTGATTGCCATCTCATTCGGGACAAGTTCAAAGCTGGTCTTCTTGTACCTCCACATATTTCTTCCACTCATCAGCCGACTGATCTTTTTACTAAATCCCTTTCTAACCCTCTTTTCTCTCGTCTCTTATCCAAGTTGGGCATGGTTGATTCTCATCACCCAACGCCAACTTGAGGGGGGGATGATGAACATATGTTGTAGAAGTTGACATGTAACACCCCAAATTATATCATAACGGTTTTATTACATGTTTAGGGTATAATAAAAGTAAATGTATATTTTTTTGGAATTTAAGTGCTAAAAATTAAAAGAATAAAATAAGCAAAACCCGGAATTGATCTAAGGGTCCAAGGGTAAATTAGTAATTTACCAATTCAGGACCCAAATGTCATATGGTAAGAAGATTATATGCCAATATAGAAATATTGGGAAATTGAATTGCAAATAAAAGGAAAAGAAAGGACCAAATAAAGTAAAAGTGTTCTGATAAAGCCGTAAACATGGCTTTAAGAGAAACTCAATTTCCGCTGGATAGTAAGTAAATTCTGCGGAAGAAGGGAAGGAGTGTTGAAGAAAAGAAGAAGAAAGAAAAAGGAATAAGAGAAGTTAAAGAAAAGCCAAGGTATGGAAACTATAGTAGGAATTTGTATGGATTTGTATAGATTTGTATGAATTACTAGTATGAAAATCGCACTTTGTCTAAGTAGTGAAAGAACAATCCTATTAGAAATATTGTTGTTGGGTATAGATGAGTTTTATGGTTTATAAACGTGTTTTTGGTTGAGTTGGTTGTAGTTTAGAAGGAAATTTGTGACGCCCCAAAACCCGGGGTCTCGTTTGACAACCCACAACCTCGCGGACAGCTACAACGTCAACCCGACACTATTCACAAAAATCGGGCAGAGTCTCCTTTGTACGGGGAGCTCTACCCAAAGTACACAAATTGTCCAAACGACCACACAGGGTCCACATATGAATAAAATGTGTAAAAATGGCCACTTAGGCCCCTGCATCAATACTCACAATAAACATATCCCAACCAAATATATATCATGGTTCAAGAGTTTTTACATTACTCTTAATAAAAACATATATTAAAATTATGAAATTCTAATACATGTCATACATAATAACTATCAAAGCCACAACCCGGCTTTCTTCAAAATCGGCCTCTAAGATGAGCAGCTCGAACGCCCTCTCAGACCAATGATAGTTTCTGGACAGGTGAGCTATCGCCCGCAGGCGGAATCACCCTAAATGGTTACCCCACCTAAGTGAATATGCAATGATCCAATAAACACACACACTGGCAAATTCAGATCCTACTTGAATGTCTAAATGACCAACCCATGTCTCGAGTCCTCACCGACTCACTCACACTTGCCTAAGCCATGTATGAGAAAACATCATTTTCAAAACAAAACTTGTTGTTCTTGAAAATACATTACCGAATTTTGGTAAAAATATGGGACTACCCTCCAAGGCTAATGTGTTAGAGAACCTTCCAAAACAATACATGGGCTCCTCCGACGTGTAATTGTAGGACCATCTCCCAACACCATTATCCGGAAAATCATCATGTGAAATTCCTTTCTCAACCATGTTCGCTTTATTTTTCTTCATGCCATGCACAATAATACCTAATTTAGGTTACCCTGCATATGAAATGCATTATGCTTATTTCAACACAATTTATTCAACACATGCCAATCATCATCATGCATATATTGACATAAATTAAATCACAACAACATGTTACTCTATTTTAATCAATAACATCAAATTTAACTCACTTGAGCTAAACACAATTTCCACACAATTCATGCACAAAACACATGGACGATTTTTGGTCCAATTCACGCAAACCTGGGACTGTTTTTAACAGTCCCAAAACAGAACAGTGGGTTGTCCATGGGTAGCCCACTCACCCAATATCGGTTCCACTTTGTGAACCCAAAATCCATGGCCATTTTCGGCCTTAAACACACCATAACGTGATTTAATACATAAATCACAACACAAGCAGCCCAAACAGTATGTGGATTGTCCAAACGAGCTCCAAAAATCCCAACAATTTGGTCCCAAGTTTTGGGACCGATCAAACGGCCCCTCACGGCCTCAAATCAACTCAATCATTAACAAAACACTTAAACAAAGTGTAACTCAAGTAGGATAAAACCCCTACCTCATGGAGTTTTGGTCGTAAACTTCTAAAACCTAAGACTCCACGCCAAGCCCCTCTCTTACGTAGAACCGCTTACTTTGGCCCGAAGAAATCCGACCGGGTCCGATCGCTACGTGAGAACCGCCTGTGACGATTTTTCCATTTTTCAAAATCAATTTTCTCAGCCTTACATTCTCCTTCCTTAAAGGAATTTCATTCCGAAATTCGGACAATCACAACACAACACATGATATGCAACGTGCACTATACCATGCATAAACTCGTCATTTAAATATTAAACTATCAGTCTACGTACCTTCATCCCTAACAGCAAGGATAGTATTCAGATTGCGGTCATCGCGGCGCTCCCTTAATGCTTTTTTTTTTTTTGACCCCTCCACTCCATAGTGCCGCTTCATAACACCCTCATTTCAAATTTCTCACTACTCAAGGTTTAAACCCGATCACGGCCGTGGACGCCCCATTTCCCGGGTCCGTCACCACCACAACTCCGCGTAATACTGTGGAACGCCGGGTGACCCACCCGACCACGAAAATCGCAGTCTCCTGTACGGAGCTCTACCCAAATACAGCCATGTCCAAAGTCAGCTCAATATGACATATCCATGAGGAAACGGCCACTGGGGCCCACAATCCAATACTCATCCAAATAACCCCAACTATATATAAGGTTTGGAAGAGGTAATAAATTATCCTTACACATCATATATCAAACTTGGGGAGTTCTACTACATGTGTACATAACAAAACCAAAGCCACAACCCCGCTTTCTTTCCAAAACGGCCCTAAGATGAGCCGCCCCCCGACCGCTCCCGCACCCCGAAAATAATTATCCCCATTGCAGGAGCTACCGCTCCACAGTGGAATCACCCTAAATGGGTTACTCTCCACCTAAGTGCATATGCAATGCTCAGTGCAAACACACATTCAAGCAAATGTGTGATCCTATTTGAATTGCCTGGCATGACCAACCCACGTCCCGAGTCCTCACCGACTTCCCTTTACACTTGCTCTAAGCCATGTATGAGAAACATCTTTAAAAACAATTCTTGTTGTTTTCGAAACTATTCTACCGAAGTATCGCAAAAATATGGGGACTACCGAGGTGAACATCGTGTTGAGAACCTTCGTAAACGCCATGGTTCCTATCCAAAATGATCCGTCGACCCGTCTCCCAACCCCATTCTTCGGAAATTCATCATGTAAAATTCCTTTCAAAAACGTTTTTGTTTTTTCTTCAATTTTTCATGTCTTGCACTCACCTAATTTCTAGGCTACCTAGTGCATATGAAATGCATTATGCCATTTCACACAATATATATATACACAACACATGCAAATATATCATCATGCGTATATTTACATAATTTAAATCACACAAAGCATGTCATGCAATTTCAATCAAGCAACTCCCAAATTTGCTCACTTGAGCTAATCAATATTCCAATTCCAATGATCTACACCCACAATTATATTCCATATAATTATGGCATCATATTAACACATCAAGCATTCACTTAACCATCTCATACACATAAATCAATCCATTACCCAAAAATTAGTTCACATGGGCTAATTAACAAATACGAGCAATTCCATTTAGAATCACTCAATCAAACACATATTTTCACTAAAATATTTTGAGAACACTATTCACATGAACAGTGAAACCCTCGGGTTATTGTTCACGGCCACGACCCAACACCGGTTCCACTTTGTGAACCCGAATTCCATGGCCATTCCCGGCCTCATACATACCAAAACATGATTTAATACATAAATCATCACCAAAGATGCCCAAACAGCCCCTACACCATATGGATCAGACAGAGGGGAAGTTCCAAAATTACACAATCTCGGGTTCCAATAGATTCTTGCTCAATCAAACGGCCGTTCAAGGCCTCAAACCAACCGAATCATTACAAAACACTTAAATAAAGTGTAACTTAAAGTAGGATAAATCCCCTACCTCACGGAGTTTGTCGAAACTCCTCAAAACCGGAGTTCACTCGTAGGCCCTAATCACAGAGAGCCACTTTGCTTGCTCGAAGAATCTCGACGGCCTGACGCTCGTAAACCCAGAGAGGCTTACCCATTCTCTCTAAAACCCCTCAAACCTGTACCTACTGCATCCCCTGCCCCTCTTTCACGTTTTGGCTTTCATTTTGAAGGTAAGAGATGACACTATTTGCTATTTCGTCTTTTCCTCATTTAACTATTCATCCATGTCCTTAAAGTCTTTGATTTTCGACATTTGACATTATCTCGGTCGTCCATTTTCATCATCTCTCTACTCACGTAACATGAGTCACATGAGTACATGTTATCTGTGACTTCGTCACACTGTGTCGCTTTATGGCACCGATACGCTGCACTCGTGAACGCAGTAAATTCCGATTGTCCTGAATTCGCACAAATTTGACGTGTTAGCTAGATTTCGCGAGACAATTCCAACGGTGAAATCCGTTTCGCATTCCGAGATCTAGAAAAATTTCGGGTTTTGACCGAAATTACGATTTTGCCCTTTTCCCGAAATTGGAATTTTCTCGGGTCTTACATTCTCCTCTCCTTAAAAGGAATTTCGTCCCGAAATTCTGGACAATCATAATCACAACACATGTATATGCAACAGGCACTATACCACGACAGAACTCGTCATTTAAATATTAAACGACTAAACCACGTACCTTCATCCCTAAACAAGAAGGGATAGGTGGCCCGCATCGTGTCCTCTCGCTCCCACGTTGACTCCTCCACTCCATAGTGCCGCCATAGCACCCTCACTAGCCTCACGGTCTTATGCTTGTAAAACCCGATCACCGCTATCTGTAATGCACACCGGTCCCTCCTCAAGGTCCCATCGTCAACCTCAATCAACCTTAATCCACCATGAGCTGGATCCGAGTATACTCTCCGGAGCACAGACATGAAGTACCCGTGAGACACCGACATGTCGGGCGGTAACGCCAACCGGGTCACGCAACAAGGCTCACCCTCTCGAGCATCCTGTGGCCCACTGAACCCTACGATAACTTCCTCGCACGAACCTGACCACTCATCTCTTAGGCATCACCTTCAAGAAGATGTGATCCCCAACCTAGAACTCTAAGGGTCGACGTCGCACATCAGCATAGCTCTTCTACCGGCTCGAAGCCGAGAAGACGTCAGATCAAGCTCACCTTCCTGAGGTGTCTCTAATCGTATCAAAGACCCGTGATGGATCTCTCTCCCACCTTGGTCCAACAACATAACGGGGTGATCTACATGGCCCCATACAATGCCTCATAAGGAAAGACATTCGTATAATCGATAACTATTGTTGTAGGCGAATTCCACTAAGGGCAATTGCTCATCCCAACTTCCCTTATGATCCAGGACGCATGCTCCCAGCATGTCCTCTAACACCTGTATATAATCCACATAACATATAACCCTACACAACCTCTTGCTTGGTGTGTAAACGCTGACCTTCCCAAGGTCACAATCGCTGACAATCCAATGGACCGTCAACCTAGTCCATGTCATGAATGACATCCATATACCGAGCCCTTGCCGGCTCAACAACCCCCAATGCAATCTCCAAAGGGGTATCCAATCTCGAGTCACTCCTGACTCCTATCACTCAACTCTAAGTCTTCGTGATACTTGACCGTGTGTTTTCATCTCTCGAAAGAACGTAACTTTTTCTGGCCTACACCGCGAGCCTCTTACATTCACGTAAATTTCTGATAACCCACTAGTCTTTACACCCACACGTAAATTCGTATAACTTCACGAGTCTCTTACACACACAATGTAAATTTCGGATTTCTCCACGTCTCTTACACCCAATACGGGGAATTTGAGATACTCCCACGGTCTCTTACACCCACACAGAAATTCGAGATAACTCCCCGGTCTCTTACACCAATAAAGAAATTGATTTCTCCACGGGTCTCTTACACCCACACGTAAATTTCTGGGGATTTCTCCATCGTCTCTCTTACACCACACGTAAATTCTGGATATCTCCCCGGCCCTACACCCACACAGAAATTCGGGAGATCTCCTCGGAAGCCCTACACTCACAATAAATTTCGGATTTCTCCACTCTGCCCTTACACCCACACGTAAATTCCGGATCTCCCCAAATTTTACACTCCACACAGACGTTTCTGATACTACCGCGGTCTCCTTCACCCTAACTCCAAAGCTTCTCATAAATCTTAGGGGATTAATCCAATTCCCTCTTGCTTTGCCTAACACACTTTAATTACTCTTCATTTCCCGATTCATCTTCACATGAAGTCTCATCGATCGAGTCCCAAAGATAAACTCAACCCACACTCACCAAGAGTGGTGAATGACCATACCGTGCACCCACACCCGACTCGACGCGATGTTACCGTGCACATGAATGCAATGATGCCATACTGTGACACCCCTATCCCGGGGTCCACCCCGAGCAGAATCTCGGAGATCTCCAACTCATAATCCCGACCTATCAGGTCAACTCTCACCCTACATCCTAGGGAAGAACATCTACACCTGGCTTCTCTAAAGGCCTTAACCTCTAAGCCCAAATCCATCACACAAGATGCAACAATGAATGAATATGATGCATCCAATTTAAACGCTACTCTAGTCAACAAGTGCAAGAGAAACCAATCTCTACATATCCGGCCGCTTCCGTATGTCACTGTAGCACTACGAGACCTCTTCATCCTAGGACACCTCGCTTCATATGCCCAAGTCGCCGATAGAAATAACATATAGTCCGCCCGGCCTGACAGTCCTACCGTGAGTCCTGCGACCTGACCTCGACCCACACTCACCCCCTCCGCCCACCACCTCAGACGCCGAAGGTGCTGTCACGCCTCTCTATTCCCGATCCGAATTCGGAGTTGATGGATCCAACCGAGTCCGTGCGTAGACTATATACCGGGACCTATCGAATTGCTCTTTCTCGTGAGGTGAACTTGTACTGTGTGGTTATACAAACAATTTCAGAATAACAAAATCACGTTATATAAACGCAACTACCACCGCAGTGGTGTCCCTCAACATCTATATACATATAATCGAGTCCCATTTACTTATACATGTACAATTTTTTTCTTTCTAATACAAATCACTGTGAGATCGCATAGCAGTGCGGAGTTCTATCTCCGAGCGCCGGTATGCCTCACGATGTGGATGTCCATTCCTATCCTTGTCTTCTCAAGCTCGCACCTACACTGACAACACCCGTGCTGCTTTACGCTACTGGGAACATAAGCATGGACAACCACCAATGGTGACTGTCACAAGCTTATACATATGCATATAACTTTATATTACTTATCATCTTACATTACTATTACATGTCACATGTTCTCTGTCTTTGACATATCATCTATCTATACTTTTACTGTATTCTTATGCTTTGTCATCTTTTACTTATCTCTATCGTTTTCGACTTACATTTCTATCATGTAATTCATAGCACATTCCATCTATTCATTAGGTATGTCTATTATATATTCATATCACATAACCCATGTTGTGTATGTCATATTCTTTATACATATATATGACTTTCATGATTATATACTATACCATTATGTTCTATCTGGTGATATATCAAGTTATCATGTACCGTCATCAGTGTACTAATTTACATAATCGTATTCATGTACTATTTCATATACTGCTTTTCATGTAATCAAGCCATGTACTATTTTCATATATTGTTTTCCTCGTTATACTTTTCATATTATTTCTTTCATGTACTGCATTTCGTTTCATATACTTTCGTGTCATCGACACTTTGCTTCTCAGACTTGTATAATTTATCATACTATCATTGCATAGCAGTGCTATGCTTCTCATATCGTGTCATATATTCTCCACATTTCATTTGTTTTATGTTTCATGCCTGTATAAACCTTAGAAGTGGATAAAGGAAACCATGAGGCTCGAAGGCGCTATACCACCTAGACGAAATGCTGGTCCATGAGGGCCCTGAGGCGCTATAGTCACCGAGGAACAAGGGTCCATGAGGGCCCTGAGGCGCTTATAGGTCACTGGCATGAAATAAAGAGGTCCATGAGGGTCCGGCGCTTGGCATATTATACTGGAGCGGTATCGCCACCGTACGAGACAGCTGACTCATTCCATGAGGGGTCCAGAGGCGCCGTGGGTGTATTATAATTCGAAGGTACTCACCACCGCACGAGACAATGACCTATTCCATGAGGGCCTGTAGGCGCCTAGGGGTGGTCTTTCGGCCACCGTGATCCAAACGGATCTATATCATCGAATCTAAACTAGGCCCTCGATATCCGTATATGCATGCTAGCAGACTTTATTTTTTCTTCCTAATAGGTATGCCTCTATCTATCCTCTTACCAGTTCTAAGGCATAACCATGTGTATTTTATGTTCAAGACATTATCTCATATTCGAATCATTATTGTCATTCGGTAACTCATATGTGAGATATATATATACCATCATTTATTCTTATCTTTGCATTTTCATATCTCATATCCTCACTCACATTTGCCATATAACCGATCATATACTCTATGTCAGCATTCTATACTTGTCATATACTCCATGATTACATGTTCCATACATATAATTTTTACACAGCATATGCACATATACTATCATTACTTTAATCAGATTCGTTGTCATATATGTTAGCTTCATATTACTGGCTTCTCCTATTTCTTTCTTTTTAAGCACAATACATGTATATATCATTTCATATATGTCTATTCCATATCGTATTTAGTTCATGTTTTAGCTATTCATATTCCCCATCTCTTCAATACTCTTGTATTCATATCATATATTCCATTCCTATATTAGCATATAACATTTGCATATGTGTCCTATCATCATGCATGCATTTACTCATTCCTTATATTCATACATGCTTATTATTCCCGTACATGTACTCATTCTCGTAACATTTTATATCTTTGTTAACTTATATTTTCATGTACTTTATTAGGACTCAGTTCTATCTCCCGTAGGAGTTAAGGTAACTTATACCTCCATACGGAGGTACTTATACATGTACTTGTACTTATCTATCTTATACTTGTATCTATCTTATATTATGCATGATATACCATGATTATCATATTCGCATCATTTTCCTTCCTTATTTCTAGACCTAATATTAGTTCCACTTTTATCATACTATGTATGGCTGAATTCTTGACTCAATGGGCTTTCCATAGAGTCCAAGAACACCCGAACTGAAAGTTCGACGAAGGAGTTATGACCTCCAAGTCGCGAGGTCAAACGCACTTTCAAATCCTCGAATCGACGAAGCCAAGCCTCTCGACCTGACGAGCTCTCGATATATCACCTCGGTTTACACCTAATATCCTCCTTAGTATATCAATGTATTCTTGACTCAATGAGCTTTTCATAGAGTCCAAGAACACCGACCTGGAAAGTTCAACACGAAAGAGTTATGACATTCCGAAGTTGGAGGTCAAACGTAATCAAATCCTGAACTGGACAAGCTCGATATATCACCTCTGTCTGACATCTAATATCCTCCTCAGGCATATGGATGTATTCTTGGCTCAATGGGATTTCCATAGAGTCCAAGAACATCCGAATCGGAGTTCGGACGAAGGAGTTATAATCTCCCGGTTGAGGTCAATGTGTAATCAACTCAATCGGACGAGTCGAATCAACCTCGGACGAAAGGCCTCGGATCTATCACCTCTGTCTGACATCTAATATCCTCCTCAGGCATATGGATGTATTATTGACTAAATGGGCTTTCCATAGAGTCCAAGAACACCCGAATCAGAGTTAAAAAGAAGAAGATATGACCTTCCGAAGTTGGAGGTCATGCGTAGTCAACCCAGACGAGCTGACCTGAACTGACGAGTTCGATATGACACCTTGGTCTGACACATTCTATCTTCTTCAGGCATATGGATGGATTCTTGACTCAATGAGCTTTCCATAGAGTCCAAGAACACCCAAATCGGAGTTCAAACGAAGGAGATATGACCTCTCCTCAAGCTGGGAGTCATGAGTCAAATGCTGATCGCTGACCTTGACTTGACGAGCTCGATCTAACACCTCGGTCATTCAATATTCCCTTAGCATATGAATGTATTCTTGACTCAATGGGCTTTCCAGAGTCCAAGAACACCCAAATCGGAGTTCTAACGAGAAGGAGATATGACCTTCCGGCTGGGTGTCAAAGACAACCTGTAATGAGCCGACCTTAACCGGGAAGAGTTGACCTGAACTGACGAGTTCGGTCTGACACCTCGGTCTGACACATTCTATCTTCTTCAGGCATATGGATGGGATTCTTGACCTAATGAATTTCTCACAGAGTCCAAGAACACCCAAATCGAGTTCAAACGAAAGAAGATACGAATCTTCCTAAGCCGGGAGGTCACACGCGACTTAAACTCGAATGGGCTTCACCCGAACTGGACGAATGAGCGCCCACAGACGAGCCGAGCTCTTCATGACACCGTGTAACACCCTGGTCTCCGGGCAGGTGTACATGCTGTGAATCAGACAAGATTTAGGCTTCCTTGACTATTTTAGTGCCATAATAGAATTTTGAAATTGGTTTATGAGGAATTATAAAATTTCAAAGAATCGCGCACTTTTGCAATTGGCGACATGAGTGCTGAAAAAGATAAATTATGGAATTTTAAAAGATAATAATAATAATAAATTCATGATTAATTGCTTCTCTCTCTCTCTCTCTCTCTCTCTGCTTTGTAGTAAATCTTCCAGATCTGACACTAAACTGATCGCCTCATAATTGGTCTCCATAAATCTGGTAACCCAGAAAGTTTTCTGGCAATTCCGAGACAATAATATTTTATAAATTTCCTCAGATGACTGTTTAGAGTGAACCCAAACGGATTTGTGAAAATCTAAAAATGACAAATATTTAAAGAATATTCAATTATGATAAATAAAATTTTCGTGGATAGAAATAGACTCGAATAGGCAATATAAATTACTTATCTAAATAATAAGAATAATAATTAAAGAAAAGAATAATAATTAAAAACAAAAAACAAAAAAAAAAAAAACAAAAAGAATAAATCCAAAAGTTGTCTGGACGGCTGGCACTGATATGTTTAACCCAGAGAGAGTTTTATAATTTTTATTTTTCTTGTTTTACTTACTTACTGGAATCCATCGTAAGCTAGTTTAAGTGTAAGGCAAAATTGGTATACGCGACAGAGCTACGCAGATGCGTACTAATATTCAATTTTCATTAAACTTTTAAATAAGAAAATTTGCCTACTTTGTGCTTATTTCTCGAGCCTAATGCTATGATAATGGCTTGAAATTTTCTAGAGGTCGTGAAAAGTTTCCGTAAACTTTAGTCCCAAAATTTTGAATCGAGTTTAGGAATTTGTGGGAATTCTTTGGGACTATGCTCTGACAAATAAAAAAGGAATTTGGGACTATGTTCGACAATGAATGAATTTCTGACTGTTTTCTGACATTTTATTGAAATTTCAGGAGGCCACAAGTAGACGTAATTTTCGTAAATGTTTCGGTATTTAGACCTATGGAAGGTCTGAGTCAAAACAGCTAAAACATACAATTTGATGTGATTAACGCAGATGGACATTTTGGTCAATTTCACATCATATTATCGATGTTCATATCGAATTTTGACTACACGAAGTTTTGTTAGAATAAAGCTCGTTCATATAGCCATACTTGAAAGCCCTACGATGTTTTATGGTTAAAACGTTGGACTGAGGGCATTTTTCGTAATTTGAATGAATATGTAGGCGATTTGGAGCATCCCACTTAATTCAGAGCGCTTCATGTATCAAAATAAAAATTAGTCGAGAAAAAGGCTGGAAGTGAACAAATCATTTTAAACAAAAGTGTTTGAATTTGATAAGCTTGTATGCTTTGAAAATATAAATTTATAAAGCATTTTTTTTACCTCCCAATTGCTATACTCAGCAGAAAAGTTCGATTAAAGTATTTAAGAAACAGCCACCAGTTTGAAAACCCCTAGATGGCACACCCGCCTTCCCACGATGTATTTCGATCGTGCATGGCAAGGTTATGGGATATTATGACTAACTATATTGTCTACGGCACTCAGCATGATCTCATGATATATTTATATATGAGTCGCCCTCCTCGTATTATCTGAGGTATATAGTTAGCGCCAATGGGACTTAGTACATAGCTAATGAGGGTGTTGGTTCCAAGGTTCCTCAACAGCATTTTGGTTATGAGGTTCCATTATGCTATATAGATCCCGCTCGTGTTCATCGGACCATCTTAGCCGCAGTGTTCCGAGGGCACTACTACCGCATGCCGTGCGTTCCGAGGTTCCGAGGTTCCAAGGCATCACGCTCTGTATTTTTAAATGGGCCACAAAGTGGTTGGTACTTGATTTCCAAGATAGCACTTTCAGATAGTTAACCACCATCAAAACAAGCCAAAGTTGGTTAAATAGTTTTCGTGGATTGGGCCACAGCTATAAATAGTTTTCAAGAAGATAAATAAGCCAAGACAGCTTTCGTAAATGGTTTTCTATAGCAAAATCGTTTTTTCTAGCAAACAGCTTATAACCATTTCTGTACATATTTTCATACTGGAGGTACATACAAAGCATAAACAAATACTTAGAACTTATAGTACTCATCGAGCCCGCTTGGCCTGCGCTTCTCGTTTTTAAATAATTTTTCAGTGTGTGCTGCCGGGAAGACCTTTCCAGATTCATTACACACTAGGTTACATTATATATAAGATAAGGTGTAAATTAAAACTAGTAAAACTTAAAATGTGACATTTTGTATATGTAAATATCTTTTGTAAAATATGCATGCATGGTTTTGAGAAAAAACATGTCAGATAAACTTATATCGATCGGGACCTGATTCTGAGATTTTGACAGGACCAGAGGTCCTTATTGTTGTAGCTGACATTTGAAAACACTGGAGTGTATTTTTGTTTTATACAGGATTTTGTATTTTGGCTCGACCACCGTAAGGGCCATATGCCGCCTTACTAAGAATCTAAAGGTGTGACTTGATAGAAAAGTGAAAAATTTTATAACCCATGTTTTCCAAATATGGCTTAGTTTAATAGCTTGGCTTCAAGGTAACTTGTCAATGAGTGAGCTTACTGGAGGTTACTCTGTAGAAGTTGCTTACTTCCTACATCACTAGAAGGGGATCCAAGTTGGTATCTATAAATGAAGTTTATAGTTCGCCTGCCACACGCTTCCACGCATTCCTATCGAATTGTTTTTATAATAGAATGATTTTTCTATCGCAAATCTTATATTGTTTTGCTAAATCCTTGCACGCATCAAATATTGAAAAGTGTCACGAATCTTTTAATCTTGAAATTCACAAAGATTATGTCTCGGACGAGGTCGAGGCTGACCCAGGACTTCCGCACCTGAGTACCACTAGAGAGAAATGTCATACCAATTTAGGATTGGAAAATGCTTCAAATGAATCAGCCCCAACGTAGTCCACTGTGGTCGCACCTGGGCGGCAGACTCGACGATGGATCAATTATATGATTGTTACAAAGAAATTTCACACACAAAAATGAGCCTCCACAGCGTAGGGGGTACGATAACGCGCCTAAAAATTAGGGCTAAACTTTTATGATGGTACCGGCGACCTGCAGGCAAAGATACTTAAGATGAGAGCTGTAGTTATGAAATTTATGCGTTGATGTGGTGTTCGTATGAGCAGAAGTCCTCTTTTCGTGGTCTCTTGATATACCAGGCTGCTGACCCGGTGGAGGCTATTATAGTATATACCTCACAGAGTCACTAGGGACCAGCCCGATGTGCATTTACATAGATTTTACCCGCGTAGTTATCAGATGCAAAATAGAAGAATTCTTTCAGGTTAGGAGCAATGATCCCCGACAAAGGATGCACATGAGCAGAGGTTTTCGTAACTCGTGAAATTGGTGCCTGCGGATACAGAAAATGAGGAACATAAGTAAGCGATTCATACCGCTTCGAACTGGGGTAAAACTAAAGTTCATCTAGCCTGCATCTCAAAATAACTTCGAGCCGGCTGAGGCCGCACTAAGGGTAGAAAGGACAGCCTAGCTCTAACTCAGGGCGGCGACAAGAAGAGAGGTGCTCCCAAAGACTAGTCACCAGCAACTAACCGCCCAGTGTAAAGAAAATAAAGAAGTGGACCAACGGTAGAGGCTCCTCGTGACGAGGAGCAAACATTCAGCCGGATCCGGCTCGATCACCAAAGGTTCCAGGAGGTGGTAGATCTTCAGGATTATCTTTTCCATTGTGCCCTACATGTCAGATGAGGCATCTCGGAGAGTGCAAGATGAATATGACGGTGATGTTTCCACGCGCGCGTAAGGCCACTTTATCCGAGATCGTCCACGCTTAGTAGCCGCACTCGAGGTAGGTACAAGAAGATCTACCCTAGGCACCGGTCCCAGCCAGCCGGTAGGGGTGGTTTAGCAAGAGCACAGTGACAAACAGTCTTGTGAGGTCGCGGGTGGGGGCGCAGAGGCGCAGAAAGAAGACTCGACAATGATTCAGTGGTGCAATTCGCGACTCGTGCTCGGTATTTACAACACAATACAGAGGCGTATGCATCACCGGGACGTGATTAATGGGTATGATTTCGCTTACGATCATGATGCATATGCATTGGTGGGACCCAGGAGCCACTCATTCATTTATTTCAAGACCATTCACCTAGAGGCACCAGATAGAGTCCTGCACCATGATGGTCATATGGTGGTTTCGCGACCCAATGGGGGATACTATGACATCCGAAAGGATAGTTCCAGTAGATCGCGATCCGCACAAGGATTTTCCAAATAGCACTTGATGCTAAGTTAGGTATCCACAAAGATTTCGATATAATCTGTACTTGACTGGTTATCCAGCATGTGAGCCACCTTAGATTGCTATAAGAAGGAAGTAAGATTGGTTCGCCGCAGGAACCAGCGTGATATTTTCGAGGAATCGTAAAAGAGATCGCCCTAGTCTCATTAATGCCAGCTTTAATCGCCTCGAAAATGCTTCAAAAGGTTGCTGTGGTTATTTGGCATTTGTAGTGGATAGGAGACAAGAGGGATACCACTGGAAGACATCCCTATAATCAAAGAGTCTCGTGATGTCTTCCTGCATGATATTTAGGTTTACCCCTAGATAGAGAAATTGAGTTCGTTATTGAACTAGTTCCAGATCACTAATATCCATACCCTCCATATAGAATGGCGCCATAGAAATAAAGAATTGAAGGCACAATTGGAGGAATTTCTAAGCAAGGGCTTCATCCGACCTAGTACCTCACCGTGGGGAGCTCCAGCTCTCTTCGTAAAGAAGAAAGATGGAAGCTACTTGCCAGGTATAGACTATAGATGTTCGAATCGGGCGACACAATACGCAACCAAGATCCTCTCTTCCCCGCATAGATGAGCTATTTGACCAATTGCTAGATCTCGTATTCTAAGATTGACCAAGGTCGCTACCACGCTGAGGGTCCGGAAAATGATGTTTCTAAGATCGTCTTCAGACGTGATACGATCACTACAGTTCCAGTGATGCCATTCGGATTGACCACGCTGCCCCGTACTGCTCATGGATTTGATGAACAGGTATTCAAATCAGATTTAGATAAGTTTGTGATCGTATTCATTGATGACATTCTATGTACTCAGTGCTCGTGAGGAACACGGTAGCATATTCGGACAAGACAGATTCTGTGAGAGCGTCGCTTATACGCTAAGTTTAGTAAGTGCCGCTTTGGTCGGACAAAGTAGCTTCCTGGGTCACGCCATCGCATGTGTAAATAGTCGTGATCCTAGATTGAAGCTATAGTGAACTAGAAGCCACCCACAAATGTTTATGAAGTTCGCAGTTTCCTTGAATTGGCAGGTTATTACAGAAACATTGTTGATGGATTTTCGAAGATAGCAACTCCGTTGACCAATCTATTGAAAAGGATCGTGAATTGAGTGGTCGACACCGCCAAAGATAGTTTTGAGAGCCAAGATGCAGATTGACGACAAATTTCCAAAGATTAGCACCACCGGGCCAGAAAGGACTAAGTATGTGGTATATAGTGATGCCTCCAGACAAGGGTTAGGGTGTGTTTTGATGCAGGATGGTAGAGTGATATTTATGCTTCCGTCACAAAAGAAGCACTGAGCGTAACTACCCTAATTCGTGATTTAGAACTAGCAAAGAAGGGTTTTCGCCTAAAGCATCCGGAGACATTATCTATATGGTGTTCCTTGTTAGATATTCACCGATCATAAGAGCTCAAGTAATATATCTTTACTTTCGAAAGAGCTAACTTAAGGCAAGCCAGGCTTGGTTGGAGCGATTATGATTTATGATCGCACGATAGAGTACTCATCCGGAAGGCCAATGTAGTGGCCGATGCCTTAAGCTCCGAACAGAACCGGAGGGTTCCTATGCTTATCTCAAGCAGACAAGATATCTCCCATTGTTGATAGAGTTGGAGACATTTGGGAGTTCACAGGTAGTCGATACAGGACATTACTCATTGCATCATTTTATGTTTGTCCTCTTCTCGTGGATCAGATCAAGGAAGGTCATGTGTTTCGTAGATGATTAAGTCGAGGCGTAGGATTGAGAGGGTGGTAGGAAACCGTAGTTCCGTGATCGTAGACGATGGCGCATTAGTTAGAGGAGTCGAATGTGTGTACCTCAAATAGGTGAACTAAAAAAGGAAACTCGGAAGAGGCTCACTCTCTCAAGATATGCCATGCACCCTCGGTAGCACCAAGATGTATCATACTGAGAGCATTATCAGTAAGTGGCATGAAAGGAAATTGCAGATTTTGGGATTCAGATGCCTAACCCGTCGCCAGGAAGGCAGAGCACCGGCTTCCCGCAGAAAGATACAAATTCCTTCCGACCCGTATGGAAGTGGGATAAGATTACTTATGCGGATTTGTTAATGAAGCTCCGAGAACTCCTGAGACAACACTAAGCTGACATGGGTGATAGTGATTAATTAACGAAATCGTACCGTGATTTTCTCCCGCCATAATGATGACCATTGGACAAGTTGGCCCAATTATATGTGGAGTGAGATAGTTAGATTACACGGTGTTCCTCTATCGATATCCTGCATCGAGACCCCGCATTCACATCCGTATTTTGGCCCGCTTACAGATGCCATGGGACTCGAGACAGACTTAGCACAACTTTCCATCCTCAGACCGATGGTCAGTCAGAGAGAACTATTCAGACGTGCTAGAGGATATGCTTAGAGCATGCGTGATAGAGTTTAAGGGAAGCTGGGATACACATTTATCTCGATGGAGTTCGCAACAACGCTATCAATCCAAGATATACGGTCTAGTTTGAAGCATTGTATGGCCTAAGTGTCGTACTCCGCATCAGATTGAAGTAGGAGAGAGGAGACTGATAGGCCCAGAGTTAGTACAGATACCTTAGATAAGATCCAGACGTCCGACAAATTCAAGATAGTCGGGATGCACATAGTGTTGCGCTGGACAAACGCCGTAGGGATCTCCAGTTTAATGTGGGCGATAGGGTCTTCCTCAAAGTTTCCCTTGAAAGGTGTCCTCGATTTGAAGACGCTTGAGTTTCGAGGCCCGCATACAGGGCCATGCCATGAGATTATTGCCATAAAGGGACCAGTAGCATATAGATTAGACCTTCCTCCAGAGTTGTCTAAGGTTCATAATGTGTTTCATGTATCCATGCTCCGCAAGTACATTCAAGAGCCCTCCCATGTACTCAGAGATCAGCCAGTAGAACTAAATGATAATTTGGCTTATAAGGAGCAGCCAATGCAGATAGTAGATCGTAGAGAGCAGATTTTGCGGAATAAGGTCATTCCGTTAGTCAAAGTTTTATGGGGGAATCATGGAATTAAAGAGGCTACATGGGAGTCAGAGGCTCAGATGCGCAGTCAATATCCTCAGTTGTTTTCAGATTAAGGTATCCTCTTTATAAAGAAGCTTTGTTCATTTCGTGATCAAATGTCTTTGGCGATAGGATTTCAGAATAATTCGTCCCGAGAGGCTGTACACGCATGCTAGAACTGTAGATACAAGATGTTAAGGGCTTCCTTTAATTATTTTAGTGCCATAACAGAATTTTTGAAAATTGGTTTAAGGGTGAAATTATAAAATTTTCAAAGACCACAGACTTTGGCAATTAAGTGAAGGGAGGGGTGAAAGATAAATTATGAAATTTTAAAAGATACAATAATAATAAATTCATAATGGTTCAGAAGCCTAAAATTCTCTAGATCTCTGATGACCTAAACCGACTACACCGTTAAATCTGTCTTCAAACTAGTGAGCCCAGTGAAAGCTTCAAGTAAATTCCGAGACAAATAATATTTTATAAATTTATAAAGTATGGGTTTAGAGTGAAACTCCGAAACTGGATTTTAGAAAATCTCGAAAATGACAAATATTTAAAGAATATTCAATTACATAAATAAAATTTTCCCAGATAGAAATAGACTCGAATGGGGTAATAGAAATTATTTATCTAAATAATAAGAATAATAATTAGAAAGAAAAGAATTAATAATGTAATAAAAACAAAAGGATAAAATCAAAAGTTGTCTTGACGAGTGCATGTGAGGCAAACTGAGAGTTTTATAATTTTTATTTTTCTTCTTGTTTATTTCATTTACTTAAATCCATCGTAGGGCCGGTTTGAGCATAAAAAATTCAGACACGCTTAATGAGAGCTATGATAGGTACCCAATATCTAGCTCTTTTCTCAAATGAAAAGTGTGGTAAATTTTTTTTTTTCCAGTCACTAAAGGTTTGGTCAAATGCTAGAATACTTGAATCCTCTCAGGTCTTTTTGAAAAGCCCAAACCCCTGGTCCCAAAACTTTAGATTGTTTATAGGTCCAAGATCCATGGTCTGTGCTGTGGCCTTCAATTAATCCTGCTTCACTTGGTTGAGTTCTGATGCTCACACAGCTATACAGGTTGCACTCAAAACAGTCATTTGGCTCCATGAAACAACCTGAACAAAAAAGCCAATAAATGTGGTTTACAGGAAAATAATGCAGGTAATATTTAGTCTACTCACATCACAACCATAATGAAAATGAATCACTAAAGTTTGAATGAATCAAAAGTCTGCTCATATAAACTCTTGAAAGCTCTATGTATGTTTCATGAATAAAACAGTTGAACCCAGTGCATTGGGTGAATTTAAATTGAACTGAAGAGCCTGGCTTGATCCCACAAACTATGCCAGACAGATTTGGCAACAATTTCAAAATGAGTATCTCAAACCATTTCAAAACCAAAAGTGTTTAACATAAGTCTAGAAGTGCTTTGAAAATATAGATCACAGGTCCAGAGCAAAGGCATCTGACCACACTCCAGCCAGAGTCTGACTGCAGATTTATAGAAACAATGGTCTACTCAAGAAAAACCCTGTGACTATATGCCCAGGCTCTGCCTTGATGATTCATCAAACAAACAGTTATGAGTAGCCAGAACCAGGCTGTTCCAGCTGCACAGTCACTCCACACATATCACACACATGCCCTCATAATGACCTGTGGCAGTACGCCTGCCCGTTCGATAGCTACAGTGAAACAATCTCCAAAACCCTGCCCTACTAGTTTATAGAAGCTCCGATGTGCCAGAGAGCAGAGATCTCCTGCTTCAAGCCCATCTTGTCCCCTCCCCATCTTTAGTTTCTGGGCAAAGCCCAAAAAACGTTGTCGTGTTCGAGGTTCCAAGGCATCACGCCTAGGTATTTCAAAATGGGCCACAAGTGGTTGGTACTCGATTCCGTGATAGCACTTTCGTATATTAACCACCATCGAAATACAAGAAGATAAATAGTTTTCTAAAGACAGCCAGTCAGATTTTCATAAAGAAACTCGCTTTTTCATAACAGCTTTACAAACTATTTATACATATTTTCATATTGAGGTACATACAAATGATACAAAGAACATTTAGGAAAATTATAGTACTAATGCTCGCTTGGCTCAACGCTGCTTAAATAGTTTTTCGTGTGCAAAGCTGCCGGAAGACCTTTCCAGATCCTCACTTTACATATCACTGGTAAGGCGATTATATATAAAGATGGTGTGTAAATTAAAACTAGTAAAACTTAAATGTGACATTTTGTATATAAATATCCTTCAAAATATGCATGCATGGTTTTGAGAAAATCTAAGCTATGAGCAACTTATATTGATTAATCCTATTCTATATTTTGATGAGGACCGAGGTCCTTTATTGGTTGTGAATGACATTTGGAAAACATCGGGAGTGTATTTTTGTTTTAGTATGTGATTTTGTATTTTGGGCTTGACCCCGTATACCGTTATGTTGCCGGATTTTCGTTAAATTAAAGGTGTGATTTTGATAGAAAGCCAGGTAAATTTTATAACCCACGCTTTCCAAATACGCCACAGCTGAATGCCTTTAGTCGGTGGTAAATTTGTCACGAGCGAGCCCTTTAGCCTGGAAAGCCATCGATAAGTTGCCGCGCATTTCCCGCCACTAGAAGGGGGTCCGCTGCCGAAGCCTTCGTGACGAGCCGAGTTTCACAGACGGCACGAGTTTTTAGGACAGCCGAGCGCCCCCCGCGCCAGACGAGCCGGTTTACAGGACGGCGCTCGCCCACTTTACAGAGCAGGTCCGCCGAATCCCTGTAATGAGGTTTGCCGATTTTTGCTGCAGAGGTCTGCTGACTCCCGCGGCCGAGGCTCCATCGACTTCGTCGTGAGGTCCGTCGACCTCCGGCCGGGATTGACCCCATGCACGCACCTTTCACCCATTTGACTGCTCGCAAAGTAGAAAAGACCATAAATTCTGGTCTACAGGTCCGAATTGAGAAATCAAAGCCTAACATCACCTCACTGATGTGGCTAATTTCAGAAGGACTCCCATTGCCAAATTCCATTTATTTCCTTATCAAAACCCGTTCTTAAGGTCCGGCTAGCTTGACCTCGAATTGCAGAACTGACCTCGACCAGGATTTAATGTAGTCGACTTCAGCAAAAGGACTATAACTTAGCCTACAGAGGTCCAAATTTAGAGATTCAGCTCAAACATCAATTTACCGATGTGGCTACAATTTACTAGAAGGACTCACTCTAAATTTCTATTTCTGGCCCAAAACCTGTTCTAAGATTCAGCTACTGCATATGATCAAAATAGGAATTTTCTCCGGGTTCAACCGGTAACCATTCTTATCCCAAAAACACAACTATAGGAGCTCAGAATTCTTCTCAACCCAACCTCATTTAAAATGAGTTTAGGAGTTCCCAAACTCCAAACCCCGTACATTGTAAGATAGAGGGTTCCAAACCGTTTTCTTATCTATATTTCTTTATACCCTTTAACTATACAAACCCATAGTTTTCATACAACCCAAGACATGTATCCATACCAAACCATATTTCATACTTTTCTATACAAAACTAGTTCAATAAACATAGTTCCATACCCGTGATCTTCTTTTCTTTCCTTCTTTCTTTTCTTTCTCTTCTTCTTCTTCTTCTTCCTTTCTCTCTCTCTCTTATCCGCTGCCTTCTTTTTTCCCAAGACCAAAATCTGAGATGCCATTTCTTTTTGCCTTCTCCTTATTTTGATCTTATCCCCTTTATTTCACTTTCCAAGGAGGAAACATCATAGTTCCATAACATAGTTCCACAATTCGTGATCTTCTTTCTTTCCTTCTTTCTTCTTTCTTTCTCTTCTTCTTCTTCTTCTTCCTTTCTCTTCTCTTCTCTCTCTTATCCGTTTGCTCTATTTTCCTCCAAGAACAAAATGAGATATTTCTTTTGGTCTTCTCCTATTTGTCTTATCCCCTTTATTTCACTTTCCAAGGAGGAAACTTCCTCTTTCCTTCAAGCCACTTGTCTCTTCCACAATTTTTCTTCCTTATTTCATTATACATCTTCTTTATTTACTTTTCGTCCTTCAATTCTTTTATTACCTTGATTTAACTTATGCATATCTCTGTTGGACATATAAACTTATTAAATTCTAACCTCGTCATGAATTGGTAAATTATTAATTTACCCTTAGTCATGTATTAATTCCAAGTTCTTGCTTATTTTATTTTTATCTTGGTCATTCCTGATAACTATATTTTTATTTATTATACCCTAAACATGTTCAAAAACAGTTAGGGTATATTTCGGGATGTTACAACTTATATAGCACTGAACGAAACCGGTTCCTTCCGAATTCGCACTAGGTGTGGGAGGAATGAACTCGTATACTCTCCCGTTTCTACACGACTGGGACTCGCAGCCGTCCCAAAATCCCGGGATCCCCCGTCTCCTGGGGCACCACCTCACATGCCCAGCCCGGTCTGCAAGTGTAACATATCATATGCCCTAACTGACTAGATGCCCAATCCTGGCCCTGATCCTGAAACTCGTGTAAAGCATAAGTCTTCTCGCCTTCCCGAATCCAGCTAAGGCCGATCTTCCCTCTCACAGTTACCAACACTTATCCCGAAAGTGCTCGAGCATCCTCGAAGACTCTCTCTCTCTCTATGGTCAGGGCCATCCCAACCATGGAGTCCATGTCCTATAGGCGAAGTCCTATAATCCTACCTCGAATGGACAACTTCTCAGCCCAATTCGATCTCTCCCGACTTCGCCATGTTCAGCCTTAATCATCAAGAAATCAGGTTAGCCCAAGAACCTAGCCACATAATCCATCACAAATATTGTCCCCCTGCCAGCTCTAGGAACCCAGGTTTCTATCTCGCAAAGATCCTGAAAGTACTTCTACCCATGAACAAATTCTCCCGAATTCTGCCATGTCATTGCCTCTAGGGTCTCTAGAGGTCTTCTTTAGCCCGGGCCCCACCATACTGGGCTTCACTCCCAACCGAATGCAAAGCCTAGTCTAATCCGGTCGTGTCGAGGTAATCTCCATAGCCCCAACACCTTCTATCTCGCATAACCAATGGTTTGCCACTAATCTGGATTCTCCCGTGAATGTCTGGGAGGATGATGTGCCCTAAATCCTAGAGGTTACTAGATTCCTCCCCGACTACCCGCACTCGCTCGTGCTATATCTACCGCATGAATACCTACAAATTTCAACAAAGGCCCGTTTATCAACACCGCACACAATACCAGCATCTGCACGCCCTCCATCCTAGTTCTCAACTAGCCATCTACACTGTTCAAATGGCGAGTTAATTTCAATGTAGTGTCTCTAAGGCATAAACACAACCCCGAGACACTATTCATACATAGAATACCATTCATATACTATGTCGTTGCATTTATTGGAAATGCAAGACATCATTCCATATATCAAATCATTTTTAACATCAAAAATTTTAATTTTGAAAATTTCATTTTTAAAAAAAATTTTGTTTCATTTGATTTGATTTGATTTTAGTTTTCAAAAAAAAAAAATATTTATTTTTTTTCGAATTTTTGTTCACAAATGACCGCTGGATCATATCACCACCTAAGTTGCACATACAATTGTATTGCAATACAATCCTCACCTCCTCTTGCAATACAAACCCAAATGTAATTACACACCCAAGTTGCACAGAATCCGTATTGCAATATAATGGCTCAACAACTAAACTCCCTTATCGCAATACAATTTAACACCTTGCACTCCCTATATCAGTAATACACCTTGTGTCCTCGTAATACACCTCAAATAGTAGCCGCCCCACAAATACACCTCCCTGTATTGCAAATATAGTTTTCAACCTTAAGCCCTCATATAAGCTAAAATACAATTTTCCTATCGCAACACAACTTTTCCAAATTAATCGCATGCTCTAATACAATCATTTGCCAAAAGACTGGCTATGGCGTTTGTTTTACTTGTCGAATAAACTTTTTGGAGTTCTTAATATCGAATAGTACTTAATAGCATTAAGTATTAAGTCGTTTTGCTTTTTTAACATTTTATCTCTATTAAGGACAATGTTGCTTTTACAAAACTAAAAATTAACATCTAACAAATCTTAATATATTAAAAATTTTAACTACATATTTTCTAAATATCTAAAGATATCACATTTGATGTCAATATTTAATATCTCATTTCATACCATGATAAAGCAAAATCACAAACCTAATTAAATTAAAATATAATAATTCAAATGCATATTCATATATATCTAAAGAAAACATGAAAATTTAAGCACAAATCTTTCAAATATCTAAAGCCATTATATTTGATACTAATATTTAACATCACATTTCACACCATAATAAAGCTAAACGACAAACATTTGATAATTAGTATTTGATATCTCATTTTATACAAATACTAGATTTGATATCTCATCTCTCTCCTTCCCCACACTCCCAAGTTCCCAACTCCCAAATTGGAACCACCGAAACACACCCCGGCCTGTTCCCGACGGCATCCATGATCCAGCATCACAAGCAGTCACAAGAAGAGCACCCGCAAAGCTCCGAAGTTCCTCCTCTCGGGTATGCCAGTAAAACTATCGCTGACGCCAATGAAGATGCCGCAGCCGAACCCAAAGAATGCCAGCAAAACGGAGTGCGCGTCTAAGATCGCCGCCGCACCGTGGCTCGCCGGAGCTCGCCCTTCTTCGACGCTCACAAAGAACCCGCATAGCTTCTCGTAAACGTTGACGTGGGGTCCTCTGGCGACGACGACGAGGACTTAAGAGTTCTTTTGGAGGTTCTTCCAAATTAACGGGCGTTTAATCGAGTTCCTTGCGGAACCGGAAGCGGGGCTATTGGAAACTTAAATTGGGTCAGAGGGGTTGCTTCAGCCATGGATTTGAATCTTCGCATTTCAGATTGGGTTTGAATCTTCACAAACACGAATCACTTCCACCCATTTCATGATCGGTAGCTTTTTCCCTAACGGAATTTACGGATCGCTTCCAATTCCTCCGAAATCAAGCTACGGACTCCTCGAATCACCATTGTGTTTCAGTCAAGAAGATGGAGTGGAGAAGAGTGGAGAAGAGGGAGAAGAGGTTTTCGCCGGGAGGTTTTCGTCGTGAGGGTTTCGATGGCTTTTTCTGAATGGAAAAAGCTAAATTTTTTGGCTTTTTTGTTTCAGCAATTTTAAAATTCAAAGGTTGGTTTATAAAATAAACAAATGGTTGAATGCTGAAAGCAAATTGCTTCAACAACATTGCCGTAAAAAACAAACACGCCTAAGTCACAATACAATCAAGCAAGAGCCCAAATCGGTTTGCACTTTTTTTTTTCATTATATATATATATATATATATATATATATATATGTTATATATATATATATATATATATATATATACCTATTTTTTTTTTTCTCATTTTCTGTATCACTCAAATAAATTTATAAAATTTATTTATTCATTCTTTCTTCTCGCTTTACAAATTAAAACCCAGAAAATTATTTTCTTCACTCTCTAAACCAAATAAATTTATAAAATTTATTTTCTTTATATATTTTTTTCTTCATTTTCCCACAACCCAAATAAATTTATAAAAATTTATTTTAATCAATTTTCTTCATTTTTACACACTGTAAAACCTTAGAAAATTATTTTCTTCACCTCATTTTTTTTATATTTAAATTTGGACATTTTGTCTAAAATCTCCTCAAACCTGTTGATCCAACACTAAACCTAGTGTTCAACCTTAAAATTTATTAACATTTTAGTTTATTATCCATTAAACCAAATGAATTTATTCAATTTTATTTTATTTCTTTCCTTTGTTCCAGTTTTACTCACTGTAAAACTCCTAAAAATTATCCAACACACTAAGTGCTAATCACTAAGTACACCATTCACGTCACATAACCATCCATCAACAATCACACGATCACACATGTTATAAACATCAATCACACAATCACATGATCGCACAATCACACATAAAACACATGCATGTAGTGTTCTAGTTTTGTTCCATGCCTTCCTAGGTAATCTTATACCTAAACCTAACATCGAGCCACACCAAGTGGTGATGTTCATACACCTCTTGACCATGGCCTACGCCCAAGTCCCCCAAGCCCTAGGTAGTCAGATACCTAAAGTATCTACACCCACCCCAGCCCAAAGATATTCGTGATACCTAAGCTCGAGACATCAAGTCGTGACGCCCACTTGGGGTCCGCTGACTACCCGTCAACTCAGACATTCTCGGCGGAACGCTTCTGGGTGACCCGAATCTCAATCATTTAAAAATCTAGCAGTCCTTGTACCGAGCTCTACCCAAATACAAACTGGTCTCCAATACTAATATGACATATCCATGAGGAAACTACTTACTTGGGCCCATGAATCCAATACTCATCCAAATAAATCCTAACTATATACAATAGTTTGAAGAGGTAATAAATGATCCTTACACATCATATAATGTCTCTAGAGAGTTCTAATACATGTACATAACAAACCAGCCACAAACTCTACCTTCTTCTAAAACGGCCTCTAAGATGAGCCGTCCCGACCGCTCCCCCGCACCCGAAAAATAATATCCCCTCGACAAGTGAGCTACGCCTAGTAGGAATCACCCTAAATACATTTCCACCTAAGTGCATATGCAATGCTCCAAAGTAAACACACATTCAAGCAAATGCGTGATCCTACTTGAATGTTTACATGACCAACCCACGTCCCGAGTCCTCACCGACTCCCTCACACTTGCCTAAGCCATGTATGAGAAAACATATTTTTCAAAACAATTCTTGTTGTTTTTGAAACTATTCTACCGAAGTATCGGTAAAAATATGGGACTACCCTCCGAGGCGAATGTGTTGGAGAACCTTCCGAAACAGTCATGGTCCTCATCCGAAATGATCTGTTTGACCGTCTCCCAACCCCATTCTTCAGAAATTCATCCTGTGAAATTCCTTTCAAAAACGTTTTCATTTTTTCTTCAATTTTTCATGTCATGCAATCACTCTAATTTAAAGGCCTCAAGCAGGCTATGAAATGCATTATGCCATTTCACACAATATATATACACAACACATGCAAATATATCATCATGCGTATATTTACATAATTTAAATCACACAAAGCATGTCATGAAATTTCAATCAAGCAACTCCCAAATTTGCTCACTTGAGCTAATCAATATTCCAATTCCAATGATCTACACCCACAATTATATTCCATATAATTATGGCATCATATTAACACATCAAGCATTCACTTAACCATCTCATACACACAAATCAATCCATTACCCAAAAATTAGTTCACGTGGGCTAATTAACGAACACGAGCAATTCCATTTTGAATCACTCAATCAAACACATATTTTCACAAAAATATTTTGAGAACACTATTCATGTGAACAGTGAAACCAGTGAAACCCTTGGGTTACTTTTCACGGCCACGACCCAACACTGGTTCCACTTTGTGAACCCAAATTTCATGGCCATTCCCGGCCTCATACATACCAAAACATGATTTAATACATAAATCATTACCAAAGATGCCCAAACAGCCCCTACACTACACGGATCACGTAGGGTTCCAAAATTACACAATCTTGGCTCCAAGATTTTCGATTGGGACAAACGTGCCTTTCAAGGCCCTTCAAACCAACCGAATCATTACAAAACACTTAAATAAAGTGTAACTTCAAGTAGGATAACCTCTACCTCACTCTGAGTTTGTCAAAACTCTCAAACCGAGTCCACCACAGCCTCACCGCGCAGAGCGACTTTGCTTCTTGTCTCGAAGAATTCGACGGTCGGATCGCTCCAGAAACCCAGAGAGAAGCACCTCTCTCTAAAACCCTCAAACCTGCACCTACTACATCCCCTGCCCCTCTTTCACGTTTTGGCTTTCATTTTGAAGGTAAGAGATGACACTATTTGCTATTTCGTCTTTTCCTCATTTAAGTATTCATCCATGTCCCTAAAGTCTTGGATTTTCGACATTTGGCACTATCTCGATCGTCCATTTCCATCATCTCTCTACTCACGTAACATGAGTCACATGAGTACATAGCACATTCCGACTTTGTCACATCAAAGTCGCCAGGCACCCGAGATGGTCGCTCGAAAAACGTTCAAATTCGACCGTCCCTTAATACAAATTAATGCAGTTAGCTAGATTTCCATATCATTCCAACGCGAATCCGCTTTTTCTTCCGAGATCTAGAAAATTTCGGGTTTTGACCGAATTACGATTGCCATTTTTCCCGAAATTGGAAATCTTCTGCCCATAACCGCGCTTATCCAAAATGCAATTAATCGGTCCTCCTCAAAGGTCCCATCAAGTCAACCCTAATCATCCCCTAATCCAATTACATGAGCCGGATCCGAGTATACTTCCCGTGAGCATGGAGACGGAAATACCCCACACACTTGACATGCCAGCGGCAGTTTCAACCGTGTCGCAACACGCCTACCCTCTCGAGTATCTCGAAGGGCCCAATAAACCTTGGCGATAGCTTCCCGCGCTTGCCAAACCTGACCACTCCTCTCTTAGGCATCACCTTCAAGAAGACGTGATCTCCAACCTCGAACTCTAAGGGTCGACGTCGTACATCTGCATAACTCTTCTGCCGGCCAAGATTGATAGCACACTATCGTATCAAGCCTCACCTTTCTGAGGTGTCTCTAATCAGATCCTGACCAGCCGACGAAGCTCCTCCCACCCGGGTCCAAATGTAATCTGACTCCGCTTCGCCTCCCATACAATGCCTCATATGGTGCCATCTCGTATACTCACTTGATAATCAAGTATTGTACACTCCACTATGCGGGTGGTTCTTCCCAGCAATCTCAGATCCAAGACGATGTCAGCAGATGTCCTCTAACACCGTGATAGTCCTCTCCTGACCGACCATCCGTCTGCGGTGGAGTCAGACCATGGTCACCGCGCCCATAGCCGCCTTTGGAAACTCTTCAAAAAAGGCGCCAGAACCGGGGTCCCTACCCGACACTATGGATACCGGTATCTATGTAGCCGACCATTCTCGAATGTACAATCGCGTAATCTCTCCAATATAAAGGTCATCTCAGACGTGCTAGAAAATGTGCCGACTTTGCGGCCATTATCACCTATACCGCGATCATGTCTCAAGGGCGCCCGTGGTAAGTGGGTCACAAAATCCACGTGACGTGCTCCCACTTCCACTAGCCCATCAATGGCCGGCGCAGCCCCGATGGCCTCCCGTGCTCAGCCTTAACTCCTGCTGGACACGTAGACATCGTCACGCACAAAGTCTCCTACGCGGTCTCTTCATTCCGCTCCAAAGAATACCGTCGACCTAAGATCCCGTACATCTTCTTGCCACCTGGATGCATAGCAAATCAAGAGCAGTGAAACTCCCTGAGAATCTCCTCTCTCAAATCGGTCAAATGGGGAACCATTACCCGTCCTCTATACCGAAGACTACCATCCGAGTGGATTCGCCCAAATCTCGCCACCCAGACTGACCGCACCCGGGTCCCCGATGGAAACTATCTCCAAGTCCCCACTCGACTCAATCACTCTACTCAACGCGAGATCTGCAGCTTACTTAAACTCTCCAACGCACCGAGCTCAGCTTCACTATAATCGTATCCAAAATCACCTGACGCTTCAGCACCGCACTCCCGGAAAGCTCTTATATTTCAGCCAATGCCCCCGTGACTTCCGATCGGCGCATCACCACCACATTTTCCTTTACTAGTGGTGGTGCATGCAAAGTGAAATCGTGAATCCTCATGAACTCCATCCATCCGCGCGCCCTTGCCATCGAGGTCCCTACCGGTGTGAAAATATACTTTACTTTTATGGTCTAAGTACACTGAACTCTCGCCATATAAATAGTGGCGCTGGAATCTACACAGCGAAGACTACTGCCGCTAACTCCATGTCGTGTGTGGGGGTAATTCCCGCCACATCTCTTCAACCCACCCGAACCATAAGCTACTCACTCCCTTCCTGGACCGCATCAAAACACATCCCAATCCCAAGACTCGAGGCATCACAAAGACATCTGTGTACCCGTCTGTCCGGATCTCACAAAATAGGAGCCGGCAAGTCTCCTTTCAACTCCCGGAATGCCTCCTCACATCTACAATATCCCAATCAAACTTTGACTCCTTCCCAGTCAACCTCATAGGTGCTTCTAATCGGGAGAAATCCAATGAATCTCCCGTAATACCCAAATTAATCCCAAGAAACACGATTCAAGATCGACTTCTACTTCTTCCCAACCTATCACGGCCTCAACCTTCGTCCACTCGACACGCCCGACGCCGACTAACTGACAGAACCCAAAATCTCACCCAAGAAGCCAAAACTCATTGTCTTTACCGAACTCGCATAAATTGATGGTCTCTCAACAACTAATACAATCTCAAATGATACTCATGCTCCCACTCGACCGAGTAGATCAAAATGTCATCCACGAAGACTACGACAAACCGATCTAGATAGGTCGAATACCCATACATGAGATCCATAGTCATGCTAGCGCATTCACAATCCAAAGGGCATCACCTATAACCCAAAGTGCCCCATAACGTCCTAAACGTTGTCTTAGGGATATCCGCTTCCTAACCCCCAACTGATGGTAACTAGTGCGAAGGTCTATCTTAGAGTAGACCCGCGCCCCTTTCAACTGATCAAACAAATCATCATTCCCAAGCAATGGGTAAATCGATTCGACTGTAACCCCGTTCAATCGCTTGTAATAAATGCACAAATGGCGGTCTATCCTTCTTCTTCAAATAGAACCTGTACTCACCCATGGGCGGCGTTTCTACCTAATGAACCCCTCGTCCAAGAGCTCTAGTGAGGCCGGACTCGAAGCTCCCCGCAACCTCGACCGGTGTCATCCCATGAACAGAGATGGGCGGGCACCAGTGGTGTAACCAATGGCGTAAGTCTACAACCCTCTGTGGAGGCACCCGTAGCTCATCCGAAACATCCTCTGCACTCTGCGCATCACTCGTGGTAGATCTAAGTCTGCCTCACCTCGCCCTTCTGTAAGGCTTGCTATCCAACCCGCTAATTGTCCATGACACCTGGACTCGTACACTGTCTGGGGCAAAATATCATGCTTGTCCCCCTGAAATACAACGCGAGTACCGTCCTGTGTGTAGGCGGTAACCCTCCTATGCTCATAATCGATGACGACCGCAGGGTCGGCCACCAATCCATCCCCGTGGATGACACGAACTCGACATATCCATGATCCTCAAACCATCAGGAGTAGAGTCCTAGATATCCAACCTGGCAACCACTCACGATATCATCCCTATTCTCACCCTAATCCCTGTGGAACCTCGTGATAAAGTGTCTCCAAGGTTTCCAACCTCTAAGCCCAACTCTATCACAACTGATGCAGCAATGAATGAATGCGACGCACCATAATCAAATAACACTTGCCCATAAGCTGTAGATAGCAAAAACGCACTCTCAGACATAATCGGATGATTCACGACTCAAATTGCTGTGTGATGGTATGCACACGCCCGAACCCCGACGTCCCTCTCAGGGGCCTCCCGTCCTTGCCCCGATCCTAACCCGACTCCTCCGGTCCGCCCGTGACGGTGCCGTGCCCATGCACCCTCGAAACCCGGAACCAGCTCTCCGACCAGACGGCCAGGAGGAATGCATTAGTCCTCTCACGTCCCATCACGACCGACTCAGGTCACCTAAACCCCAGGATCCCCGTCCCAGCAATCCTCCCAGAGATCCGGCCGCCGCAATGGTAGCACACCATCCGCCTGCAAACCGATTGGCAACTCCGATCCGCCCCCGGCCTCTGATGTCGCGACTGAACCTCGAACTAGAAGCCCTCTGCTTCTTTCCCAAACTAGAAGAAGACTGACTCTCCTTACTCTTGCTACTAACACCCGCATCCCGAGTGCTCAGAGCATCCTCGATCTCTGTCTCTATGGTCAAGGTTGTCCCAACCATGGAGTCTATATCCTGTAGGTGAAGTCCTACAATCCTGGCCCGAATAGACAACTTCAGCCCATTCTCGAATCTCCGACTCGCCATGTCCGTAATAATGAGTCATCAAAGAAACGAGCTAGTCTTCGACCCAGCCACACAGTGCTCCATCATAGTCATTATCCCCCTCGCTTTCACGAACTCTCGAGCCTTCGCATGTCTTCGCAAGATTGAAATACTTACCCATGAACAAATTTTCCGACTACCTCATGTCATCAGCCTCTTAGATCTCTAGAGGTCTTTGCCCGGGGCCACCATACTTAGGTCTTCACCCAAATTCGGAACGCAGCCTTAGTCTATCCCCGGTCGTGCTCGAGGTAACTCCCATAGCCTCTAACACCTTCTCGACTCGCATGAACCAATGGTCTCGCCACTCATTGACTTCCGTGAACGTAGGAGGATGATGTGCCCTAAACCACCGAGGTTACCTACCTCCCCGACTACTTGGTCGCACTAACCCGTATAATACAGCTGTACCTCAATACCTACCGCCTCAAAGAAATTTCACATCAACATCGGTGGTGCTCGACCGCACTCTCGTGGATGCCCCCACGTCCCGCGATCGACTAGCCATCTACACAAGTCAAATGGCGCTTAGTTCAATGCAAAGATCTCTAAGGCATAAACACAGCCCCGAGACACTATTCATACACAAAACATTTCATACACAATGTCCATGCATTTACGGTAATGCAAGACAATCATTCCACACTAAATCATTTTTAACGACAAAAATTTCATTTTTGAAAATTTCATTTTTACAAAATTTTATTTTATTTTATTATTATTATTATTATTAATTTTTTTGAAAAATTTTAGAACAAAGGTTCATGAACATATATCAAATGAAGGACTCAAACAAAGTGCACTGAGTCCAAAATAAATTGGCGCATTGCAGTACACACACCGACCTCGGTCGTAGTGCATGGCGCGCCCAGTGGCGCGCCCAAGCAGGCTCAAGTCCCGCGCGCGGGTTTGGCGGTGAAGAGCGTGTCGCGCCGTGTCACAGTTCTCATACAAGACAAGTCATACAGACGCAGCCCAGGCACGTCGTATCGACACAACCCACCTCCGCCTGAAATTTAGCCCCCTGGCCACGCATACAATCAATTGTATCATGACCTTCACTCCCAGCCTAGCTCAGCCTCACGATACAACCTGACAGATCGATTCACTCTTCCACTTGCCGCACCGTCACGATACAATCCAATCAGATCGCGGACACACTTCCCGTACCCGCCAGCACTATCCCCGCCACGATACAACAACCGTATCGGACACACTCACTCCTCGCCCATCAAGCCTCACCGCCACGATACAACCCAGCGTATCGCGACATGCTCACCCAGCTGTACCCCAACCAGACGCCATTGTTTCGTCACGATACAATTTTTCCAGCTGTATCGCACCCGCCTGCCCAGATCGCATGCCATGATCGCTATGTCAATGCACATACACTTCATCAGATAGGATCTAGTTTGGGCAAGAGTCTATCTCTCGCAGCTCTTCGCTTCCTTTTTTTTTTCTTTTTTTTCACACATTTTTTTTTCATTTTTAATATCGAAAAACAATCTAAAAAAATTATATATCCATTTTTTTTTTCTCATTCTCCAGTACACCCAATAAATTTATAAAAATTTATTTTATCCATTTTTCTTCAGTTTTACACACTATAAAACCTAAAAATTTTACTCTCCTCATTTTTTTTTTCATTTCCACCAAGAGCCTTCCTGTTACCTCCATGTAAGCAAAGAGCTTTGTACACTGCTATCCATACACTCAAAAATTTTATGAGTTAAACTTTAATCACCCCCTTTTTTTTTCATGTGCAAAAACTGGAATAAATTTCCAGAATTTCACAAACCCTATATGTTATTGTTCAAACCTGAGCTACCGCCTGCACCTTCCTGACCATTCGCCCCAAAAATTCCCGAACACTTAAGGTTATATTTCTCGGCCCTAGTGTTCAACATTTTCTCCTATGCTACTCACCAAGCATACAATTTCAATCACACAACTTTCACAACAATCAACATGTTATACACCCAATCACACATAAAACACAGTGCATGCAGTGTTCTAATCATGTCCCGTGATTTCCTAGGTAATCACATACCTAACCCTAACATCGAGTCACACCAAGTGGTGATGTTCTTACACCTTATGACCATGGCCTAAGCCCAAGTCCCTCAATCCCTAGGTTTTCATTCACCTAAGCTCTACACCCACCGAGCTCCTAAGGTAATCGTTTACTTTAGCTCTGATATCAAGCTGTGAAGCTGGTATCAGGACTAAACTCATGGATACCCAAACCCAAGCTCCCAAGGTATTCATATAACCTGGCTCTGATACCAAGCTGTGACGCCCCAAAACCCGAGGGTTCGTCACAACCTCAATAACTCATGAATACTTCGTGGAATGCTCTGCAACCCGACACTATTCACTCTAAAATCGGGCGTAGTCTTCTTGTACATGAGCTCTACCCCAAGTAATAATAACCCGTCCTAACGACCACACAGGTCCACATATGAATAAAATGTGTAAAAATGGCCACTTGGGCCCCTGCATCAATACTCACAATAAACATATCCCAACCAAATATATATCACAGTTCAAGAGTTTTTACATTACTCTTAATACAAACATATATTAAAATTATGAAATTCTAATACATGTCATACATAATAACTATCAAAGCCACAACCCGGCTTTCTTCAAAATCGGCCTCTAAGATGAGCCTCTGCCTGAACAGCCCTCGTACCTGAAATGAGATCTCGACAGGTGAGCCATCGCCCCAAGAAGGGAATCACCCTAAATGGATACTCCCACCTATGCATATGCAATGATCCAATGTAAACACACACTCAAGTGCAAATTCCGCGATCCCATCACTGGTAACGCCTAAACGACCAACCCATGTCCCGAGTCCTCATCGACCACTCACACTTGCCTAAGCCATGTATGAGGAAAACATCATTTTCAAACAAACTTTGTTGTTATCGAAATACATTACCGAATTTCGCGAAAAATATGGGACTACCCCTCCGAGGCTTAATGTGTCGAGAACCTTCCAAAACAATACATTACTACTCCGACGCAGTAATCAGAGACCATCTCCCAACACCATTCTCCGGAAAATCATCCTGTGAAATTCCTTTCGCAACCATGTTCGTTTTTATTTTTCTTTCATGCCATGCACACACACCTAATTTCTAGGTTATCCCGGTGCATATGAAATGCATTATGCCATTTCAACATAATTTATTCAACACATGCCAATACATCATCATGCATATATTGACATAAATTAAATCACAACATGTTACTCTATTTTAATCAATAACATCAAATTTAGCTCACTTGAGCTAAACACAATTTCCACACAATTCATGCACACAACACATGGACGGTTTTTGGTCCAATTCACACAAACCCAAGACTGTTTTTAACAGTCCCAAAACAGAACAGTGGGCTATCCATGGGCAGCCCACTCACCCAATATCGGTTCCACTTTGTGAACCCGAAATCCATGGTCATTTTCGGCCTCATACACACCATAATATGATTTAATGCATAAATCACAACACAAGTGTACTCTAAATGGGGCCGTGGACTGGCCCAAACGAGCTCCAAAATCCTATCAATTGTCCACTGACATATCAAACGGCCCTTCACGGCCTCAAATCAACTCAATCATTAACAAAACATTTAAACAAAGTGTAACTCAAGTAAGATAAAACCCCTACCTCACTCTGAGTTTGTCGAACTTCCTAAAACCTGGCACTCCACGCCAAGTCCTTCTCAGAGAACCGCGGCTTCGCCCGAAGAAACCACCGCCCGACGTTCGGGATCTTCGAGAAGTCGCACCCTCTCTAAAATCAAACCCTCACCACCGTATCACTCTCCAGCCTTCAATGCTGGGGCCTCAGCCGATAAGATGATCACTATTCATCTTTTATCCTATTATCATTTTAACTTTAAAAATGTCATCTATGTCCCTAAATCTTGATTTTTGATACTTGGCAATTATCTCTGCCGTCCATTTCCATCATCTTCTACTCATGCAACATGTGTCACATGAGCACGTACAGCGACTTCATCACATCACATGTTGTTTACTATTCCATACTTAATGCCTCGAAAAACGTGCAAATTCCGACTATCTCATAATTCAAATGGTAAAATCTGTTTCGTCATCCGAAATCTAGAAAAATTTCGGGTTTTGACAGAAATTACGATTTTGCCCTTTTAAAATTCTGAATTTTCTGGTCTTATAAAATTTGAGTGAAAGGCAAAATCTCGCTATTTCGCATTCAAATTCCAACACCCTACGCCTAGGTGTAGGAGGCATGCCTGAAGCTGTGAGCCTCCGCCTCAGGCGGAACAAGGATGAAAATATCTGGCGCGAATATACCTAAGAATCGATTTTACGGATATATCGGATATCGAGATATATTGGTGGATATTTTTACATGAATATCGATATATCCGAAATTAATAAAAAATACTTTTAAATTGATGGAAACACTTTATAAAAGTGTAAAATGATTAATAATGAAATACGTACATTGATATTACATCAAGCCATGGTCTTTCACCACCAAAATGAAGATCGATGTGGCTCCATTGGAACATTTGATGAAGGGATCCCATCTTGGTGAAGACAATAGTCATACCAAGACATGTTCGATAATATTGGAGCAGGTAAGATCGAACACGCCACGATAACGCCTTCACTTCAGACTCACAACCCTCTCCATGGATGGGAAATCGTGGGTTCACCCACATGTTCGCTTGAAATCCTTGTCGCATTTGATATGGAACGCTGAATGGCATTATCAAAGATGAGGATAATTTAGTATCATTCCATATTCTTCATCAATGGAAGCCGAAGGATTTGAATAATACTAATCTCATAAGTCATTGTGTGAGGAGGAAAATGTTACCGTCATTGGATGAATCACTGTATTGAGTGCCAATGCTCATAGATTCAAAACTAGCCGACAATGAATCCTCATTGTGATGTGTCATCCTTCGTTGTCGACCTCTATATGGCTTTCCAATGGCTCCAATACCTGCACCAACTCTCTTAGACCTGTGGTCTTCATCTTGTGTAGCATGTGTGAAATCATTTTCACCAGTGAATGGACTCAATGGATATTGACTTATTTGTCGATCTGCAATATCTCCACCATCATTTCCAGTATCACTACCATCATTGGTCCCCTCTCCTCTTGAGCCATCATTGCCTGTAGTTGAAGTACCGCCAAAACTAGGTCTACTACTATGTTCAGCACTTGAATCAAATGAGGGTCGAGAATCAACAGCGGGCTGAACCGAGTCTCTCATGTCTTGACTGAAACTTTCACTATTAACTTCTTCAGATAAAACACGGTCAACATCAACACTGCCTTCTCGAACATGCGCGAAGAATTGCGGATCAGATTTCCATCTTCATCATCCAAATGGAGAGGCCCAACCCATTGGAATAATCGATTATCCTCTTCTTCACCAAACTACCGAACAGTAAATTAAGGTAATTCTTTTCAGAAACTTTATCTGACTCTGCTTGCATATCACGATCTTTAGCTCATGTTATAGTAACAAAACCAATTGTTGGAGCTTAGGTAAGCAGCGTTTCTACTTTGTTTTGTATGTATTGTGAAAGCAATGTGTCTCCAATTCTCCTCAGCATGTCAAGATGCAGCTAGTGCAACTTTAATGGCCAAATTCTCACGTGAGTGTGCTCTATACATGAACCACCATTCAAACAATAAAAAATAAGTAACATCAAAATATAATAATAACATGAAAATAGGGCTTTATTTTTAATAAGCCAATGAGAATAACACTAACTGTGAACCATTAAATCTCTGAGGCTATCACGCTTCTATCACCTAACTTCTTCAGACTTCGAAACATTACAAGTCGTGGAATTGAAAATATACAGTCTAATCAAGATAAGTGTAAGTTTAACCAATTAACTTGAATCGCTTAATTAGATTTTGTAACCAAGGATGTACCTCATTTCCAAAATTACTAATGCCTCGTAGAAGCAGAAGATAATTCGCGAATACTGCTAATGTACTTGAGTAACTCGTATCACTACTAACTCCAGTCTATATTGAAACCTTGATCCAAATAATATGCCGCAAAGTGATTTAGAATTAGTATGTCATAAGAGGAAAATAATATACATTATGTGATTAAGATATCGCTTTAGTTACCCGGCTGCATGAAGAGTGATGTCTGAGCCGCTTCGATCCCAACGATTCGCGATGATTGTTTCGACCTAATCTGCATTTAGTCAGGAATTTTGCTTCATTACCCGAATCAACTCATACACAAATGGCGCAGTTGGGACGACTTTTAATCAACAATGCGAAGAACTCGTATAGGCTCATATATTTGGATACTAGCTTAGAGACTCCTCCCAATATGTATGATCAAACATGAGCACTTCAACATCATGTCCAATGGTCGATCGAATTAAGCTTCGTGGAGAAGCCCATTCATCACCGGAGCAAAGATCTTCTTCAAATCAGCCCTCTTTTTAGAAGACTTTCTTAGGCGATAATGAAGAAATCTTGTTGCCTCGACGCACAATATCTCCAATTACGTATCTTTCTCACTTCGCTCGCAAGCAACCAACCATGATTGTAGATGAAGTCAGGATTTTCATGCGTATTGGTAATTAATTCAAACGTAGCTCTTTAGCAATGTCTTCAAACATCAAGTCAATGCAAGCAGCTGGCGCATGAGTCCAATATAAATTGTACTCTTCATTAGCAACTTTCGCCTTCACAAATGATGATCCATTGTCTCAGAATAATTGTACAACATTTGTTTCAATTTACTTCCTTGATCACGTCCTTCAACAAACCGTAAATGTATTTTGTTGTCCTTTATCTTGCCTGATGCATCAACCGACTGAGGAATATTGAAGCCTTTTCTCTCGAATATACCATGAAATTAATAATGCTCAATTTCGTGGCCCGGGTCCATCCATCGTATTATAATCGTACACCCATAAGTCTTCCATTTTTCCCTTGATGTTCACATAATCTTCCATGCCTTTATACCCATATCCAAGTATTTGTTTTGATTTCATATGGAGATGGTGACTTATTCCCATGTTTTCCAGAATTAATGAAATTAATTATCTAGTTTTCAATTATAATATAAGATAATAATTTATTAGAAATCGAAAAGTGATTTCTGTCACATACCAGCTTGTCGCGGCACCAAAATCATGTTCAAGGGCGAGTCTCGCTTGCGGAGGCGCAACACTCTCATATATGAAGATTTTTCTGATTAGTCGGCCCATCGTTTCTTTGATTGAACCACCTTTGAAAAGATTTTTAATGTTCTTTTGTCTTGTTGCCGAAGACTTGTATAATGATGGAGCAAGCGGTGGTGATGAATCCGATTGTCTCACACTTTGAGATCTTTGCATGCGCCTCGTTTGATTAGCCTGGCCGCGGTTGTAAGGCCTCACCAAGGTAATATCTCAATTAGTTATCGAAGTAAATTGCTTTATTTAAAAAAAAAAAATTCTATTTAATTTAAAACATTTACCCATTTTTCTGCCTCATAAATCCTTCTTCTTGTTGTCGGTTCCATTCAAGAGCTTTTGATACACGATACATGCCATTTAAAAATCCCAGCTCTTTTCATCAAAGGGTCATGTCGTCTCTGATACATATATACATCTTCCTCTTCTTCTCATCCTCATCATCATCATCATCAATGAGGAGGCCCTATCGCCCCCATCGTGCCTCAGAAATCGCGAATATCTCTATATCACCCGCTTCTTCGCTTTTTCTTTATTTTTCCGCTCTAAAGTTGTTTCATTTGCTTCACTTCCGAGGCACATTTGGGCACTTTTTGTATTAGAGTTGGGATCCGACGTGACAGATATTTAAAGCTAGAAATTTATCCCACCAATTGCATCACCAAACCACAAGAATTGCATATTGTACCACTTATTCTCCATACGCTACAAGAATATTTCCACGCCTGACCCTACCCAATATTACTTCCACTTTTAGCCATCTTATTATTATACAATTGAAAATGAATTTATTTTCATATAAAACAACAAATTTATTATATATATATATATATACACAATACAATCCAATATATAACTTACTTTAAAATATTAACTAAATATGAAAGATTAATTAATTTATTAATATGCATACATAATATTAACTAATATATAATTTATTATGCATACATATATAACTAAAGTGTAGTTCTTTAAAGAATTCAATTACTATTTAATTTATTATAGTATATAAAACTTTATTATTACATGATATTTACCTTTAAAGCTTAAACTAATATATATATTTGTATTTTATGCAATTTATAATCTAATGTCAATTAAAAAAAATATATATATATATATATATATATATATATATATATATATATATATATATAGTATATATATATATATATATATATATATATATATATATATATATATATATATATATATATATATTATAGTATATTTATTATAGTATATAAAACCATATTATTATATGATATTTAATTTTGAAGCTTAAACTAATATATATTTCTATTTTATGCAATTTATAATCTAATGAAATTATAAAAGTAATGTATATTTATTTTAAATAATACACCACTATTACATTTATTATATATAAAACCATATTATTATATGGTATTTACCTTAAAAGCTTAAAATAATATATATTTATATTTTATGCAATTAATAATCTAATGTGAAATAAAAACTAAAGTATATTTATTTTAAAGAATACACCACTATTAAATATTATAGTATATAAAACCATATTATTATATGATATTTTACCTTAAAGCTTAAAATAATATATATTTATATTTTATGCATTTTATAATCTAATGTGAAATTATAAAATATATAGTATACTTATTATAGTATATAAAACCATATTATTATATGATATTTCACTTGAAGCTTAAACTAATATATATATATATATATATATATATATATATATATATATATATATATATATATATATATATATATATATATATTGGTGTATTCTTAAAGCTTAAAGCTTAAAATAATATATATATTTATATTTAATGTACTTATAATCTACTGTGAAATTATAAAAAAACTAATATAAAACTATATAGTAGTATTATGAAATAAATGTAAAAGTATCTTAGAATTAATATTATGTTAACTATAGTAAGATATATTTATCTTAGACTAATATATATTTGTATTTTATTAATTTTATAAATGTAATATGAAATTATAAAAACAAACTAATATATAATTAACATAAATACAAAAAATAAATGTAAAAGTAAACTATTAAATACACAAAACATAAATACAATAATAAGAAGTAAGAACATACCCTTAATTCAATCTTGCTGAAATTTGGAGCTTAACCCTTAAACACCAAAATTTCCACATTTTTTGAGATATATAAATAAAATAGAAAAAATAATTTTGAGATGAAATGAAGATTTGATGAGTAGAGAGTTTGTGAGAAAATGTGAGTGATTTTGAGTTATTTATAGGATTTTTTGGGTCAAAAGGCTATAGAATGGTCAAAATATAATTAAGATTTAATTCTAACCTGCTGGATTTAGTTTTGTGAAAATCTGACCATTGGATCTTCTTTCTAGCCGCTTTGATCAATCCTTCACCGCTGATCGCTTAGATTTAATTTCTGGCCGTTGGATCAAAAATTTGACCGTTGGATCACATTTTAAACTGGTGAAATTGGCCATTGATCAAACCATTCAAATCGCCATCAGACGGCCAAACTAGCCGCTTCAAAGGGAGGCTTGATCCGACCGCCGGATTTTCTGCATAATAGATCTCGAGCTATAGGAAGCAAAGAGCCCGATATATCGGCAATATATCTCCCAAAAATCTAAAAACGCTTCCTAATGCCACAGGTTCTACGTGTCGATATTTCTCGACCGATATACGCTCCAAATCTTCCGATATTACCGATTTTTTTAAGTATTTTTCTCCAAAGAACGACTTTATGTATCAAAATCGCTTCAGACCCCGACACGAAGCCATCGGCGAAATATCGGGCCGATATTTCCGACATTTCAACTTTGCTGGAAACACCTCCGCCAGGCGACGCGAAATTCCCTGCTTTGGTTCCCTTTCTTCCGTAATTCTAACAATTATCCATTGGATTAATGATGACCCTAATAAGTGAATGAAAGAGTTCGTACAAGTATAAAAGTTATATGAAAAATATTATGTACCTCGCCACTTCTGGGCCGGCTTTTAAAATCACTGGGCAAACATTATTTCTCTGCCATCTTTTACTAATGATTAAGAATGATAAAACGAAAGGCTGAATACATATAATTGTATGCCTCGTTTAAGCATCGAATAGTGAATGAATAGGCATCTTAGATCGTTGCTTCAATACTGCGAAAGTACGACACTACTGTTATGGATGCTTGTCTCTCGTTTCAAGATTATATCAGACCTTCCTAAAGATTACCACTGTCTTTCTCATTCTATATTAGAGGTCTATGCAATAAAATACTTGTATGTTGTATACCCGAATAATAAGTTACATGAAATTAAATGATAAGAATCTGAATGATGAATAAGAAGTAAGCATAAGAAATCAGTATGTTCTGTTCTGTATTGTACCATCTGCATTCCCCAGATATGATATATGTTCCGAATCTCCTACTGAGATATGAAAGTTTCAAGCACAAGAATTATGTACATAAAAACTTTCTTATATAATTATGTATACGTAAATTATGACATATGCTTTATGATATATGTATTCCGTGAATGTAGACCACTTCAAGTGGTCATATATGTTTCCCACTAAGCTATAAGCTTAGCATGTGTGTTTCATCCGTGTAGGTACCGAAGTGGACATCCGTGACATTTTGCATCAGTCAGGGCCAATACATCTATAGGAGTCCATCTGATGTAGGTTTCACATTTGATTTTGTAATGTAAATATAAAAGTTTTTGTAATAGTGAAAGTTATTTATGTACAAGTAAATGGGACCAAAAAATGTGTATAAGACAGCTAACCACCACTACGGTGGTGGTATTAGAATTTTTATTTCCTTATGAATTTGTTTATTGCAATTGCCTCACCAATGTCTAAAAAACAGGTAAGGAAGTCTCAGTCCCGTATCGCGCCCCCTCTCTTCACCCAGGTAAGGGCGTGACATGACATGTGAAGTTAGTGTTCCAATTAGTTGCAACTATTCCAGAAGCTTTTGGAACACGTGACTTCTTGTATATATAACGAGTTGTACAGCTCGATGTGTTTGTAACAAACTACTATGAGAAATCTATTGAATCTATTTTGCTTTTGATCATAGGGTTTCATTAATATATGAGAGAGAGAGAGAGAAATAAAATTACTATCAAATAGAATTTTAATGCATGTATTTTACTTAGAAGTATTTAGAAATAAAATTGACCTATTGCATGTTGCCTCAAATTTATGAAATATGAAAGTTTTTTTTTATTTTTCAAATGGTAGAATTGCTTTTAGAAATTATTGCTCGAGACCAAAACAACCGTGATCCATCTGGAAGGTGGGTGGGTGGGTGTTTGGTAGGAAGGAGAATTGGGGGAAATGTGAGGAAAATGGAAAATTTTGAGTTTATTGGTAAAGAAGGCATTAAATATGAAAGTTTTTTTTTTATTTTTCAAATGGTAGAATTGCTTTTAGAAATTATTGTTCGAGACCAAAACAACCGTGATCCATCTGGAAGGTGGGTGGGTGGGTGGGTGTTTGGTAGGAAGGAGAATTGGGGGAAATGTGAGGAAAATGGAAAATTTTGAGTTTATCGGTAAAGAAGGCATTAATTGTAATACACGATAATAGAATAATATAGTGTCGTGCCTCCAACGTCCTCTATCTGTATCATAAAAAAGTACAGAGTCATTTCCATTGCCGCCTGCCATGACTACCTTTTTGAATTTCATTCTATCGTGTGATGGAAATGTTTGGTTGTCCGATCCTGCATAGGTTTCACGTAAAATTAGTGAGTATTACTTAAGTGTAGGTTTCACGTAAAATTAGTGAGTATTACTTAAGTTTGAGAGGTTATCCTATTTATCATATCGATTTTTTAGATTGAGCTTTTATATTAAGATTTGATGCATATGATTAGTGTTTCTATTGAGAGTTGATACTTTAACATGAAAGCGCTATTTAGTATCTTAAGAGAGGGTCCAGAATAAATGCGAGAGTGAATTATCTACAAACGTCCGATTTTTTATATCGATTCCACATTAAATTATAAAATGGTACTTGAACTTAAGAGGTTATTTCACCTATCAAGTTGAATATAACTTATTTGCTTAATAGTTGCTTGTTTTTTTTTAAAAAAAAAAAAAACCAATGTTTTAATTTTTATCAGTAATGAGAAAATATAAATTAAAATATACGATTTTTATTTAATTAACACAAAATAACAATCGGGTTTCAATTAGATAGAAAAATATGATTTTCTTATAAATATCTAGTTTTTTCTTAATATACAAAAATTCAAAAAAATATTGTCTCATTCACCATAGTTCAATTATTTTACTAATACATATATATGGGAAAGCATATAAACATCGATTATTTAGCTAAAAGATATTTGTAATATCTTTATCAATATGTAGCGAGATTGAAATATCTCATAAATTTTAACCAATAGTCTCAAGCTTGACCCGTATGGTAATTATGCCATGATAGAGATTTATTATTTTTTTGGTTAATCTTGACTCATATAAGGAGTAGTTTGACTGTGGTATGAAATGACAGCCCCAAACTCCCCGGGGTCCCATTGGACCAACTCAGTAACTCAAGCAGGACACCCGTGGTATCGCACATCTCGACACCACATTATCTGCCTCATTCATCTAACTCAAGCTATGAGTAAAAGTATTCCCACTCGCCCTTTCAACCATGTTCAAATATTACCTAAGATCATGTCACAAGAGGTTCCAAGAGTTTATTACAACACTTATACAAAATCATATATTAAACTATTTCTTGCTCTAATATATTTACAAAATGAATATTAAGGCCACATGTCTACTTTTCACACCATGTTTCTGATGAGCTTCCATCCACCTGTCCGCCATGTACCCGAACGCTTTTTCCCATAAAAGACGAGTCATGCCGCATGCATAACTCCTGCTGCAGGCTACTCCCACCTATGCATATAACTCACCACAATCATTCTATGTAAAATGTAATTTCTACCATATAATCATACATACCATGAAATGAGATGTGACTCGTCATGTACCATGCGCCCGAGTCCTCACCGACTTCCTCACACAACGTTTAAGCCCATGTGTGAAAAATTGTCATTCTAGATAACATCAAATGATCATTTTTAAAACAAATTTCATTTGTTTATAAACCAAAGTTTTTTGGATGATACATCACAATGATCATTTTATATTCAAAATCATACGTCTTTTTGTGGGTAGCGGATTTTTGATATCTCACCACGAGCTCCGTAAACCCAAACACTTTTATGACCTTTCACACTGCTAACTACGTCGACCATAATCGGCAGACTTTTCCTACTGGCGATCTATCCCTTCTATCGATAATTCAGACATATTTTCTTTGCCTTTAATCAATCGCGGCTACTCGTTGGATGTTGTCCATTTATTATGTAGACTGCTCCACTAAACACCAAATGCAATGTTGATTCATTAACCATGTACTCACACCCATTTAATGCGATGTCCCCGTGCATATGTCATTGCCTATTTGTACCATGCTATATGGATAATTTTAACATGCATATCACCAATGCATCATGGGCAATTATATCAAACATGCATATAATTTCTCTACATTAATTCATTCATGTCAATGTATCACACAAGCATATATCAACGTCACATACAAACCATTAATACATTAATGAAGCACTTTATCCTCTAGGCTAAATTACGACATAACATGTCCACAAAATAGCCTACAACATGCCATGTAATGGCCATGTCTACACATACAATTCATCACATGTCAATGTATTAATACACATATCAACATTTCATCGAACATGCATGTCATGTCATGCAATTAGTACACTTAGTGCTTATGATCAAAATTTCAGAAATGTTGTGAGTACCAAATGTCATTTCTTGGCATGTGATCAGATTCTAGACTCAAAGAGCTTTTCAAATAGTCCAAGAATGAGTGAATCGGAGGTCAGATGAGAAAGATATGGTCGTCCGAAGTTGGAATGCAATAGGGGCCACACTATTGCGCAAATCCATACAATAGTGTGCTCGAGGGTTGCATGAACATTTTGGCAACTCCCGTACATGCAAGTTTTCAACCCAAATTCGTTCCGAAAGCAGCCCTTTAGACCAGCCCATAACCCTGCCTCACCGAGACCGCAACGGGCCATGTTCCAATTAATACCATAAAACATGCCATAAACATGGCACAACGTGGTCCCAAAAGCAGACCAAAACAATAGCTAAAATGATATAAAGATACCAAGGTATGAAGAATCCTTACATCTTAGAGCGCAGCTGTAATGACCAGTACCAAATAATACAAGTTGGTAACATGTTTGACCAAGTTTGACTAAGTTTGACCAGATTTGACTAGGTTTAACCAACACTCAGTATATAGATCAAAGTTGACTTTTTCAAGGATGAATAATTTTGGGTTGACTAAGACACCATTTCGTAGGCCTCGTCGATACGAGTTCATAGACGGGCGGAACGTCACAATCCGACTTACGGATAAAAGTTACGGCTATGAGAAGTTCAAATAGCACCACTCACTCCAAGTATGTCCGGGTTTTACCCGAAAAGCGACCCTAGGGCCCTATATAAACATAACTTTGGGTGCCAATGAAACCCTAGGCCCCCAAAAACACCATCTTGAGCTCCAAACCCTAGAAAAACTCCCAAACCCTCGAGCACCAACCGGGTCAAGCCACCCATTTTCAGCCGCTCAAGCCTCACGCCCTGGAGCCGATTCCGGCCACCACCACTGTGCACGCGCCGGCCAGGGAGGAGGAGGACCACCAGATGAAGCTTCCGGTAAAATTTCTCGGCCAGCCGCCGCCGGACGCGCCCGGATCGGGCCGGCGAAGGCGGCGGCGGTCGCAAACTTGGGTCGCCGAATTTTTATGTTTTCCGGCCATCTCAAGCCTACCCATACCTCCTTTCCATCATTTTGGGACTTTCTCCGAACTCATTTCGCGGGCCCCTTGGCAGACTCTCACCGCTGAGTTACGACGAAACAAAGTTGGCCGATCGTTGATCGAGTTTTCCATTTACCATTAAAGAATCTCGACCAAGGTAATGGTAATGATGAGTTCTCGGTCTCGGCTTTCCATTGGATATATGGTTTAGAATTTTGGACGCCGCTTGCTAGTTTTCCATTTTTAGGTTGTTTTTAGGTAATTAGCTAGAAGTTTAATCGAAATAGAGTACCAATTGGTCAAGTCAGGGAAAATCTGAAGTTGATTAAGTGGAACTGATATTTTATGAATTATCGATTCGCCTAATTTCGAAATTAGCTCCTCGTGAAAAGCCCTAATTTTGGGTACTGGGCCTATAGGGCACACTGTGTAATTGGACCTGTCGAAGTCCAATTTGAATGGTTTCATAGTTCTAAAGTTATTCTATATCTTTCAGGCATCCTAATGTTGTCGTCTGCTTATCGGAGCCTAAGTGGTGTTTTATTTATATTACGTACACTCACGCCGAGCTCGGGAGACGATCCGTAGGGAGCAGGATTGAGCGCCTTCATAGTCATGAGTGGTTTATATGTTTTTAAATGACGGGGTATTATGTTGATATATCTATCATGGATTAAATATTTTACATATATAATGCTTTGATCAAATGGTTGCTGTATACAAATGTGATTATCTCTGGTCCCATATAAAATAAGTTATCATTTCATGTGAATTTTGTCAACATTTTAACTGCTTCGGGAAGTTGTACCGGGCTCGTGGGATGAGTCTCGTGGTATTTATGGAATATTTTGGGTACGTGGGATTGAGGTTGTAAAACCACCTTGAAAACTATCGCTTTTTTAAAAAAAATGGATCTCAGATTTTGTGGAATGACCTCGATACTGTGATTGTCGGGAAAGTACATGTGAGTAAGGGAACGATTTTATTAGTCGCTACGTGATTTGGCCTCCAGTTCACCTGAGGTTTATTAGGTGCCACGTGATGGCCAAAGTTTACTCCTGAGGTTTATTAGGTGCCACGTGGATGGCCTGGTCTACCCGAGGTTTATTAGTTGCCACGTGATGGTCAAATCCACGTTTATTAGTTGCCACTTCAAGATAAGAGGCTTCTACTACTCGCTATGATGGGTACATGGTATAGCACGTTGATTTCGAATATGGCATAACTATTTTAATACGTATGGTTATGTGCATTTCATGGTTATTTTATTACATGGTGGCTATACATGTTTTATGATCACTTTATGTTGTGTACAGCCAGATTATGCTTTCTTAACATCATGGTCGGCTAAATTGTTAAACATGATTTACATATGTCGTGGACTCAGTAAAGTTAGGCTTTTGGTGGAAATGTTTATAAACGGGGAACCTTTAAAAGAGTGAACGAGAGGTTTTGAGAGAAGAAATATTTGAAAATAAAAAGAATGTTATTTTTCTTATAAATTATGCCACACACTGAGATTTATTATCTCACATTATTGTTTTAAATTGCTCCCTAGGCTCCAGACAAACAGAGGGCTTATTTCACGCCTACAGCCCGACACCGCTCTTCCTCACATGTACCGTACACTATCGCATCTATTTACTTTGTTTTTGTTGTATCGACTTATTCCATCTCTATTTGTACTCTAAATTCATAAATACTCTTAGACGCTCCCGATATTCAGATCTAACTTTTACTGTCCTATCTATATGTATGTGGCCTTTATATGTAATTTAGATATTAAATTAATGCATGTGTTTACTTTCCTCCTCTTGGGAAGTGAGTTCCAATCGTATCTTCCTAGTGGGATTGTACAAGGACTTCACTAGGCGGACCACCCTAGAAATCCCGGGAGGGTATCCGGTCATCACAAGAGCCCCTCGTCGAATATATTTAACTTTACTTCGTCTCACGAAGCTCACCATCGAACACCGCTCATTTTCCTTTCTTTCTCCCTTTCTTTCCTTTCTTTCCCTCTCCCTTCTTTTTTTTTTCCTTCCTTTTCCTTCTTGCTGCTCCCTCCTTCTACAAACAGCTCCCATACCATATTTATAACATTCTCCATGTGTCATGTGTCCTACATGCATAAGCCATTGCCATGCATTGTGACACATGGCTTGCCATGTGTCACTCACTTGGTTCGCCATATGTCACCCACTTGGTTCGCCATGTGTCACCCACATGGCTCGTCACATGTTGTCCGACACCCGTTGTCTTAAAAATCGTAAAATTTCGGCTGTCTCGAAATTCAACGAAATTCAACAAAATTGCCAGTACTAAATTCAAGCGTTATGAACCTAACAGAGATTTGCTCGTCCCGATCAGAAAACTATGTTTTAACTTAGATGATTCATAACACTGCTTTACCTTTTTTAACAAATTTTCAAGTTTATCCAAATTTAAAAAACTATTTGATATATTGATCTCTTGTGTCCATCCCATATATTATTTAATCTATGATATGTTTTTTAAAAACGTTGAACATTTTTTATTACATTTTTAATTTCAGATAATAATGTTCTGACTATGATTAAACGTGAGACCTTTTTTAATGCTCTATACATGTTTGAAATAATAAACGACACTACCACTTAACATAGGCATTGTCGTTAAATTTACAAGGTTTATTAAAACTCATAATTTACATCGTTTAAATATATATATATATATATATATATATATATATATATATACTATTTATTATTTTAACGTATCCTCTAGTTTTTAAGCTATCATACACATGACTAGAGAACTTCGCTATATATATATATATTTTTTATTTTATTTTATTTTACTATTTATTATTTTAACGTATCCTCTGGTTTTTAAGCTATCATACACATGACTAGAGAACTTCGCTTCTAATTTATTAGTCAAAACGGCTTCTCGTGGTACATGCCACGTATTAGATTATTAACAAAAAAACGATTGATAACAAGAAGAAAAATCCAAATGCTTTAATAAATAAAATGTTATTTCACAAAGATATTTTATTTGTTGAATAATTTTATAAGAATAAAAAACTTTTTATACAATCGCCACTACACATGTAAATTTTATTTTAAAATAATTATTTTATATGTGGTTCTTGTAGATTGAGACTGCATGTCAATTTCATTATATTTACCCTAATTTTAAAGGAAAAATAATAGCATATGTAGCGCCCCATCTCCGATCCGATCCGATTGGCAAGTCCGAACTGGATCCGACATGCTCAGATACCACTAAACTGTGACGTCCCCAACTTGGCGCCTTGTGTCGAGCGAAGTTGTCATATATAATTTTTTTTTTTATAAACTTATAAACTTTAAGCTTGTTCATTTATATAATGTTAAACATTTAACTCAGACATATTCTGTGAAGAATCGGATTACAAAATATATACAAACTTCATATATGAAAGTGTTCAATATTTACATTGTTTACAAAATAAACAAAATTACATATACAAAATAAACCAAAAGGTCTTCCAGTGGACACCTAGCGTTGACGCTTTGACCGCGACGTGGGATTATCCCCGTCCTCCTGCTTCCTCTTCTGTAACTACACAGTTGAAAACACCCGTGCTAAGCTTTACGCTTAGTGGGAATTAATACATATGGACGACCTCTACTAAGAGTCACCACACTTCTATACAAATGCATATACTTATGACACATATAACAATTACATATACTTATCGTTTCTCATATATATACTTATTCACAACATGTTTAATTTCTTATCATATTTCATATACTTTTCATGTCATCTTGTACTTTACTTATTGTTATTGTAATTATATAGTATCATCGCATAGCAGTGCTATGCTTCTCATATCATGTCATATATTATTTACATTTCATTTGCATATACTTGTCATTTTCTTTTATGTTTCAT
>JAEQBH010001417.1:0-121310 GCA_016808115.1 Tetrastigma voinierianum | reverse complement strand
AATATCATAGTTTAGCAACCTTTTGTTTATGAAACTGATGGTGTGTTGACCTTCTCCTTGATTTTGGTGTTTCCTCCATCATGCCTATCTCTCTTTGGTGTGATAATCAGGCGCCCTTCACATCACTAAAATCTTGTTTTCCATGAACGCACTAAGCACCTTGAAATCGATTGTCACTTGGTTCGAGATCAATACAAAGTAGGTTTTGTACTTCCTCGACATATTTCTTCATTGCTAGTAAGTAACATTCTTACAAAGTCTTTATCTAGCCCTAACTTTCGCCGCATTCACAGGTGAATCTGAGCTCCAGGAATGCAATGGGATGTCTTCCTCGGGAGGGGGGGGGGGGGGCGGCAGTACCCACGAAATTGAAGAATTGTTTACAAAGGTTGAACCCTTAACCACTTATGTTTGGGTATGATACTTAATCATCACACTACCATGCTCTTTTTGGCTATACTCTATCATTCTACTTGTGACCTTAGTGCAGTATAGATCCTCTAATGCAAGACTACTAATTGAAAAAACATAAACCACCATTTAACCAGAGCCTGTCTTAGTTGACATGAGCATTTTTTTTCATCTTTATTAGGAGCCAAATCAACGCGAAAAATGGCATTGAACAAGTGCTCTTTTCTTTCACTCACTTTTTCAGGAACAAAATAAATTGATGATAAAAGAGTATTTAGGCATACTAGGACTGACAATATATCAGCTCAAGGAATTCAAACAATTGATCAACAATCCAAACCCTGAGTTCCTAGCAGAAAATACTTATTTAGGAACTTATGAACTGAACTTACCATCAAATTAAACAAATAATGTTTAAACTAAAAGCACCCGATCTCTTAACTAATTGGTGAGAAGTTTAAAAGAACAAAATAATTCTCACTGAATTTCATTCCCAAACTTATATAAATAAAGCTGCTCTTAACCATCCATTACATGATGAAGTTTGATCTTTATTACAAACCAAAAATAACATAAGACTACAGATTCAGAACTTAATTTTCTTTATCCTAACCTCAATTTAAAGTAAATGCAATATTTTTGCATATCAAAAAACACAACAATTTGGACAAGCAAAACTTGGAATTGGTCCTCCCTTTCACCCCATATTGAACATCTAAATGAATTTGAAATTTGGCGGGTACAACAAGGATCACTTAATAAGTTGAATAATATAATATTTTTATACGTTTCTTGCATTGTTTTGGCCATAGAAAAACAAAACCTCAGAATTCTCCATTTCATAAAAGACATAACACAAATGTTTTCCACTTTTCTTTATTTCACCTGAAGAAAAAGAAACCTTTGAGGCCTCTAGTGGTATGGGCATATAGGAGAGAGACCCATTGTAAGAAGAGATTACTAAAACTAATATGTAAAGTGAATAGTTAAGAGATTAATTAATTTGCATGGTTAAAGAGACATGGGCATCTTCTTAAGTTGTAAGTCCGTAATGTTAGCTAACAATAGTTTTAAAAATGTATTGTCCCATATAGAAAAAGATAAGAGCCTTTATGGGTTTATATCACTAAAAATTTCGGTGTTATAGGGTATGCGTGGCTGAGAAAATAAAACCTGCTGGCGTCTGAAAATTAATCAAAAGCCCGAATTCAATGCAAATTGGTGGATTTGCGCGCCGTCCCCTGCGCGTAAATGGTTTTGTTTGCCTAAATAAAAACCTTGATTTTTGTGTATTTAAAATCCGTCGCGCGTTTACTTTGTTCTTTATAATTAAGTTTGTATTTAATTCGTAACGTTTAGCTTTAATTATTATAATTAAGTTTGCGTTTAATTCATAACGTTTTTATATTAAATCCTCTTAATGGCGATAATTAATTTTGCTATAAATTCGAATGGGTTAAGTTTGAGATATACACTTTCAGCACTTTTTCTGGAGCTTTTAATGCGCGTGTACTCATAAGCTTTGTTGTTTGTTTCATAGTTCATCTTACCTTTGGCCTTACCGATGTGTTTTGTTTCTGGCCTCTTCTTGATTTTACGGCATGTATCCAATTAACGTAATCCGATGATCTTCGGGTTTTTATTCCTGCTCTCATTTACTACTTTTGTCCTCGTCTTTTTTCGACCTTTAGGGTACATCTTTAACAGGTAATTGGAAGGCAAAAATTCGAAACCCTCACCTTACTCCATGACGGTTTATGACAGAGTTTACAATTTAAATAGGCGGGAGGGGTAGAAGGGAAGAGAAGAAGAAGAAGGAAAGGAAGAGAATGTAGTGAGGAGTAGAATTTTCAGGAGAGTTTCAAAAACACAGAAGCTGCGGGAACCATAGAAACGGCGTCGTTTCAGTGCTTGCCTTTGGGCTTTCTTTTAGTTTCTCCTAGCAGCCTCGTAGGCGTGGGCAGAGCAGGTCACCGGTCACACCACACCACCTCCGCGCCTCCTCCTCCACGGCCATACCATTGTGTCTTTTCTTGCAGAAAATGCTTTATCCATTACGCCACCAGCTTAAACAGTCTAGATTCCCGGCGACCACCATTACTATTCTGCTCCAGACTCTCTTACCTGCTTCCTCCCCACGTGCCACCCTTAGTATTCATTGTTATATTATGTTCCCCGCTTATTTTACAGTAATTTCATTAGTTTTCATTTTTCTTTGTTATATTATATGTTCCCCGCTTATTTTACAGTAATTTCATTAGTTTTCATTTTTCTTTATGAGTGAGTTTTATATTATTAGATGATAATTTTATCTCTTAAAATTTATGTAGATTAAAATTTTATCTAAGAAAACATAAATTTTAAGAGATAAAATCGCATTACGATTATAAAACATTGTATGTAAAATAAATCGGTTTTTTATAGTTGAACCCTAAAAACTTAGTACCCACATAATTCCGCTTTGTATACTTCTTTCTGTTTTTTCTTTTTAACGCAATTATATTATGATGTCTTTTATGCTAGTGGTGCATTAAGCAATGAGATTTACATATTAGATATGTCGAATCTAATTTTAAATGTTAATGACAATAAAAAATGTCAAAGGGAGATAATCGAAATGTCATCTTATTTTCATTGGTATTGTCATATCTTGCCATCTGTGAGGGCGCATATTTGAGTTAAACAATTGTGGTAGCTTAGGGTCGTTTGATCGTGAATCATTTAACAAGTCTGAATCTTACTTGTTAGGTAAAGATGACCGAGTTACCCTTTATGGGAAAGGGTGAACATGCTTATGGACCATTAGACCTATTACATTCCGATGTTTGTGGTCATTTGTCCATTAATTCCAGGTGTGGTTTCATCTACTTCATTACCTTTATCGATGATCATTCATGATTTGGGTATTTGTATCTGATAGGATACAAATTTGAATCCTTTGAAAAGTTAAGAGAATTCAGATATGAAGCGAAAAAATAGCTTGGAGAAGTATCAAATCATTTAAATGAGATTTAAGTAATGAATACTTAAGTAAAGTTTAAGTTTATCTTGAGAGATAATGAGGCTTTATCAAAGTGAACTCACATTACACCTTGATAGTCTGAAAACACAAAGTCTCAAATTAATCGAGTTTAAGGCGCATTGAGTAAAAAAAAAAACACTTTTGCACCCGACTCAATCTCTTAATGTTAAGTTTGATTAGTGTTGTCAAAAGAACATTTGATTTTAATTTTTTTTTAATTTACAGATAAACAATTCAATTATAACGCAATAAATTATTTCCAGTAAAAATTTAAATCGAGATTCCTTTTCTTATGATTATGACAACATTAAATTTGATTAGTTGCTATCTTTAATGTTTTACAGGGCCTCTTTCTTTAGACCTAATAATAAATGATAATAACAATGTTACAGTAATATTGCAGAATTTTGAAGAAATAACAATTTTAATTGTAGCAATAATCTCTCTAATGATTGGGTCGTGTCTAACACGCTCTACTCGGAAGTAGATAGCCGTTCTTGAAATTGCTTTTAGCACACACAGTGCGGCGCGAATTAAAACGACCGAGAGGGGAAAGGAAAAGACCTCACCCAAATGACTGGAGGTAAGTACAGAGAAGAAAGAGAGTCGTCTCATTATTTAGCTTTTATTTTTAGGGGTTATCGTCTTCTTCCCCCAAAAAGCTCAAAAATCCTCTCTGCAAACCCCAATTCTTTCGATCAAGATCTTCATTCAATGAGGATCAGAGGACGAGGGGCGCCTCCTCCTCCGCCGGATCTTCCATCTTCGCCACCGTCGTCGCAACTGCACCACGGCAACGATCAATCGGTGCAAAGTCCCGGTAGGAATCCATCTCCCTCTCCGCCGGCACCAGCTGACGATCGACGGACGTCAGATCTACAGGTTCAAACCTACGGCTTGATTCTCTCGGAGGGAGAAGGAGTCGGAGCCAACGAGGTGAGCTCCAAGGTGCAATTCTTTTAATGAATCTCCGTGATTTCCATGTGCTTCTGTGGAAAATGGTGGAGTTCGGTGTGCGGCCTGTACACATTAGCTATTATCCCCCTTTTATTTTTCATGAAACTGTGTTGCAACGAATTCTGATATGACCTCGTCGACATGTTTATCGGCTTCTGTTGTAGGATCAAGAAATCGGCGTCGGGGAAGAAGAAGGCGGCAGCGATGAAATGAGATTGGCTTCTCCGTCTAATCGGAGGTGACAGTCGCTATCACTCCACTGGAAAATTCGTCAAGAATACTATTTCCTCTACTTTCTATTTAATTTTTCTTAGTTTCTATTCGTTCGTGCAAGTATTATCCCATGTATGTGTCCTCACCACTCTTAATGTTACTTCGTGCCATCACCATCCATTTCTATATCCTCGCGCATCTCCATCTCCCCTTTCATCAGCTCACCAGGTTTTTTTTTAAATAAGTCATTTATGCGTGTGGTATTATCTCATTCCGTAGTGGTGCATGTTACCGCCTTAGCAGTCATTCCATCTGTAATGCGCGTGTGTTTTGTTTGCAGAGGCAGCAACAGCAGCAGCAGCTCCAGTCCAGAAACATCAGCTGGTAAGCTCCACCTTTTCGTTTTTTCTTTCTTTTTTTTTTTTTTTTTCCAGTTTTAGGGAACTTTGTTGCTGTTTGGTTATTGTTACTGGAATTAGTACTGGGCGGTGGAGCACTGGCGTGAGGAAGATAGAACAGTTCCACTGAAGAAAAAGACATAGCATTAATCGAAATGAAACCGTGATGGGCGCTTAAGCTGAGAGTCGAAAAATAGGATGGGAGGTCAGAAGGAAAAGACCGAAGAAATGGGTTGAGGAAGATGAAGAAGAAGAAGATGAAGAAAAAGAAGAAAACGGAACGGCGAGGAATAACGGTAAAAAGCGACGGAGCGGAACTGGAAATGGAATAGTCCTTGAAGGATCGAGGTGCAGTCGCGTGAATGGAAGAGGGTGGAGGTGTGATCAACAAACCCTCGTTGGATACTCTCTGTGCGAACACCATCTGGGGAAAGGAAAGCTGAAGAGCATGACCAGCGTTAGAAGCTCACCGCTAACTGCACCAGTGCTCCAGAAACCCACGAATCATGAAACCAATACAGAAGAGGACGAAAGCGAAAGCGATGGTTACGAGGGAACAATGGTGGCGAGGAAGGGGAAGAAGATCGGAGGAGTGAAGGCTCGGTCCATGAGCAGCTTGCTAGGCCAAACTGTGACATCAACACTACCGGTAACTTTTCAACTATCTAATGGCGACTGCGAAGTATAGCGGTAGTGATGGTGTGATAATATAAATTAATGGCGACAGTGAGTTGGTGTTTGTTGTCTGAAATCCCATCTTCAACTCCATGGTAGGATAACCAATAATGTATGGATGGAAGCTAGTCTTTTCATTTTGCTTTGTTTCTTTTCTATTTTTAAATTCCTTGGAATGCTTGCACCAACTCCACGTCTTTGGTATATTTGATGTTTTTTTTCCTCCTACCTTCACATTTCGGTAGGGATACTACATATATATATATATATATATATGTATGTATATTGATGAAGGGAAACTACAAAGCTCTTTAAGCTTAGAAAGGGCAATTGAATAAAAATTCTTAGCAATCTACAAAGCTAATATAACTCATATCTTTAGGGAAGTTTGATAGCCAATTTCTTGAATCTAAAATGTCAATATCTTTCTTGTGTGATCATCCACAGTTCCATTAGCTTCTCTATACACATGGTGATAACTATAAATATTTAGATCCATATATAACTTCCAAATATCTTTCATTAATACCATAATAGAGCAAAGGACACTGATTCTCTTATTAAAACAGTCTATTATTGATTTTGAGTCACATTCAATCTTTAAGAGTAAAAAACCTTTGTTCTTGGCAACCATTTATTAGTGTCATACGCATTCTGCAAGAATAATTGAGGTATTGCCTAAATGCATATCTAAAAGGAATCATCTTTATAATACCATTAGAATATCTAATGACACACTCTGAAGCACTCTTACTTTCTACCCTACAACCATCTCTAACTCAACTTGAATCTATCATTAATATAGGGAATCTAACGAATCCATTTTTCAACCAATTGAAAGACATTTTGTCATTTATTTTGAAGATAAGGATCAATCAAATACTCTATAAGATTTTGAAATATTAAGGTGAATTTCTCAATAATGGGAAAGGGATTGGATTGAACCTTCCTGAAAACAATTTGGTTTCTATATGTCCATATATTTCATATGACAATGTCAATCTTCTCCATAGAGTTATTAAACAATTTGCAATTATAATTTTCTATTGTCCACATTCCCACATGAAATAATGTCAATCTTCTCCATAGAATTGATTAAGCGATTTGCAGTAGAATTATAATTTTTATAAATCATCTCTAATCAAAAAAGGAAATCACCCTCATAAAAGATAGGTGTTGAACAATAATATTTAATATGATCCCAAATACATAAAATAAAAGGTCCCTTTTAAAAAATATTATCAATATTTTCAATGTTTTGTTTGCACAAAGATTACTTACACTACAAGAAATAGGACTTTAGGTCACAGTCATCAACTGTCACCAAAGCAATGAACTTCGTGACTAAAACTTATTGTCGCGATTTTATGAAACCGTGACTAAGCATCACAATAGTAAGTGCAGACAAAGGTTTTAGTCACGGTTTCCTACATGCTTAGTGACCATATGATCCGACACGCTCATGGTCATAGCAAAACTATAACCAAAACAGAAGTGAAACCAAGAGGACATTTTTAGTCATGGCCGGCGCAGAAACCATGACTAAACCTTGTAGCACAGTCCCACCATTTTGCTATGGCCAAGTGACAAAAAAATGGACCATATGGTCATAGTTTTTGCTTGATTGTAGATAAAATTATTACATTTAAACAATTTGTTTTTATAGATTCGATCATTTCCAAACTTGTAATAAACAATTAATCTTTAAACACAGTGTATGCAATCAAGCAACTCAACAATTTTGAAATTCAAAATTTAAAATAGTACAATATATCATAATAAATTATCCCACACTATATAGTTAAAAACTAACATAATATGATAAAAAATAATAAAAGATATACAAATTAGGTTTTACATTATATCATATAATGTAATAAGTCAACTAACCAACTATCACATATTAGTCATAAAAACTCCAAAAAAATGTATAATATAAAATGTAGTATAATGTAAGTCTATTACTACCTTTATTGAAATTGTTGCATCATTTGCATCATCTATTCTTGAAGTTGTGCTTGCACTATTTGCATTTCCATAATTTTTCCATCAAACTCTTCTTTCACGTCTTCTCGTGTTTTCCTTTGAACTTCTACCAACTTCTCTTCAAATATTTCAATTGATGTATGGCTTTTATTACGCAACTCTTAGCATCTCATGGGTATTTTCAAATTGTGCTGACAAAGTAGATCTTGATTGCCCCGTACTACTGCTACCAAAGACTAAGGTAGAAGTAACAACAAATCCATACCCTTGAACACGTCCATGCCTCTCTCGACCCATCACTTAGGCATATATGTCATCTACAGATATAGATGCTACAAATGATGCAGAAGCAGTAGAAGCAATAGGAGAAGAAGGAGACATCCTTTCAGGTTGGGATAGTAACTACTCAAATTGATCATAACATTACAAAAAACAAAAATAATTGTTAGACTTGTACAAATAATTTAGTATGTAACTATAATTGAAATACAAGTATATAAAATTTAAATCCTTCATTACCATGATCTACTTAGAACGATCATCAATAGGTGTCCTATCTTTTTTTTGTATGTGTTAAGACAAACATCTCAACTCTATTAGACTCAGTTCGATCGTCCCTTTTTTGTGTCTATTCTTATAAGTAAAACAATTAAGTTATTTTTTATGAACTATTGATGTACAAGCAAATCTTATTAATAATAAATTTTCTACATGTTCATGTCGGATATGAGCATAACTTTTTGATCCCAATGTATGCTTTATGACTTGCTTTGCCTTATTAGCTTTGTTTTTTTCCAGAGATATCCTATATCAATTAAAAAATAGCATATCACCTATATAGCTACTAGAAACATAATAAAAGTTACTAAAAATGAAGTATTAAATTATATATAACTAATAAATATGATTTTATTTGAAGATGGGTATGAAAAGATACACTATATGAAAAAAAAAAAAAAATCATTATGTTTACCTTTGTCTCGGGTGTGCCCCAAAAGTTAATGAGCCACCTCCATTCATCATCTGATATGTGTGGAGGTTTGTGGCTCAATCTCTCTTCATCTGTATTATAAGGGTCATAATACTTGGCCTTCATCTTATTTCTATAACTTCTGAATAGATATCCACAATATGACATAATGTAGCTCTTGCATGTTTCATCCATTTCATATTTATCCTATATTTCATGAAAAAGTCATATATAATTAAGAGGTTTCATTTTCAAACAATAACATTACAATTTAGATGAATAGTAATTGACATACCAATATCAAGGCCCAAAGTTTTTCCTATACATCTTTACTAACGTGATGTCAATCTTGGACTTGGATGAGTACATTGTATTGAGATCGTACCAATGTCCCCATGTAACTAGAAAGTCTTTCATCGTTGTCATGATAAACAACTTGGCCTTTTATATCGAAATGTGTTGATTTTTTTTCGTCAAGTTTCATGCAAATAAGCTTGAGTTAAGTGTTACAGTGCATGCCATACTTTTGTAGGAACCTTCTAAAAGTAGAATTAAATTATAAGAAACAATTTATTCTCTTATATAAAATTAAATAATCAATTTTCATTATTTGAAAAAATTAAACTTATGTAAACACAAATATCATAAGTAAAACTAAGCATAATTATCTTAAACATACCGGTTGGCCCATTAGCTAAAGGACCCAGAAAATCACGGAACTAGTAGTAGTTACAAGTTGTTATATGCGTGTTAATGTAGATTATTCAGTCATCACTCTGAGACACTACAATACTCTTCCTTTTGATAAATATTTCCTATATAATAAAGTAATTTATAAAATGAAATACAAATAAGTTACATAAATAACATGGAATAAATTACAACGTATATATCAAATAATATATATTTATGTGTTTACCAGTATTACTAACTACACATCATTTATATCCTCATCATGAATAAATTCATTATCTCGGTCAATGATGTTTCTTTGTCGTGATAGTAGAACATTTGTTTGGACAGTTTCTCCTATAATATCATTTCTTTCCCAATTGATTAAATCATTCTCAATTAGGTCATGCACATCATGTTGACTATGAAGTGTTATAGGTTGTTGATATGGCTCTAGATCATTAGTAGATACTTCTTGGTTCATATCATAAACCCTCGAGTTTGTATTTCTACAACAGTGTGCCAATTTTCCTCCTTTGAATTTTGAACATAAAAGACTTGTTTTGTTTGAGATGCAAATGCAAATAGTTTCATTTATTGCATATAGATGCAGTTCAAAATTCAAACAGTAAATCCATATTCATCATTTCTTTATCCCCTTTCAATATTGATTACATCCTGATCACACTTAAATAAAATAACTCTATATCCACTAAGGTAATGTAACTCAAACTATGTCAATTAGCTGCAGCAATAAGAAACATGACCGAAGTGGGTTTGTATTTTGCACTTGCAAAGCTAGACACCTTTGTGGTTACAATAACTCCGCTATTTTGAGTATTTTTTCCTTTTTCTCGTTTTCTTGTGTGGAATCTAAACCCATTAATGATGTATCCTTTATAACAAGTAACTGATGTACTTGGTCCACGAGACAGTGATAGTATGTGTTTAGAAACGGTACCTTCATGTCACATTTGTATAACCTATCAATTCAAATATAAGATTATAAAACATACATGTTTATTAGATAATATGAAAATTTATATAGTGAATGTACTCACACGTTCTTCAAACCCTTTAATGAATTCTTTTATGTGAATCAAATTTACATCTCGTACCTGAAATACAAGGCAGCCCCTTATAGATTGTTTGTGCTCTGCAGAAAAAGTAAAGATTTGTAATTATGATGTTCACTTAAAGACCAAAATTACATTTCTACATAAAATTCAGGAAAGAAGTTTTATTCAAACAATCATCTTACTCAATGAATGGCGTCACTTCCTCACAATTACTTAGCACGTATAAATGTGCTTGAGACCACTCTTCTGTCTTAAGAACATGAATATTTTCCTAATATATGTCCAGCCATTTAGAAAATGCTTAACTCTTCATTTGTTATGTTATTTGCAATGACATAACTCATTTCTTCACAATCATGTTTTGTTTCAACATCGTGCAAATATCTAGAATAAAAGGTTGCACATTCTTCTGCTATGTACCCCTCTGCAATAAAACCTTTTGAACGACTCTTATTACGCACATAAGACTTTAATGTGCGTAAATACCTATCAATCCATAACACAATAGATTTGTTTCATGAACTATATGAAACCTAATATATATATATATATAATTAATTGAATGAGAACATGCCACCGATAGGGACCAATCATCGATATTGCCTTTGGTCAGCGACTTCCTTTGCCTCATTTGCAAGATGCACAGTAAATGTACTATAACATCAAAAAATGATGGAGAAATATTTTCCAATTTTCAGTGTGACTAATGTCTCTCATTTTGAAGGTGCTCTAATTGATCGAGTTTTTTAACACTTTGTTTTAATTGTTTGAAGAAGCCAAATAATTCAATTATAGCAACACAAACATTTCTTATGTAGGAGCACGAATCGCAAGGGGAAAGAGTTGTTGCATGAGAACATGACAATCATGAGACTTTAATCCAAAGGCTCTTTCACTCCATTGCTTGTATGCATCGAAGTGTTAGAAGCATAACCATTTGGAACCTTCTTCTTTAAAAATTTATGGAATTCCTTTTTTCATTTGAAGTTGAGTGAATGGCATGTAGCGAGCAATATAACCCCTATTTCCTCTTTCTATAGGGTGAAGTTGATCTCTAATACCCATAGCTTGCAAATAAAGACAACTATTCATGTTGTCATTCGATTTACCATCAATACTTAACAAGGTGCCAAATATACTATTGCATATATTCTTTTTAATATGCATTACATCCAAATTGTGACACAAAATAAGGGTTTTCCAATATGGCAAAATAGAAAAAATGCTTTTCTTTTTCCAATTATGCTCAAGTTGCTTGTGTTCGCTTTTCTTTAGCCAACATCTTGTTTTTTTTATGCTTTCCACAAAATAATATGTTTCATTCCATGTAGTTAATGTATAACATCTTATACGAACAATTGTTTAGGATTAACTACTACATCTTAAACTATTTATCAAATGACCTTTTATCAAGTCAAAATCTATGATTGGTCGGTAAAAATCAAAAATCACCCATGTAACACCATTTCCGTCCATTTTATAATCGATATGACAAACAATCCTTATTACAAATAGGACAAAAATTGTCTTTGAAATACTTCAATAAAAGATTTGCGTATGCAGAAAATCATTAATGGTCCATAATATATTGCACGCATACAAAAATTTTAACATTTGAAGCATCATATGTTTCAACTCCCGATCTCATTCAACTCATCTATTAATGGTTGCAGAAGTATATATCAATGTCATTCGGGTGCAGTTGGTAGGAATAAAAGTGACAACATGAAGAATGAAATTTGTTTCATACACATCAAAAGTGGTAAGTTATATGGAATAAGAACCAGGCCACATGATGTATGAAATTGACATATTTCAGAAATTGAACCCATCACTTGATGCAAGGCCACAACATTTCGAGGTTCTTATGCAAATGAAGGGTGTACCTTAGTAAAGTTTTCAAGCTAAAGTCTCTTGGATATAATCGTCTCACCTCTCATGCAACCATCAACATGCCATTTCACGTGAGAAGCTATCTTCGATGACATATATAACTTTTGAAGTCTTGGTTTTAAGGGAAAATAATGCAATACTTTAGCATAAATTTTCTTTTTCTTTGATGACTGATTGAACCCATCTGTAGGATGAACATCATAGTTTCCACATCTAGAGACACCACATAATACACTCATTCGCATTGACATGTACTTTTGAATACAACATTACAATCGAGAGACGGACTCATCGATCTTAATATAATGGTGGTTAAGCTCACGAAAGCACTTTTTTGTTTCGTAATAATTGTTTGGCAATGTCTCACCCTCAAGAGTCTTCTTCAATTCAAGTAACATGAAAATGACTTATTGCTCCGTCCATTAAGACACTTCATATGGAAAATAGTCTTATGATAAAAGATAACTTTGTAAATTTTTTACACCTTAGATATAATTCATGCTCAGATTCCCTCAAAAAATTATAAAATTTGTTTGCATTCTCATTCGGTATCAATTCAAACTCCTCATGAACACGTGGACTTCTTTCAGATTCCTCATTTGGCATTGACATTTCGAATGCATCATTTAACATTTCTTCCATCTCATCATGCATATCAAACTCATTAATGCCACTATTGCCAATATTTGTAGGTTCATTAAACTCATATTCCCCATGTATCAACCATCGCACATAATTTCTAGCTATCCCATTGTCTAACAAATGGTCATACATAGTTTCTCGTTTTTGTTGTAGACAATTATTGCATCGAATGCAAGGACTTGAGAGCATTTCTTTTCGATGCATTATTAAAAGTCCCAGGGTTGTGATCTATCTCATATTCATTACTTACTCTTGACTTTGCTTCAACTCTTATTTATTGGCATTTTCTCGTATCTCTGCAAATTAAATCATTGATCACATAACAATGAATCTTCCTATCAACATAATGAATGTGATATGTTTTGTATCATCTCGAATGCACATATCAAGTAGTGGTTCCTATCCCATTAAAATACATAATTCACATAAATTAATCACAACATGCTTTGTTTCATTTTGAAAATTTGAGTAGCATTTCTCTGAGTTCTCCAGTATATGAAATGGCGAGGTATAAACATATTATTAGTTAAGCAACAAGTTTGCCCCAGCAATATGTCACATTGTCCAAATATGTACCCGGAAGGCAAGGGAATTCTTGTTGAAATTTCAAAATAATAAAACATAGAATATTAGTGATTTCATAAGATATTATGTATTTCTAAGTATCAACGGACAATTCAAGCATCATTTATGAACAATTTCACCAATCATATGTAAAAACATTTAAGTTGAAAACTTGAGTATGACTAAAATAAATAATCTGTCAGAGTACTTTTCAACTTATATGTTTCGGTATATGATCAAAGAGACAACTATCTCATTACAAGAAGGATGCTTGAGCGGGATTTCTGGGTTTACTAAATTGAGAATGAGTGAATGATATAAAGAATGACAAGCGATATTAGAAAGAAATTACATAAAAACACACCATGAGACTAACATATCCAAAAATTTATACAAGAAATTACTAACATGTAAGGACTTGTAATGCATCATATAGTTAGCACAAATGCATAATTACTTACTAACATTTTGAAGCATAAATCACATATGCTATAAATCTTAAATAGCGAGGAGAAGCGATTCCACGGGGAGGACGAAAAATCGGTCTAGCCTTATAACAAGTCAAGCGAGGAGGTCCTAAAACGATGCAAATCTAAGCTTATTATCCTAATACCTAAAATAGTTTGAACTAGAGTCAAAACTTATTTTACTTTCAATTTCTAGCAATTGCCCGAATCATAGGTTAGGTCTGAGAAACGGACCTAACTGTTTGGAGCCCTAAATTGCCTTAATTTCTACAAATTCTAACCAAAACATTTTGAACTATAGCCAAAGCGATTGTAGCAATTTCTACCAATTTCCCAAATCTTTAGGTTAGGTCACCAAAAGCAGGACCCTAAGCGTCTCCTAACTAAAACAACGACATAGTGGGAAAAATACCCGACAAGACAAACCCCGAATAGCTCATTCGTGGATTAGAACAAGAAGAAAAGGAGAAAACTTACCAAAGATGCAGAAAAATCGGCCATGTGGAGAGAAAAATGTAAAATGAAACTCTAGCCGCGTAGAATATGAGCTGTAGAGTCTAAAAATCGAAGTCTTGCAGCCTAAATGTGAAGATCGAGTAAAAAATTAAGTTCTAGGGTTTCGACGGAGAGATAAGGAGAATGCGAGAGAAAATAAGAGAAAAATGCAGAGTGGGGTGAGAAATTAAAACTTATAGCCTTTTTTGTCGAGGAAACCGGTCGACCGTTTGGATGCAGTAGCTATCCATTTTGGTTCGTCATGAAACGATTGACGGTTGGTCGATCGGTTTGTCAACTGGATGGATGTAGTAGCCATCCATTTATTTTGACGATAAACGGTCGTGGTTAGTCGACTGTTTGTCGACCATTTGAATCACGATAGCTATCCATTTGGTTCGGCATAAGCGGTCCAGATTAATTGCCAGGTTTGTTGGCCGGGATGGATCATAATGCCATCCTTTTTTTACATGAAACAATCGATCGGTTTGTCGACCATTTGGATGCGATTAGCTATCCATTTTGGTTCGGCATGAAACGGTCGACCGGATGGATGCATTAGCCATCCATTTTTTTCGATATGAAATGATTGACCGATTGGTCGACCAGTTTGTCGACAGGATGGATGTAGTAGTCATTCTTTTTTTTTTGACATGAAATGGTCGATCGGTTTGTCGACCATTTGGATGCAGTAGCCATCCATTTTTTTTGACATGAAACGGTCAACTGGTTGGCATAAACGGTAGACCAGTTTGTGCATACCATGGAAACGGTCGACTAGTTGGTCAATCAGTTGATCGACTGGATGGATGCAGTATCCATCCATTTTGGTAGACCGGTTCATATAAACGGTCGATTGGTTCATAAAAACGATGTGGAGTTAATTCGGCTGTTGATCGATTCCCCGTCGAGTTCTATTTCAGCGGCTATAAATGGCTACTATGGAAAAGATTCGATGGGTTAACAGCTTAAATGCTGCCAAATTCTCACTCTATAAATAGAGTGTGGAGGATCACTTAAGAGATAAGACACTTGTTGAATATCCTCTCAATCATCATTTCCTTTGTGAATAATTTCTCAAACTAAGATTGTGAGTGCATTTATTACATTTGCATATTTTAGAGCGTACACTTGTGTTCATCCAAGCTTGAGTTGTATTTGAAAGATCTTGAGAGCTTGAGAGTGTCTCCTTGTACTTAAATGAGAAAACTTCAGGTGTGTATAACTTAAAGGATTTGTGAAAAGCTCATTAGAGCCATAATCCAAGTGTAAAAGAAGAAACTCAGGTAAGAGCTTGTCGCTAGTGGAACCCTCACCGATTGAAGGTTGAGGAGAAGTTAGCGTGAAACGAGAGTGTGTCGAACCATTATATCCCGGTTTTGTTTAAATGTTAATTTAAAATATTCTTCATTTAATAATTAGTATTTGTGAATATACAAACAAATTGCTTCTAATCCAAATACATATCATATCCACAGAAACCATTAATATTGAAATCAAAATTTTACTATAAATTATATAGTTATTAGATAGCAATAAAATATTTTCATCATTATCTATATCCAAATACTAATATTTTCATCCACCAAATTTTTTTTGCATATAATATAAAAGCCTTAATTTTTATAATCTATATAGAAAAAGTGTTTTCCTTTTAAATTTGAATGGAAGGTCAAGGTAAATTTTTAACTAATTAGTTTAGTATATATATATATATATATACATATATATATATATATATATATATTTTTTTTTTTTTTTTTGTATGTATGTATGGCTAACTTATACCAAAAGTCACTCATTATAGTCAAAGTCCAAAATTACCTACTTATAGATTTGGTCACAATTTTTAGGTTTTACTTAAAACTGTGACCAAAAGTCACATTAGCATACTTTTGGCCACAGTTTTAAGTAAAAACGTGACCCAAAGTCAATATTAATTAATAATACATGCTACTAGAGATTTGGTCAAGGTTTATTTGTGGTTGTATTAAAAGTTACATTTAAGTAGTTTTTGAACTGGTTTCGAGAAAAACCATGACTAAGCGTCAGCGCCAAATTTTAAAGCTATCAATATTCACGTATAGTTACAATTTCAAAAAACGTAACTAAAATTCCCATCAAATATTTTAGGTGACAATTTCTGATGGTCGACAAAAATTATATTTAGTCACTATTTTACTTGACCGTGACTAAATAGTTATCACTAAAAACCTTCTTTTTTGTAGTGTTATTAGGTTAACCTTTTAGCATATAGAAAATCATAAGTAAGAAGGACATCTCTAATAACCACTAACCAACCAAATAAAAAAATTATTTTGGGAAGGATTTTTAATTTCCAAATTCAATTCAGAACTAGGATCTAGGATGGGTGTGGCTTTCTCAGCACGCTTGAGTTGTTGATTTAAGAGTAAAACTCTCATCTTGAGAGAAAGCCCAAATAACCATATCCTATATTAAGGAGGATGGGATTTAAATTGTTTTAATCTCATTTTCATCTATGAAAGAAATTAGGGGGCCATGTAGACCCAACAGTCAATCCATAAGCATATATATATATATATATATATATATATATATATATAGAGAGAGAGAGAGAGAGAAGATTATATAAGAGACTTTTGAGTTTTAAATTATTCCTAAAAATCAACAAACTTATTGAGAGATTTAGAATTGGTGTTAAAGTAAAAGGCCAAGGTTATTAAAGGTTTACCTTGTTGTTAACTTCAAGCTTTTGTGAGATACTTCAAGTCCTATTGGATACTTAAAGATCTTGTAGGATTAGTGGAGTACCTGGGTGATACAAGAAAACATCCTGACAGCTATATTACAAAATTAACTATTTTAATATTTTTTAAAAACAATAATGAATCCAATTTGAATACCTCTGGAAATTTAAATTATTTTTAAAATCAGTAAACTTGTTAACAAATCCAACTTGATTTTGTCTAACAAAATTTTAGATTGAAGATGAACAACTTATTATAGTAAAATTTTAATGTCAACAGAAAATTTTTTTATTTGCAAATCTTATAAATGTATCAAGCCTTTGAAGTTATAATAAGAAAATTTAGAAATGTTAACGATTTTCCTCTCAAATGAAACACTTGATTTATGTAGGGTAAGCAACAACTAACAACTCTATACTATTTATATGTAGAGAGCCTACTTTGTTCAAATATTTTCATCTTAATTTCCAAATTTATATGTAATTTGGAAGTATTGTTCATTCCAACCTTCTCGTTTCTTACCTCATAATGATTTGATTTTGTTGAATTATTTTTTGGATTTGATCACTAAATTATTCGTTGAAATGATTTTATTTGCTCGCTTGATGTGTATTTATGTGGATAAATTGATCTTTTTATATACAAAAAGTAATGGAGCCTGGTCAGTGTCACTTGGTAGTTGTGGAGATTGATTAAAAGAAGAAAAAGAAACTATTTTTAGTTACAATTATGTTGAAACCAAGTTTTATTAAAAAAAAAAAGATCAACGGAAATACAAAAAATAAAACATAAATTCTTACCAGTATGTGCTATTAATTTTTAAATTCTTACCCGTATGTGCTATTAATTTTAGTGTTAAAGCAAGAACATATTAGATTATTTGTTTTATTTAAGTAATTTTTAAATCAAACTAATATGAATTAGGATTCATTTACCCCGGATTTATACTTAGTTCAACTGATTAGCTTGATTGATGGCTACAAGCTAGTAGTTGATTATGAATTACCTATTTAATAAAGTAATTGAATTAAAGAAATAACGGATTGAAGATTAATTTACATGAATAAAATATGATAGAGAAATAAGAAAAATAATGCATATATATATAAAAAAAAGAGATAAGAAATTGTAAAAATAATATGAAATTATGAAAATTTATAACCATAAATAAATAAATAAATATGGCACGAATTTTTGTTTAAGCATAAATAATATTTTTCATAAAAATAAATTTTTGGTAATAAATTTATGAAAATTTTATGGTCTTTTTTGTAATATTATTTATAAATTATATATTTATGATTATTTATAATATCATAAATAAAAATATTTTCATTTATGATTATAACCATAAATAAAAAAAAATTATTATTTATTACCATAACGATGATAAAATTTTCATATTATTTCATATAACCATAAATAAATTTTATAAATTTATAATCATACAAAAATTTATGATATTTCATAGTATTTAACTATTTATAATGTATGAATATATTTATAACATTATCTCATAAATAAAAAATAATATAAAATTATAAAAACTTTAACCATAAATAATGTTATTTCATAAAAATAAAAATAAATTATTTATGATTTATAAATTTTCATAATTTCATATTATTTTTATAGAATATAATATGAAATAAATCTATAATCATAAAAAATCCATATTATTTCATATAATTTATAATTTATAAAAATTCTAAATTTACTTAAATATGAAGAGAATGATAAAAGCAGAGAAAGATTTTGATATTTTACAACAATGAATCACAAAGATCTACAATTTGTAGATTTTTTTTTATTTTTTATCGGGAAATTATTCACTCTTGTCATTGACCAATAGAAATGATTTGAGTCTACATCGGCTTGTCCTGCAAAAGTCGATTAAAGGTGAATCGATTATCAGTTTCTTGTTCAATTCAACCGGGCTTAGATCCTTTATTTTTTCAAATCTATATAAAAAAAAATAAGATGCACTTTAGTATTTGTCTTAAAATAATAGTGATTGATCTTCCTTTGAATGAAATAGCACTTGTTTAAATAATTTTCAGATTTAAAAAGTAAAAAATCCACTCTCAAATTTTCAAATATTTTTTAGATACCCATTTTCATCTAGTTAAACTTTTGAAAACATAAAATTATACTTTATAAATTTATAAGTGTATAATACTTTCAAACAAAATTTTTCAAGAATAAGATAACTGTATCAGTATATGTGACTTAATTTATTTTTTAATCCTAAACATAAATATAAAAAATAAAAACAAAAAATAATGAATAAAATCAGACTAAGGCTGGCCTTATCGGGTTCATGTTGTGGGTCCAAGGTTCTCTCCTCTCAACTCACCTCTCCTTTGGATAAGACCTTTTCCCAAGAATTTTCTCACCGATTTTCAATGCCACCAAAATGGCTAACTAAATATCTGAAACTCAAAGCTCTCCAGACTTCAAACCTTCCAAATCATCTTTCCTTGTAAGACGACATGATCTTCTTAACGTTTCCCACTGGCTAATCAGCCTAATCTTTTTCTCATCTCCTCGATTTGATTCAGTCTTTTTATTAATTTTTTTCCAAGAGGGTTTGGAGAAATTGGAGAATTGGTTCAAGAGAATGTCTATTTTGGCTGCAAATTCCCACATCGTGTACAGAGAAGTGATCCTCAGAGACCCACAAAATCAGTTCTCTGGTGGTGGGAGTTGTTTGATTTGGTCAAAGTCTCATGGGTTTGGAGTTGATGGGAGAAGAGGAGGAGGAGAGTGGAGGAAGACGAAGAAGAGGGACTTGAGAGTAGAGGCTTTCTGGTCAGATACGACTAGACCCAATGTTATAGAGATGCAACCCATCAAAGATTGTGACCACCTTGATCAGGTTTTAGCCCAGGCTCAAGAGCTCCACCAGTCTATCATCATTGATTGGTCTCTCTTCCCTATCTATCTCTGAAAATGGAAAATACTTCCCTTTGTTTTTTCTTATTTGGGTGTTTTTGGAAGTATTCACTTGTTTCTCGTTCTCATTTTCTGTTTTTAGGATGGCTAATTGGTGTAGGAAATGCATATATTTGGAAATAAACTGGAAAATTGGCTGCCGAGTATGATGCAAAAATGCTATCTCCCTCTTGCCCTCTCTTTCAGCTCTGAAAATACTTGCATGTTGTACTACCAGTTTTACCTCTCATACCCACTAACACAATTTAGCTGTGATTTACTTTGATGACATAATCAATACACAGAGTGTTTGATAGTTGTTTATGTTAGTTATTTTATGTAATTCTCACTTTGATTTCCACATTTGGCTTATTGTTTGTGGCATTTTCTTGTGGATATAGAATCAAATTTTATACTGTGGATGTCAACAACGTCCCGCAGGCCCTGGTGAAGCGCGGGAACATCACTGTATGTATCAGAAACCCAACCATTAGTAATTTCATTATCTTCCTCTCTTTTTTTTTTCGCAATATTCAATGGTGATAACGGGTTGTATGGATGATGCATGCACAGAAAATGCCAACCATTCAGGTATGTCCATCCTCTGAACCTTCACAATTTTATGGGGAAAGAGAGAGGTGGGTTAAAATGATCAAGCTTCAGACTTTAGATGATGACAAGGGTTTTGTTTGTGTTGCAGCTGTGAAAGATGGGGGAATGAAAGCTGAAGTAATTGGAGGGCATAAAGCTTGGATTGTCATTGATGAAGTGAGAGAGATGATTCAAAAGTTTGTGTAATAATTTATGGTATACCATTCTCTTTTTATACGGAGATCCATATCTGTACAGTACAACTCCTTCTATCTAGGCCTTCTTTCGGTGTTAATTAAAAGAAATACTAGTATAATGGCAGACCTGTAAGGGGAATGGTGGGGTTGGTTTAGGGGGTTCCCTGTTTTCCGGAGCAATAAGGGAAAATTTTGATGGCGCACCAGTTACTGTATTAAGTTATAGGCCACATGGGAACAATTAGATTTTAACATAAATAAAAAGGCACAAAAATAAATTAACATAAAAATTTGGTTACGCGGTTCGGCTTAGCATACGTCTGTGGTGGGGTTAATCAAATGAGAAGAATTTTATTATATATCAATTAGGTTATAGTTGGTCTTATATGAGACAAAACTTCCTCTTTCTCTAACATCGTCTTCGCCTGATTCTCCCACAGGGAAACATAGAATGAGATCTCCTCATTCCCTAAACATCATTTAGACTCCCAGAAGCTCAATCAACATCCTTCAACAAGATCTCCCAACAATGAGAGAAATTGGGCAATACCTACAACAAGTATTCAACCCCTACAATCACTTTTTTTGCACGTGTTTCTACATTTTTGTGATGTCTTTGCATCAAAACGTGTCTCTTATTTATCATCCTCCAAGGAAATCAAACTATGATATTATGGATCACATGTTTCCTATTATGGCTCAATCAAGCCATGTGAATATATGCCTTCCATAGAAAGCTCATCAACCAAGTCAATAAATTTCCTTCCATATTCACCATTAATGAATATTTACCTTCGATAGAAAATCATCAAATATGATCAAATCCGGAAGATTTGATCTGCCCCAATAATACCTTATGTTTATATCCATCTGCAAAAACCATCAGTTTTGAATCAGCGGGAAAATCGTCTTTAGAATCAGGATTTTTAAATATGGTGAAATGTTGTAGCCAAGCTTGATGCTGTCGACATGTGCCGTCTTGGAACAATTCATGCCTTTCATATAGCTAAATCGGACGACTAAATGTCTCTGGCTTTGCTAAGATTATGACAATAAATATCTCCAACAATCTCCCCCTTTGGCAAAAATAAATTCGAGGACATATGTTGGAACATTGATGGACCGACGTTAGAATTGTTGAAGTCATCAGCCACTGTGATACTCATCTGAATATGTAAGGGTGATTTTCTAGAGCCCACCTTCTATATTACTATGAGCCTGAGCATGACTCACATAATTTACACACATCAATCTCCTCTTCCTTCGAACAATCTATCTCTGCTACAAAAACAAACAAATAAGGATCTCATGGATCTCACTCAATATCTTAGAGGGACCTGCTCTTATACTAATTAAAAAGGAAAATTTTGCTTGTTATGGAAGATGTTCTCTTTATTGGCAGCCAGTTAATGCGTCAAGTTATGGACAGCATAGAGCAATTAGAATTAACATAAATAAAAAGGCACGAAAATAAATCAGCATATATGCAGGGACACAAAAAATTGGTTATGCGGTTCGGCTTAGCCTACGTCTGTGGGACTAACCTCAGATGAGAAGGATTTCACTATATATCAATTAGATTACAGTTGGTCTTATATGAAACAAGTCTCACCGCTTCTGCAATGTGGCACACTAAATTCTCTGCACAGTGAAACATAGAATGGGAGTCCCTCATTCCTGAATATCATCTAGATTATCAAGCTATGGCAATCGCCAGCCAAGATGTATAAGCCTCCCAACAATGAGAGAAATTAGACAATACCTACATCAGATATTCAACCCCTACAACCACCTTCTTTGCACGTGCTTCTACATTTTTGTGGTGTCTTTGCATTAAAATGTGTTCCCTATTTATCATCCTCCAAGGAAATCAAACCATGATATTATGGATCACATGTTTCCTATTATGGCTCAATCAAGCCATATGAATATATGCCTTCCATAGAAAACACATTAATCAAGCCAACTGATTTCCTTCCATATTCATCATTGAGTAATATTTACCTTCCATAGAAAATCATTAATATGATCAAATCTGGAAGATTTTATCTGCCCAATATTACCTTTTGTCATGCCTTATCCATCCTACATCATATCAGGCTCTAATCTTGAGAAAATCATCTCTAGAATCTCCAGCTTGGTCTACCAACCTATGTACCAACCTTCAAATAGTTCATGTTACACCTCTTTATAGTCTAAATCATATGACTAAAACATGTGTCACAATTTTGCCGAAGATTATGACAATAAATATCTCCAACAATCTCCCCCTTTGACATTTCTATGGCAAAAATAAAATCGGGGACTGTTGAAACATTGATGGACCATCGTCAGAATTGTTCAAGTCATTATACTTGTGGTCATTTGGTCTCCTTAGGTGTTTTCTAGAAATTTTCTTCTATAGTACTATAGGCCTGAGCATGACTCCCCCTTAGTTTCTGCATCAATCTCCTCTTCCTTCAAGCAATCCATCTTGGCTACAAAAACAAACAGATAAGGATCCCATGGATCTCACTTAGTATCTTAAAGTGACTCACTCTTATACCAATTAAAAGGGAAAATTTTGGTTGTTATGGAAGATGTTCTGCATGTTGACGCACCAGTTGGTGCATCAAGTTATGGACTATTGTGGGAACAATTAAATTATGACATAAATAAAAAGGCACAAAAATAAATCAGTATATATGCAGGGACACAAAAAATTAGTTACGCGGTTCGACTTAACTTATGTCCGCGGGGTTGAGCCCAAATGAAAAGGATTTCACTATATATCAATTAAGTTATAGGTGGTCTTATATGAGACAAGGCCCACAGCTACCAATGACGTCTTCGCCTAGATACTAAGCAATGCAGAGAATGAGATCCTCATGCCTGAAGCATCATACAGACTCAGATAAAAACTAAAACAAGATGAATAAAAACCTCACATAATGAGAGGAGTGATGATACCTACAAGCAGTATCCAGCCTCCTGACCACCTTCTTTGCATGTGCTTCTACATTTTGTATTAATTGTTTTTGCATCAAAACGTATCTCCTATTTATCATCCTCGAAGGAAATCAAACCATGATATTATGGATCATATATTTCCTATTATGGCTCAATCAAGCCAACTGAATATATGTCTTCCATAGAAAGCCCATCAATCAAGCCAATTGATTTCCTTCCATATTCACCGTTAAGGGATATTTACATTCCATATAAAATCATCAAATATGATCAAATCTTGAAGATTTGATCTACTCAATATTACTTTATGTCATACCTTATCCGGCCATCATATCGAGACTAGTCTTGAAAAATCCTCTCCATAATTGGATTTTTCTGATTATGGTAAGTCTTATCATCCAGCTTGATTTATCAACCTTAAGACAACTCATGTTACACTCCCTTATGGTCTCAATTAGACAACTAAAACATGTATCACAATTTTAACAAAGATTATGACAATAAATATTTTCAACAACTACAATTACTGATATTTTGTAGCCTCAACTGAAGTTTGGAAACCAAGAAAAAAAATGTCGATCCGCTTTCTAGGAAGGTTTGGGACACGGGTCAGTCAATAAAGACATTTGTCAGAGGGGAGAAAGTTTCAATAAATGTCAGTAAATAGGGATCTTTCTTGGAAGCGTCTCGGCCGCTCTGTTCTTACTCTTTTATTCTTTAATTTGTGAAATATGAAATTCTCTCGAGCAACTCTACATTCCCAGTCTCTATTTAGTTTCTTAAGATATGCTCATCATAAATGTGGAGAGTTATTTGAAATTTCTACAAATACTATCTCTACCTTTTTTTATATATATCTCTCTACATATATATGTTTGACTTTTTTTAAATTATTGGAGTAGGTGTAAAATAGTGTGGTTGAGTGTATTTTAAAGTTCATAAGTAAAATATTAGATTTAATATTTAAATATATTTAGTAAACTATTTTATTAAATAATGATTTGGAGATGCTCTAACTATAAAGTACATGGGGTTTCTCTAATCAGTCAGGCGCCGATTCTTTTTGCCTCTTCTTCTTTCACCATAATATAACCCACCCACCCCTTATATTTGCTTAATTATTTTAAGATACACTTCTCAAAAAATTTAATTTTTTTCCAGCTTTTCAACACAAACCAGCATTTTATATTTCTTTATTATTCTAAGATGTACTTCTTCAAAACTTTCTTGGCGTGATTTGATCAAAGTTCATATAAAACTTCCGAGAAATTTAACTCTTCAACAAGCTCATTGTCGAAAAAAAAAAAAAAAAAAAAAAAAAGAAGCTCTTGATAATTTTATATTATTTTGATAAAAATATATTCATTGTCTTATTTCTTTTAAAAGATGCAAGTAAATACACCAAATGAAAATATATATATATATATATATATATATATATATATATATATATATATATATATATATATATATATGATTACCATTACCACCAAACACAAAAGATCTTTAAATGCTTCCCTCATGTATAAATTCGCACAATTTGACTACCACAATTCAATCCTTGTATCTCTTTTTACCAATTTAGAATTATATTAAAAGTCAAGAAAGGAGGCCATGTAAACATAAGATGTCTCTCTTTTGACGTCATAAGTTATGTGAAGGAGTAAAATATCGATGAATATGAATATATCGAGGTATTTAGATTTTTTACGGATATATTGGAAATATGATAAAATATCTGATGGATATGTTATAAATATCATTAAAGCGAAAAATATAAAAAATATTTTGAAATTAATAAAAATACTTTTAAAAAGTATAAAAATGACATAAATAAACAAAAATACAACTAAGATTAAAGGATAATAATTTATATATAGATTTTGCAAGAGTCATTAAATAAAATTTCAGTTTCTAGTTTTTACATCTAGGTTTATTTTTGAATCTACTTAAATTGATTTTTACTAAATAGTAGATATATTTAATTTTTATTCTAACTAAATATAATTTATTGATATCAACCATTACATTTACCAAAGTAATATTATTAAGTTAAACCAAAACCTAAATACCATATCAAATTAAATTTAAGGCGATGCTAAAGCGTTTGGGTTAGAAAACACGATAATTCTTAAGAATTGATCGCATTAGATACGCAAATGTAGAATAACCCTTGCATTATCGAGCATTAGGTGAGATGGTTAAGTCTCGTAAGCTTGTGCAAATGTCTTGAGTTCAGTAATGGAATCTGTGTATGTTATGTGGTAGAACTCTGTGTGTGGTCAAAATCGGTTCAGTAAAGGGGGATGGATGTGATATGAGCAAATATGTATTAGCTATGTCTTGGTCTCTTCAAAGAGACCTTATCATGTCTTGACAAAAAATAATAATAATAATAGCTTATTTTAAATTATCAAATAAGAATTTAGATTTTATAATATTAAGAAAAGTGGCTTTCTCAATTTATTTTTAAACAATTGTACATAAACATGAATGAAGAAATTGAAATAATAAAAAATAAATAACCTATTTTTTAAAGATTATTTGGGCCTCTTAGGGCTTTTTTTTAAGCCCAATAATCTTCCTCTTAGAAGATTAAATCTAAACTATTCATATTTCACAAACACCATCGCCACCATTGATTTTTCTTAAACCCAACAAGTCCCAAAATATTCCTTTCTCCAGCCCTAGCCGAGAACTTCCCCCCTCTCATCCTCTTCTCATTTTATTTTTTCTTCTTTCCTCTTTTCCTCTCCTCTCTTACTCTCACAGTCGTGCTTCTCAATTAATATCTGAAAAATATAGTCAAGGCCTGACCGATTTTAAAAAAGAATTTGGCAAAAATCCGGCAAATATGTCAACAATGTGATTTTTGATGATATTTTATTGATTTTTTACTCGCATTCTCCTTCACACACGCACGTAGTGAGGACGTTGATCGTACGTGATATATCGACGATATTATCGATATTTAACTGATTTTTAACAATTGAGCTTTCAGGTTGCACATATCGTATTGGTATCCTCAGGTATCATATATATCCAGTCGATACTCGGATATTCGTCTCTGCTATGAGAGATGGCTTAAAGAAAAAAATTGATAAAAAGAAGGGGAAATTAACATGAATAATCCCAAATTTAGCTGATCTTTTTTAAGTAGTCTTACTCATTGATTAAGTAGGAATAATCTCATGTAGGGGTGGGCAAAAAAATCTAAGAAACCGAATCGATCGAAAAGCCAAACCGAAACTGAATGGAAAAATAGGTTAACCAAATTGAATGATTTGATTTTGGTTTTTGTTTTACACAAATATCGATTTCGATGTAGATTTAGTTTCTGAAAATACAAAAGCCCATAGTTTCAGTTGGCAACCGAAAAAAAAAAAAAAAAAAAAAAAAAAAATATATATATATATATATATATATATATATATATATATATATAAATAAAGGTTTCCTTTCTTGTGTGAGTTATGACTTTTTCTATTTTTCATATGTCACTTTTTTACTTTTCCTCAAAACCAACCTTCTACCATTATCCTAAAACCAAAACATATAGGCACTGATTTATTGGATTAAGTTTTTCTAATGAAGTTAAACATGGCCTTGGTTGATTAAAAAAAACATGATTAAAATTATCTATTTCCATGTATTTCATATATTATTAGTAGATATAATATAAATATATTATTATAAATGTACAAATTAATCGTATGATGCGAATGAATAGATTGTATTCGATTTTTCTTTGCGCTTTTTGTTGTATTTATAATAGCTATTATAATTTGAACTTTAATGATTGTAAGTGTAAATTTATTTTTAAATATGATTAGCAGAACAACCGATATATGGATTAACAGCAAATGTAACCGAATATTTGATCAAAACCATATTAATGATTAGGTTTTTTGGTTTATATAATAAGTAAAACCGACGATCGATTTTATTTTGTGTCACAATTTGGATTGAAAATTAAATTATGCCCTACCTAATCTCGGGTTTAAGGGGTTTTTATATCGTATTAGTCTCGAGACATAAATGTCTCGAGTTTAAGGAGGTGTTTATATTGCATTTGTCGAGACACCAGCCAGTGACTAGAAAGTTAAAATAATCTTTCATGTATTCTCTTTCCTTAATCGTCATGTCACTATCTAATTAAACTCCTACATTTTTAATTTCTTTTAAAAAAAACCAATTTTATCCCCACCCCACTCTACCACTTAATCAACATGCCGGCAAGCCCCACAAAGGCTCCGGACATCATGGCAAATCAAACCACCGCCGCCACTGCATGTTGGTTCGTCGAATTCGCAGTCCAAACTGTTCACCGAATTGTTCATCTTTAGCACCTAAAATTCGTTGAGAATGGCTTTTACTGTACCAGTGTCTTGATACTTTGGCCCAATCTGAACGGGTGAGCTGATCGGACATAAGTGAATAATTGACAACAACATCTTTGTAATAAGGCGTGGTCAAAGCAGATGTTATTGCCAGAGCAGATCAACCGGAAACCCCGTGATATGGACATTGAAGTAAAGATCCATTGAGAGATTTGCTCACGATGTCGCAAGTACATCAGCACGAGGTACCCAAAAAGACGAATCAATGCTAAAATTCCTGGATACATTGAAGTTCGGACTGGAAATCTAAAGTGTCCGCCATCTGAACGGCGAAGGCACACACCGATTGCGGTACGTGATGATGCTAGAAGAAACCGAAATGCTCCAAAACCCACAACACCTCCAAACATTAGAAATTCAAAATTCAGTTACCCCTAACACCTTCCCTCAACACCAACTCAAATCATCATAACAAATGCAACCCTCGGAAATCACCACAACAACCAGAGGCACGACACGAGTTCAGGAATGTCAATGTCGGTGATCTCCGATGACTAGATCATGGCGTCACAAACCCTCTACGGCGGCACCCGCTCCTATTTTATTATAGAAAAATTATTAAGGAAACGAAAGATTACATCTGTAGAAAGCTTGTTTGTTTCTTAGGAAAATTGAGAAATTACTACGGCTTGATGATGTTATGAAAACCTTGAGGAAAAAGAAAATTGAAATTTCAGCCAAACCAATGAACTAGATAACAGATTCAAAATACAGGATTTGATTTAATTTCCTAGAGGGAAAAAACCCATTGAAAGAAAAAAAAAAAGAAAAATTTTTCATTTGATGTAGCAAATCGACAACGACAACCCCAACATGTATTTTCATAGCAATGAATGACATCATCGAACTCGACAACCCCAATATGCATTTTCACTTAGCAATGAATGATATCAAGGTCATAACTAATAAAGCATTTTCATAGCAATGACATCATCAGGCTCAACAACACCACGCATGATTTGGTTGATCGACGACGGAGGAACGTTTGCTGCGTGGGTTGAGTACATCGATCATGTCTTAGAAAGTGTGATTTGGGATTTGAGGGAGGAGACGACAGTCAACAGTGAAGGGGAGGGGAGCAACAGAAGGAGATCAAAGGAGGGGGTGGAGGAGAAGGTAAGAGGGACGGGAGAAGGGGCGGCAGTGGAGGGAGTAGCCGTCGGAAGAGGAGGAAAAGGGAAGAAAGGGGGGAAGAGAGAAGGGGGAGGGGGGAGAGGGTCGGAGAGAAGGGGTAGGGCTTAAGCTGATTTTTTTTTTTTTTTTAAAATAAAATTTTAAAGGTCAATTAGATAGCAACATTTATAATATATAATAGTAAACCCAGTAGGATCAGTTGCATAAACCTGAGATTTTTACAATTAATCAATAGATAGGGATAATTAAAGAAACTAATTAAAAAAGACAGACCAAACTGTAGATTATTCAAGTCAATCACCTAAAAATGAAAAAACCTTTGGCCTTCCAAAAGGAATTAATCAATCATAAACAGTGACTGACCATACTGACTATGGGGCTAAATTATCCTGTGCATATAGTTATTAAACGATGGTAAAATGGCTTCTGGGGCACATTTCCATTTTGAAAAGAGCTGTGTAAGCTCTGATAAAAAAAAAAAAAAAAAAGAGCTGTGTAAGGCTTCTTCCCCTGAATTTGACAGGTAACCCTAGTATTTATACTGGGGTTACCCCCATGGCATTAAATGCTTTGAACCTGCAAATATTTTCGCTACTTTATACCTTCCTAAATCTCTGACTATATATTAAAATGGTGTGGATCATAAAATGTGTGATGCCAAAGTAGTAACATAGCCTTTTCCTTTTAAACACCAGGCAACATAATACTGTTACAATCAAATTCATGCCATCATCATATTCACAATCCTTTTCCTGACATATCTTCATTGGATGTTCTACAACGTCGAGTATGTAGGGGTTCGTTCATCTCCGGTCACCTCACTGTTATTATTAGCTAAAAAACATAAAATGTGAGGCATTGGTATCAAGAGCACCTATTCATTAACTAATCAGCCTCACTCCATCATTCTGTTGAACCAGATAATCAACTTTTCCCTTAACAAAGAACTAACAAAGCACCTCCACTATGCTTTCTTGGAGGAATTTCAGCCTATACAGCCAATGGAGCTATGGCTTGTACATAATTGCTGTGGTTAAGATCAGTAAAAACATGAAAATTCCTAAAATGCAGTTCCAAAGAAAAAGGGAGCAGAGTTTCTTGGTCGAGCAAGGGATGACTCATTACATTCTAGATGCAAATGTGTTGTGTGGCCATAAACGATGCTTTAGGATAACTAACATATATCATACAGTTTACATGAATGGAATACATGATTATATGCTTGATTCTCCAAATGCACAACAGGAACTGCATGATTCTTGATTATTGCAGCATGCTAGTAGCTTGACTAGACTGATTTTCATAAATTAATCCCCAAGTCTTCTCTTAATCACTCTACCCCAGATGCTTACAACCAAATACTCAATCCACATGTTAAAGTCACTCAGTTTACTCGTGTTCAGATACTATTACATTTTTATTTATTTCCTTCATTTAAACATGGTCATTGATCTCAAATTGATCAACAATTACAAATACTCTACATCCCTAAAGGATACTAGTCATTTTCAGCCTCATAAAGATCATCACAGACTTCAGTTTATCTGGCACTTGTATTAACTATGCCCATTGTACACAACTTTGATACTTGATAATGAACTTTATCTTTTTCATCTGTTCCCATACCACCTCACATGACCATGAGGAAGTTCCTATCAGTAATTGCTTGACAGCCACCTAGACCTACCTCCATGAGACTAACAAAAAGGATTCATCATAACGGAGATCAGAAAAGCTAAACTTATAAATAGAATACCTAATAAGTACAACAAGGTATGACCATCCAGTTACTCAAAAGCTAACATTTTTCGTTAAAGTTCCACTCAATTTCTACCCTGTCAATGCCCTTATGGGAGGTTCTAGGTTCAAGTTCCAACGTAGACACAAAAAAAAAAAAAAACAACCATCAACAAATTTTTTCTAGTATGTCACTGATCATGACAAGAGGAAATCGAAAATGAATTCTCCCAACCAGCATTATTGAGTCAGGCATCAAATTAAAGACAAACAAACTTGACCACATTGTTTGGCCAAAACCCAAGTAGCGCTAACAATGGCACAAAGTAGCAAGATCATGATGACCATGAGACAATTAATTTCAGAAATGAGGTGTCTCAAGACAAATCAAGAGACAAATCCAACAGGTCATAGTACGGAGAAATAAAAATTATATAGTAACGTGAATTCAATAAGCCACACACCATCTCACATGTAGTACTTAAAATTCTATCAATCCCAAAAGTGATTTAGTTATTTCATGACATCATAAGCATGACAATCAAGTCCAGCATGGAGCAACAGAAAACTAGCATCCACAATTTTCCCAGTGTAAAGCAATTTCCAGAACCAAGACGTTTTTTTGATAAGTTAAAGAGTTCCAAGACATGAAATCGATAATGATTCTACATTTAATCTTATCCATTAAAGAATTCATATTCCAAAACCAAACACTGCTCTTATCTTGTGAAAATGAGTCCCCCTCCATCCTCTCAGTGTTCTCCACCACTGTTGCATTCCCATATCTGCATAATGAAATGCCAAAGCAATCACAAACAGCCACAAGTCAGAATCACAGAGCCTTGAAGAAAGAAAAAAGAACAAAAAGAACAGCTCAGTCAACAGAACCAACCGATCCTTCCCTCGAGATACCGGTCTGTGTCAGTTTAACAACAGTCAACCCTGGTTCAGGCTCATCTAAAGCAATTTTGACCTGCAACATTTCAACAATCATTGAGCATTCATTCATTATATAAAAAGTTCCCAACCTTTCACCAATATCAATTCAATTAACAAAAGAAGCCCTGAATATTACCGTCGAAGCACCATCAGGCCAGCTTCCAAATCTCATTTCTGAACAATCAACTTCCTTCCAACCAACTCCACGTTCATCCCTGTCCACCGACCGTCAAAAATGCTGATCTCCCACCTACCTCTTTGCTGATCTTGTTACTCTGCGTAAGCCCACTTTCCATCTATTCTCATCCATCAATATCTCAAACATATCCTTCGCCCTACAACTGAACTTCTCAGTCAAAGTTATTGTCTTGAACCCTTTCTTCTCCTTCTTCACCTCTTTCTGCGCCCCAACATTAGACGCAGCCGCAGTACCAGCCACAGCAGACGGCACCGAAGATTTAGCAGCAGTCCCAGGCATCTTCTTCACCTCCAAGTCATCCCTTCGCCGGACCTCCTTCGCCATACTCTCCATAAGCCCTAACCTTCTCCAAAATCACGGGCTTCCCCCTTCAGACCTGGCCTCTTTCCAGCCTCTTCCCCCAACGGTCCCTCATCCTTCACCATAATCCTCACCTCCGGGTCCTCATCCGCATTCTCATCAGCAATATACAGGTCCTCCACAGTCCCATCGCATTTAATCACAGATTTTCCATCTGAGTCCTTCACCTCACCCTCCCAAGACAGCGTCAATGCGATTTCGTATCCAGGAATTATTTTCCCTCTCCGGACATTGACGTAGGCGTCCCCTTCAACCCTGTCAACGGTCTTCGTCTTGATGTGTAGATTGCCTTCTCCGTCGAGAATGGTCAATCCGGAGAGGAGATTCGAGAAGAGGGTTCGAGACCATTCGAGACAATTGGTCTCCGCCCAGTGCCAGTTATGGACGTTGGCGCCGTCGGGTCTTTCCTCAACGATCCAACGCTTATCGCCCTCACCGTACTTGGCCATTGATGAGCTGAGCTGAGCTGAGCTGAGAAGTGAGAACTACGCTTGAGAGAGAGAGAGAGAGAGAGAGAGAGAGAGAGAGAGAGAGTTCTGTGGAGTCTTAGGAAGAAGGGCAGTACTGAAAAAATCAAAGAGGGGTGGGAGAAAAATAGAGGTAGTGGCCGGTGGGTGGAGGCTGCTCTAGAGGGTTCTGCCCTGGTATAGAACAATCTAGAACGCCTAGGCTTTTGACCACCCTAAAATCGAGGAAATGAACTGGAAACGGAAGTGGTGGTTTGATCCAGGCCCGGACCAGGCCCATGAAGTCCAATTCGGCCCATTTATGAAAAGGTTGGGCTACGCTCTTCTTATAGGCCCATAAACATCTCTGAACATGTCCCACTTGAAACCCAGAGGAAACGGATCAACAGTAAGTACAGTTCAGTGTTCACCGTGCTTCCTATCAAACCCTTGATTCTCCGTAATCTGTATCTTCATCATGGTTGCCCAAGAAACCAAACTCAGAAAACTCATCGATTCAAGGAGGGTGAAAGCCCAAGAAACTGATTCAGCGATGTTTCCGTTCCCACCGCTAAAAAATCAGAAACTATTCAGTCAAACCTAAATAATCTCACTCTCGGCATAGAGCCGGAATTCTTTCTATTTCAAATCACCCTTATCTTTTGATGAAATGAAAAGAAAGTAATGTCAACTGATTTCTTCCAAATCGACGCTCTAGACCTCGCCCCACGCCTGCTTGGCAAGTTACTCAGGAGAGACGATGTTGTTCTCCGTATCACTGAGGTAATGCCCTTTTTCAACAGTATTTGTTTCTCGAGAAAAACTGCAGGAAGAAATGAAAGGGAGTTGCAATGGGAAATATGGGAACCTTAGTGGAATATTTCATTATTTTAACACAGGATTTGTTGAACTATTTGAGTTGGTTGAGCTAAACATTTGATTTGGTTTTCTTATGTGATTAATATATTCAATCCTGTATTTCCCAAGAAAAACAGGAAATCAAAGTTTTAATTGATGGATCTTCAGTTGTTTACTTGGGACCCAAGTTTAATGAATCTAATTTTGCTTGCTTGAGCCAAATTTTCCATTTTAGTATTCTTATATTTTCCTGACTTCCCTAACTATCAAACTAAGTGCTACGAAAGAATAACCAGAGATATGTAAACTCTTGCTTTACTGGGAAAAACTGCACTCCATGTGAGCTTTTTATGTTTAAGAAGGGGGAAAACGTGTAAAGCACAAAATTCAAACTCATTTGCTTTTCCCGTAATTTATTGGCCACCAAGTTGCAAGCATTTGCAAAATCAGTAGTATACTGAGGAAATATCAAGAGAAAATAGGTTTATTTTCTGAACATTGTTAAGAAATGGATTTTGACAATTGTTAAGAAGCATATGGGCCAAATGATTCTGCTTGTCATGGAAGGATTTAAGCATTACTGCACGAACAGCTCCAGTTGTAAGATGCTGAAATTATTAGTGCTTTTAGAAAAGTTGGGATTCTTACATTACAAGCTAGCTCTTTTGAAAGTTTGAACCCATTTTTAGGCACTGGTGATAAATGTTTTTGATGTATTATAATTCTATTGGTGCTAAAATAGTTTGAGCCAGGAGGTCTTGCCTATGTATACTTGTGCTATGGTTTGCATACAATGCTCAATGTTGTTGCAGACAAGGAAGGAGTTGGAGCAGCAGTGTTAGTTCGGGCTTGTGAACCAGTCTATGGTAACTTTCCTTACTGTGCTGGAAATAGTCTTAATTCTATTTCTTGTTGGCTATGTTTGCACCTCTGTAGTAGTTTTATGCTTTTAGTCTGTCTCACTGAGCTTTTAATGACCATGCCTAAAAACCCTCACCAAATATTATTAACCTTAATAATTCGTCAGCTCTGCTATTTGGAGACTGCTACCTGCATCTTTTTTCGCAATTTTACTAGCTGAATTGGTGAATATATCAAATATAAATAATGGAAAGGATTATTTCTGGTGTTGTTTTGGCTGCTTCCAGCTACAATATACAATCCATAACTGATCAGATGTTTTCACTTAAAACATTCAATCTTATAGTTAGGCAATCGTGCCTTCCAGCAAGCACATAACTCATAACTTTGAATTGCAGATAAAATTTAGTTTAATCCCTGAACATCATTAGTGAGACCAACCATGTAAAATTCAGGATTAAGCGACAATCCACTAATTTGTGTTATAAATACCTAAATGGTGATGCAACACTGCAGCAGCGTCACATGTAAAATAGAAATATCAGTTTGATTTGTGTTTCTTAGTTTCATAGTATGGGAAAGAGCTACGACCTTTCGATTCCACGCCATATGATAAAAAGAAAATACAAGGAGATGACAAGATGTCATGAATGAAGTTCGGAGGAGATGGTTCTCAAGTGGGTTCCAAATCTTTGAGATCAAGGTGGCTGGGAAGGAGCGAGAAGGTTTAGGTGCTCATAATAGAAAGGCGAAGGGGACGGAGTTCTTGGATTCGCTTTGGAGAAGAAGGGGCAAGAATCTTACTTAAGAGCGTTCGAGATAAAGGAAAGGAAGTAAACAAGAATAGTGAAGGTTTGGAATGGAGGGAGAATGGAAGGAGGTACAGTCTGGAGTTAGGGAAATGATCATGGGCGTTTATTCTACGCTTAGGTTCTGAATCTAGACGGAAAAGGCAGCGGTGCTCTTCCCATGAAGGTAACGGCACGATAAATGGATGGACTGTTAGAAGAGGGCTGCGAGCTGAATATAAGGAGAATGAAAAGGAGAAAAAAGAAAACCAGTAAAGACATCTCTCCTTGGCAAGGTGGAGAAACACAAGGGAGATCTAACTCCCGATAAATCATTTGTGGAAATAATGAGTCCTGGAAGAATAAAGCAGGATACGATTTGGTTGGACATAAGGGAGTGCATTTCAAAAGGGGACTTGGGGTTGTTAAAATATGGAGTGGTGGGAAGCTGGAAGTCACGACAAGCCCAGCCAGAGACATTGGAAGGTGGAAACTTAGGGCAAGAGCCTTGGAAATTTGAAGGGGTGCATTTTTATTCACCCTCTAAGCCAGAATCTATTCTTCCTGGGTTTTGACTCGTTGGAAGAGGCAAAGCCCAGGTCATGGAGAATGGGGCAGGGATCTTTAGGGCGAGTGATGCGAATTTGGAATGGTGGACCTCGATCAACGGGTTACCACTTGGGAAGAAAGGCGAGACCCGAGAGCTGGATTAGAGTGGTGGGTCTTCCCTTGCATCTGTGGATAGGAGAAATCCTGAAAAAAGTGGGAGATAGCTGTGGAGGTTTTGTTGCTCTGGATGAAGAAACAGCCTTAAAAACGGATCTCCATTGGGCAAGAATTATGGTCAAATGAGCGGCAGGAAGCCTTCTTGGTCGATACGCTGCGGGGCGAAGTTATGAACTCAGGCTTATGGTGGGAGATCCAACCAACGGCAGCGGAGGTATATCCTCGAAGCAGTAGAACATCGGAGCTCGGCGAACCCAGATGAGAAGGCGATGAAAAGCACGTCTTCTGACGGTTGTGAAGCTGAATGAAATTTATAATGAGCCATACTTCTCGAGAAGACGAGAGCGTGGGTCATACATTTCATACGGAAACATGTGCGGCCCAGCAGATGGCTTGTGTGTCGGAAGTGTGGTGTGATTTCCAAAGTGGGGGTTAAGCATAGTTTTGAAATTGAGAAACAACGAGGTTTAGGATGAGAGGAGGAGCTCATAAAGCCCATTTACGTGACACGATAGAAGTCACAGGCCTTGCAGCAGGTGTGTGGTGGGCCCCGAAACCAGTACTATTCAAGGTGTCTCAGAGGCTAAAGCCCCGATAAGCTTTAGGGAGGCAATCGTCGGAGACCACCGGTGAGAATTCTCAAAGCCCCTCAGAAAGGGTAAGGGGATGCAATGGAAAAAACAAAGGGCATGCTTGAACTCTGATTGCTTGTGCCTCGGGAGGTAAGCGATTGTGGTCGAAGAAAGGGGCTTTGAGAGATGATCCCGGCTTCAAGCATGAGCTCTTGACGAGGATAACAAAACAAAGTGGGGGATTGAGCAGAGAGGAGAGAAGCATCCTTAAGGACACAGAAGGAAGTTAGGCAGGAGGAAGAAAGAGGCTCTTCTGCGCTTGGACAGGGGTCACGACCTCAGGTAGGCTCAGAAACCTTGTCATCCGTAGACTTGGGTGTTGTTGTATGTGAAGAAGATGGCTCTTCTGCTGGGGAGAAGGTGCAGTGTTTTAGCCCTGTTGCCGAAGACTTGTCCGGCAGAAATATCGACCTCGGGTATAAATTCCAGTTGGGGGGGAAGATCAATCGCTCTCCCAGAACTTCAGAGGAGACAACAACGGGCCTAGGGTTCGAAGTTGAAGGGGAAGACGACACACGCGCAGGGAAGAGCGTGAGACCAGAGGGTGAAAGATTGGGGAAGGTTGAAGGGACTCGTCCTGTCTCCTCGGAGCGGAATGCGCGATCTCGATCAAAACCCGAGAGAAGGCGTAGCTTCGTCTTAAGGTCAAAGCTAGCAGGTCGGATCGAGGATCGGGTTCTGCTTTAGATTCGGGTCGTGAGTTGGGTCGGGCCCAAGGTTGGCAAGTGAGTTTGGGTTTAGACTATCGGGTAGACCTAAGCCCAGTTTCCACCATTAGGCCTCTTCTTCATGAGTGCAGGCCCTTTTGTTCTAGGCAGCCCCCGAGGCTGGGACGGGAATGGGGGTTGGGCGAGACGGGCACTTTGAGGTGTTTGCCTTCGGTTGCAAAGTCCCTATCCGGTACTCTAAATCTTTGGACGGGAGGGAAATCCTTACATTAGGGGAGAAAGGCGAGAGCTTAGAGAGGATCTAGTCCGAGGAAGATGGTCGCGACCATATGAGCGAATACGGTGACAACCTCTGTCTGGTCTGCCCCTACTCCTTTCTCTTGTTTTTGGCGGGTCCCACCGCTCTTGAGGGGTTTAGGCCGGGGTCATGTTGCGAGATAAGGATGGAACCACTTAGGGTGGCGGTGACGGTGGGAATGGGGTTTGGAGTGCAGGTGATAATTGGTGAGGAGGAGCTTGGTGAAGTTGGCGAAGAAGGCGAGCTGAAATGAGTCATCGAGACTGGACACGAGAGCTAGGAAAGTAGTTGCTTGGCTAGGGCCCAGCGATTTCACACAAGTTCCCTACTAAGGGGTTTAGAAAAGGAGATTTTGGATTTCTTGAAATTTAGTGGCTTCCCAATCGGAGAAGAGATTGTGATCTCAAAAGAGCTGAGGAATTAAGAGGCGGGGAGCACTTAGTAATTATAATGAAGATAAGACAAACAAAGGAGGGGGGAAGGGATAGGGAACCTCTCTTTGTTAAAGTTAAAATGAAGAATTAAATTCTTTCTTGGAATGTTAGAAGCGTGAATGACCACACGATAAAGGAAGGTGATCGAGAACTTTCTTAGCCCAGAAGTCACGGGCGGACTGGTTTGTTTACAGAAACTAAGGTCGAAGATAAATATCGATATGGTGCTTGCTTGATGCGGGGGTGGGCCGATGTTTGAAGCTGGAAAGCATTGAGCGAGGATCAGCGGGGCATTCTTACGCTTTGGAATTAATAGTCGCATCGACTTAGTGGATTAAGGTGGTTGTGGTTTTACGTCGTGCTTGTTTAGAATGGTGAAGATGGGTTTGATGGGTTTCTCAGGGTGTATGGCACGATTGAAAAGACTCGAGAGAATCGAGAGCTTGGTTCGTCGGATGCTGGGAAGATCCTTGAATTAGTTGGTGGCGATTTATTAAATTCTCTTTCCCGATGAAAGATCTGAGGTGTGGGCTCTCTAACTCCATGAAGGTTTCAGGCATCACAGATGATCTGGACTTGAGAGACCTTAAGCTTTAGGGAGGCCTTACACTTGGAGGGAGTGGACTGACGGTAGTTCAATGTCTGTTTAGATAGATTTTTGATCCTTTTGCCAATTGGGAAGCGGTGCAACAAGGTGATCAGATGTCTCCCAGGCCATTCTCGATCATTTCCCATTATGTTGGGCGAGTGATAGTGTCGAGAATGGGCCATCCCCCTTCCATTTTGAATTGATGTGGTTAAAATATGAGGGATTAAAAGAGATCCTGAAAGGGTGGTGGCAAAATCTCCATTTTTACGGTTTCTTCAGTTTCATCCTCTCTACTAAATTAAAGGCCCTGAAAGGTATTTTTAAGGCTTGGAACAGAGAAATTTTTGGGAAAGTCGAGACTAACAAGGAGGATGCCTTCTGAGGAGTATCCTTAGGATGATGTGAAGGAAAGGGGATTGGTCTTCGAGGAAGTTGAGGAACATGCCAAAGCCAGAGCTGATTTCAAAAGCTGGGCCCTTTTGGAAGAGATATCCTGGAGACAGAAATCGAGAGAGACATGGCTAAAGGAAGGGGACAGGAATACCGGTTTCTTTCACAGGATGGCTAATGCCCATAGGCGAAGAAATTGCTTAAAAAGCATTTGCATCAATGGTAGAAAGTTAGGCAAGAAGGTTGATATCAAGAAGGACGATGCAGTGACAGCTTTCCAATCTGCTTTCGAGCTGCAGGCCCCACTTCGGTTGGCTGTGGGATTAGGTTTGAGGATGCGGCGAATTTGGGAGGAAACCTTTGAATGAAATCTGGGCGTATTCTGGTCTTAATAGTGATGACTCTGGTCCCATGGTTTCCCCCTTAGCCTTCTGGTCTTTTAGCTAGGACTTTGTAAAGAATGAGGTCCTAGGTTTTGTCAAGGAGTTTCATGATCGGGCCTAGATTTATCAAAACCTAAATCGACTTTTACGGTTTTGATCCACAGAAGCAGGCTTGTGGAAGACTTTAAAGATTTAAGGCGATCGACCTCGTGTGAAGGGCCTTTCTGAATTTTGACCAAAGTGTTAGTGACGGGATCGAGAGGGTCATGGACAAAATTGATTTCTAAGTCCCCAAAAATGCTTTCGTAGGGCGACGGATTTTGGATCTTTATTACGTCCTTGATAAGAGATAGTGGATTCAACCGCAGGAGGAAAAAAAAGCGTGGATTGTTACGCAAGTTGCGGATATAGAAAAACTACGATAGTATGACTCGGAGTTCTGCTCACAGGTCTTGGGCGAGGATGGGATTAAATGTGGTGGTTGGTACGGATAAAATGGTGCATCTCCACAGCTTCTTTCTCGGTCCTCATAAACGGATCCCCTATTGGCTTCTTCCTAAGCTCTAGGGGTTTAAGACAGGGTGATCCCCTCTCTCCCTACCTCTTTGTTATTGGAATGGAAGCTCTCAGGTGTCTCATAAATTGTGCTGTTGAAGGAACCTACCTTTCTAGCAGTAGGATTGTAGACGGGAGGGGAGGATTTGACTATCTCCCATCTTCTCTACGCCGATGACACGCTCCTCTTTTGCGAGGCTGACAATGATCAATTAAAGTTTATAAGCTGGATACGTATGGTTGGTATGTCGGGTTTGAAAATTAACTTAATCAAAGTGAAATTATCCCAATTAACTGCAATGACTAGCACGGAGGTTAACCTCTGGGCGGGGTCTTAAAATTAGTTCCCTTCCTACGTCTGCACAGGTGCCTCGAGGTGCCAAGCATAAGGCTCTCGGTGTTTGGGACTCGATTGAAGAGAGATTCCGAAAGAGGCTGGCTTCCTAGAAGATTCAGTATATTTCTAAGGGCGGTAGGATTACGCTCATTCGCAGTACCTTGTCCAGTCTCCCAATCTATTATCTTTCTCTTTTCCGAATGCCTCAAAAAGTGTGTGCCAGATTGGAAATGATTCAAAGGCAGTTCCTTTGGGGGGGGTGGGGAGTGACCTTGATAAAAAAATCTCTTTGGTGAGCTGGGCCACAGTGTGCTCAGACAAGAGTAAAGGAGGCATTGGGATAAAAGCCTCGAGTTGAATAAGTACGCTTTGCAAATGGGTTGGCGGTTTGCCAGCGATAGAAATGAGCTCGGAGAAAGGTTATTTCTTTGCGCGTAAATTTGGTGAGTCAGTCGGGGTTGGCACTCAAAAGTGACTTGAGAGAGGTGGCTATGGGACTGGCTTATGGAAGTAAAGTGAAAGGTGGCTCGGTTTCTTCGAGGAATGCGGTCTTTGTCGCCCAGGGATGGAAGGAGGATCAACACGGAGCGATGTTTGGTGCGGTGAGGCTTTGGTAATAGTTTTCCTCTCTTTTAATTTAGCTTTGAACAAAGGAAGGCGGAGTTGCGGGACATACGGGATCGCGAGGGTAGGTGTTGGTCTGACTTTCCCTAAGACATAACGTAGGAGCTTGAAGAGATGACAAGATTCCTACATACTCTTCATGATCAAAATTTTTCGAGTCACGCATGTGAGGACAAGCTTTTGTTAGTTGTCAAGGAAAAAGGGTTCTCGGTTAGAGCATGTATAAGGTTTGATATTCCTTGCCTTTGATTTCCTATCTTTGCTTGGTTTGGAATCCAGGTTGTTACCCAAAATTGGAGTCTTTGTATTTGCTTAGGGTAAAGTGCTCATGTTAGTTAACCCAGCGCGGAGTGGAATGACTTTGCAAATAGATGTTTTGTGCGAGAAGAGGGAAGAGGAGACCATAGACACTTATTGATTCATTGCAAAAGCGTTAAAATGTTGTGGGATCTTTTTTGTCAATAGTCGGGATTAGTTGGGTTTTCCGCGATCGAGTTGTCGCTGCACAAGCTTGGCAGAAGAGAGTGGTAGTGGGTGCGCAAAAAAATTTGGTCGACAAGCCTTTGTGCTTGTTACCCAGGTCTCGGCGCTAGAATAGGTTGGTGTTCAAAGGCAGGGTCTCCTGCGCCCAAAGGATTAAAGCGAACTTTGTTTCCAATTTGTGGTCTTGGGCTAATCTATAGTGTTGATAATATACATCCTGTTCTAGATTTTCTCACATGGTTGGGAAGTAGGTAGGGTTTTTGGGTTTGTTAATGCATTTGTTTGTTTTGGTTCCCTTTTTTGTTGACAGTGTACATTTGGTTTCTTTTGCTATCTATATAATATTTGTTTTTTACTGATAAAAAAAAATGTAAAATAGAAATATATAATTAGAGAAACATGGAATAGCCAAAAAAGAGAGTACCTGAACCATCAAGCTCCTGCCCTTCCTTAGAGAAACTCTTAGAGGGACCCATTCCATATTCTCTATAGTCTCTTTGTCATAGTAATTGTACTGTGAGAAAAGTATTTTCCTGAATCATCATTAATCCATGCAGGCTTGAAACCATTCCAGCAGCGCCGAGGTCAAATAGCAGCCAAGCCTGTTCTTCTTACTGGACCAGGAAAGGTCAGTGACAACCATCCTTCCTTTTGGTCAATGGCTGTTTCTTACATTTTATCTTTATTTTATTTTATTACCTTAATCCTTAGTAGTTAACAACTATCAAAGTGAGCAAGCGTTGTTTGGTAGCCCCTTTTCATTTGGTACCTTTTAATGCAGCATTATTCTGTCTATAGAGATGAAACACGCCGCAGTGACTCTTATTGATTTATTCATTGAATGGCATCCATGAAGAAAAAATGAATCGTTATGTTCCTTGAGGTTATTTTCCACTTGTGCAAATCAGTCCAAAATCGTCTGTGCTGAGTATGAATTTTAAAGGACTGCGATGTTCATTTATATATATTGTAGATAAAAAAATTTCAAGCACATGAATCTAATATAGTTGCGGTTGTTGTTATAAGATTCCAAATTGCCAAGGATCCCGTTGATATTAAAAGATTGTATGCGATGAATTAAAATTCAGTTGCTATGTCTGTTGTGAGATTTCATGTATACTTTGGTCTAATTTCTTGGTTTCAGACCCACCACCTGGCCACAACCCAATCCCCTCCCCAAACCCCCATCTTCCTTAGTGGGCCATATTCATATCGTGTCAAAGCATAGGGTCTACTACTCCACCCAGGCAGAATAATTATAGCATGAAAAATAGAAATTCAAATATACTACTCAATTATTAATGGTAACACTTCATGTAATCCATTTAATAATCAAATCCTCTTGTTAATATGATAAGATGAAGTCTTGTTTGACTTGATTATTAAATAGGTTAATTGGTCATTGTTATACAAGTTGACCCAAAACTATCTATTAAATGGATTGTTCCCTAAAGTTTTGATCAACATTTCATCTAAAAGCAAGGAATTGTTGTTGAATGCGTGGGCTTGCAGTATAGTATTCAGAACTTGCTCACGATGCTGAATCTAACTTCTACTCAAGCGAAAAATGGATTCTCTAGTTCCCTTGACAAATCCCTAGAGTCTAAGTGGAAAATGTTTTGAAAATTGTGATGTATGGAAAGTTGAGAGAAAAGTTGTATGAACAAGCTGAAAAAGTAGTAAATTTCATTGTAGAAATTGATTGGAAATGGAATTGCTAAAGCATGAAAGCTTTTAAAACAAATACTTGGAAATAAAATAAGCTAGAAATCTAGAAATATTGTTGATGAACTTGTAGAAACTATGAGAAAAAGCTGAAATGCTCTATTGAGTGTTGGTTGATGATTGATTGACCTCCTTTCTCTGATGATTGACCTTTTATAGACATTCCTGAATAACTATATTAGCTCAGCCTTCTCGATGTTGCTCACGTCGCACCATGACCACATTCTCAAAGTCATTTTTACCATTTAACAACTTGTTCTCCAAGTCATTTATCCGCTAACAATAACTACTCACGTCCATGACTTGAGTTGGAGAAAAAGTTTCCTTCCACTTGCTTTTGAGACAAAGTCTCACCATTATGTTGCCTTTGACCAGATTGAAAAATTCGCAACGAAATGTCCTTGGACCCTTTCATGGGCGGTGTCGTGGACTTAGAACTTTACCGAGGGCTAGGTTGGAACCGGTTTGGGAACTGGTTTGGACTTGATATATCCGTTGGTCCTGAATTCGAAACATCTTTTTGGGCGGATAATTATCGAACACCATTTAGGTGGGCGAAAAAAATTCATTTTAGTGTAAACAATTGCCCCACGCATACAATATGGCCCATTGGCCATGTTTGTATGACAAAGCTTTTATATGTTAAAGGCTCTCCTCTCTTTTCTCATTATTCTACCATGAGGCCCAAGGTGCAACTTACCCCTTTGGATGTGGATTACCAACGACAAGAACGAGCCAAAACCCGAGCTCGGTTAGATGAGTTGAAAAAGCCTAAAGTAATACCCCGAGAAAAACCTCTTGCCAATTTTCTTTCAAACCTGGGACTTTTGATCTTCCTCCTTCGATTCCTTTTGCATCAAAAAACTCTCCTTTGGGATTTGGCAAGTTCATAGGAATAAATCCTTTTGATCTACGTACAAAACCTGCATTTTCTCCTCTTCATATTCTTCTTCTTTCTCTTCTTTCTCAAACCCATTCTTGCTTAATCTTGGTATTGATGAAAGGCAGTTCATTACTATAAGATAGTGTATGTATATTCAGTAGCTAAACTCATCAAGCGATGTGGAGGGTCGGCCACGTTCGAGTGGCGTTGTGGCCTCCATTAATCTTTTTCTCTTTGCCAGAGTTCTAATTTTTCGGCCATCTTCCACAGCAGAACTTACCTCTTGCTGTGAGGTGGCAGTAGATCTGTCCCTTTTTGTCGAAGTGATTTGCGATGAATGTTCCATATGATCTCTAATCCCATAATCCAAGAAAGTTTTCCTAGATTTTCAAAAACTAGGAAGTCTTTTTCGGTTTTTTGGAACTTCAAAACCCTTGTTCTCTAACTAAAAAATCAAGAGGGACCCTTTTTTCGTTGTTTAGAACTCTACAACCCTTGTTCTTCAACAAAAAAATCTTTGAAAGATTGGGAAAGACCCTTTTTTGTTTTTTAGAACTCTAAAACCGTTTGTTCTTCGACGAAAAATCTTTAAAATTAAGCCTAGTGCGGTTCTTCTTAAAGCTTTATCGAGCTTTCCTTCGTATATGTAGATCTTGTCTTTCCTACTTTACTCGATCTTTTTGCCGTCTACCAGCGTAAGCATCGCAGGTAACTTCTCAACCTTTTATTTGGACTTGAATGTTGCTGGAGAATACGGGTTTAGGTCGTACTAGTTTATCTCTTTTTTGCTTGGTGGCCAAAAGCCCGACTTCATGAAGCTTGAGGACTTGCTCTTGAGATACTTGATTTTTGTGCTTAGATTGTTGATGGAAATTCATGACATTGCATAGGACTCCACAAGCATAACATTGCATTAGTGGACGAGGTGGCTCACAGAGCTACCTTTGGATGTGATGAACTTGTATTGTGCGCTTTGGATTCACTGAACACTAGCACACGTGCAATTACAACCATGACATTGCATTAGTGGACCAAGGTGGCTGTTTTACCTTTGGAGGTATTAACTGCGTGTGTATGTTATCACTAGTCTACGCTGCGGAGAAATTGATGAAAAGTGGCTGAAAGCCTACATTTATTTAAATATATATATATTGGTATTGTGTGTTAAGGTAGAAGCGGAGAATTGGCATATATCACGTTACATTGCGTGAATAGTATCTTATTTGTGGTGACGTCTTGGCTAACGGAGAATAACATCCTTATACAGCGAAGCTCTTCCTCTATTGTGAAAGACTTCTTTGCCTGTTGAAGGCTTGGTCGCCTTAGCGAGCAGGCTGCTCTTCCTTCTTAAGGGCTTATTTCTTCAAGGATGATTATGATACCCTCTTCTGAACTTTTCAAGGTGCTCTTTTTGGGGAAAAATGTGTATCTAGTCGCCTAAAGGCCTACTTTTTTTCACTTTGATATTTCCACTCCTATTTCCCCTATCTTGTGATAGCCAAGAAGTCTTCCTTGGGGAATCATTTGAGAATATTGGAGAAGTTTGTGTTTTTGAGGTGAAATGGCCAAGGCCCGACTTCTTGCCTCAAATCCCATCTTGAAATTACTGATCATATCTGTTTCTCCGATGACCTCAATAATCTTAGGACCTATCGGGAAGTGAACAAGAACACCCACAGAGAAATTAATGAATTGATGAATGCAATGGCTAAACCACTTTATCAATAAGTCCTCCCAAATTTTTCCAGTCCTAAAGTGGTCATGGAACCTACTTTAGAGAATTGAAGACACAACAAGCCCATTCTTGGGGAAGAACCTTTATTTAAAATCAATAGGGATCATAAATCATACTTTCCCTTCAACCCATAAGTTGGAACATATTTTCCCCAATTTTAAAAAGGTTAGAAGCCCTACTTTATTTATTTTGAGAATATACACCTCATATAATAGGTATCGCTCTGGAGAATAGTGGCTAAAAAGCCTACTTTCGATTCTGGATATATATTGAATAGGTACCTTATTGAGGAAGACTTGAATTCTTGAGAAAATGGTAAAATTTAAAGCTTATTTTTTATAGAGCATAGAATAGAACAATTCCCCCTTGCTTTTAGCATTATTTTTTCCTTGGAAGCTGGCAGGCCTTTTTAAAAATTTGTTGGATCGAGCCTAATCCTTTTGGGTGGTGCCTAAACCTCTTACATGGTAGAAATACTAGTTTAAGGTATTTCCCTTGATCGAACCTTTGGTCTGACTCCTCTTTGTAGATTTGACATTGAATGTGTTTGTCATTTGATGGAGTTTTCAAGTATCACCTTTTGGGGCCTACTTTCTTTAGTGGCTTCAATGATAATCCCCTTGTAAATACAACCTTCATCTGCTGTAGGTTGTTTTTGTTTCACTTTTACTAGGCTTTCCTCCATTTTCTTTGATTTGAAGAAAGCTAGTGAAGTTAGAGAATTAGTAGAATAATTCAAGAAAAAAGGATTTGTACCTTTCAGAATAGTTCCCAAATATGTTTCTTCATTTAGACACGATTAGACTCAACATTCTCTGTAGCTTTTCCTCCAAATTTGGTTTTCTCTAGACTAGGCATCACCTTTTTCTTAAGATTCTTTGCCTCCTTTGGCTTTCCCTGCAGTATTTCTCTAGGAAGTTGCCTTTTCTCCATGGCTCTTTGTCTCTACATCCTTCTCTTTTGGGTTCTGATGAGCTTTTGAGGAGATTTCTTATGCTGCACCACATGCCATTCTTGTACAGGTGAGATAGTAGGAGGAACTACAAACCTAGGAGGCATTTTCCTCTTTGCAGGATCATTCATGCTCCTTCCCCTTGGAGAAACATGTCTCTCTTTTGGAGAAACAACATTCCCTTTGGAGAAATTCTTGTTCTGTCTCTTGTTTTGAATCTTCAAATGGATAGTATGGATACCTTATGTTTTTCCTTTTCTGCGGTTTGCGGGCACTTTCATTTTGTTGCGAGAATCATTTTTATAAGTAAAAGGTCACTGCAGGAATCCATACCTTTCTTGCCTTGGCACTTGGTGAAAATCCCCCGACTTCTTTGCATTTAGCATAGCCCACCAGAGTCGAGTAGTAGCTATGTTGATTGAAGGCTGAGGCGGAAAGTGGATCTTCATCGATCACCATGACTTCTTTCCCCCCATGGGGCTTCACCATGACTTCCTTTTCTCTAGGGAAATTCACTGTGATTTCATTTTCTCCAAGGAATTTCACCATGACTTCCTTTTTTCCAAGGAACTTTATTGTGACTTCCTTTTCTTCAAGGAACTTCATTGTAACTTCCTTTTCTCCAAGGAACTTCACTGTGACTTTCTCTCTGATTGCTCCTAAATCTGGTACTGCAACTGGTTGCACAAAAGGTTGCTGAGGAACTTGTTGTACTTGTTGAAGAACTTTGAGGAACATTAAGGAACTGAAGAACATTAGGAACCCAGAAGAACTTGTTGTACTTGTTGGAGAACTTGAGAACTTGTTGTCCCCAGTTGCCATTTACTCCAGCAGGTGGTTGCATGATGCCCCCCGGGCCTCCATTGAAAGAAAAGCCTTCTTCATATACTCCAAGTAGTTTGAGCGAAAGTCCTATAAGGGGCTATGATTCTAGGCACGTGGAGTCTTTCCACCTTTCGTTCTACAGATTACCTCCATCTCTCATGTGGGGAGGAAGGTATCCTAACCTGCACTTTGCATAAGTAAGCGGTGAAATTCACTAGCTCCCTGTAGGTTATTAGAATACTGCCCCTCGAGTTTGTGAGAAAATTGTCTTTCAGGCTTTGAAGCAACTTCTTGCCTTGTTTGTTCCCTTTCTCTAAAGTGCTCCCAGATGGCTTGAGATCGCTGCTTTATTTCTTCCATAATGGCAGTCATGATCAATCATTGGCTCTTTAAATCTTGCATGAGAGCCTGAAATTCATTAGAACTAATAGAGAGAAGTATAGGCACATCCACATTCCTTGCACCCCTTCCTTCCACTTTGTTGATAAATTCAGCTGGATGGATTCCCTTCTTGTCATCTTGGAGAATTCATGCGGTTCTCTATTTGTTCACTATGTTGGAACTCCTTCTGTGTTGCTTGCAACATCGGATCCACAGTAGGAACTCTGATTTGTCTTATTCCTCAATTTTAGTGGCATTCTTCAGCAAATTGTGTGTCCCACCGTGGAATATGCATAACTGATCATACAAAACAAAAAGATGTATCGATGTTCCACAAAGATGTGTCCCACAGGGTGTGCCAAAAATATGTTCCTATTTAGTTTTTGGTCCAAAACATACAAAAGCATGAGGTGGTGAATGCGGCGGGCGTGTCGGGGAAATTATAGTATTTCCAAAGTGAAGCGATCATGGATCTAACTACTCAAGCGAGAAAATGGATTACTGGTTCCTTTGACGGTTTCCTAGAGTCCTAAGTGGAAAATGCTTTGAAAAGGGTGGGATGTATGGAAAGCTAAGAAAAATTTGTGTGAACAAGTTTGAAAAAGTAGTAAATTCATTGCTTAAGTATTTGGAAATGAAATTGTTGAAGCATGAAAGCTTTTAAAACAAATATTTGGAAATAAAATAAGCTATTGAGTGTTGGTTGATGGTTGATTGACCTCATTTCTCTGATGTTGAATCTTCCTTTTATAGGCATTCCTGAATAACTGTTGTAGCCCACCTTCTCCAGTAACTACTCACGTACCCACTACAACCTTGTTCTCCAAGTCATTTTCCCACTAACAACTTGTTCTCCAAGTCATTTATCCACTAACAAATTATTCTTCAAGTCATTTATCCACTAATAATAATTGATCACGTCCACGACTTGAGTTGGAGAAAAAGTCTCGTCCAGCCTTTTGAGACAAAATCACCGCCGTTATGACAGCTACTTTGACAAATTGAAAATTTTTTGAAATATCTTTGGACCCTTTCATGGGCTGATTATCATGGATTTGGGCTTTCTTGGATTGGGTTGGACTCGGTTTAGGCTTGGTTTGGGCTTGATATATCCATTCAAGCTCATTCCACTATCTTTTGGGCCGAATAATTATCCAAACATCATTGGGGCAAAAAAAAAAAAAATCATTTTTAATATAAACAGGATCATGTAGATTGATGTCTAGAATTTTTTTTCCCCAAAAAAATGACTAAGAGCTGTTTTTGAAATTGTCCTCAAAATATGAGAAGTGTACATTGCCGAATGTCTGTATTTTGGGGGCTTCTGGCTATTCTTTTGTGCTTAATATACAGCTTCCTCTTGCTTATCAAAAAATAAAAATAAAAATTCTTTTTGATGCTTAACTGATGGATGCATGCTAAAGTAATGGCTTCTTTGGAATTTGATGGATTCTTGTTGTATCTTCTATAGTTAAAACAATTAGGGGTCAAAATACCTCTCAGTGAAAACCACTTAGTTTATATTTGGTTTGTATAAAATTAGAGAGAAAATATAAAGAAAAAAAAAATAAGAGAGGAAAAGTATAAGAAAAGAAAAAAATGAAGATTCGAAATATTATTTTTATTTCCTACTTCGAACTCATTTTATTTATTTTAACTCATCAACATAAAGATTTCTTTTCTTAGTAATTTCCAAAAACCAAATACAATCATAGTGTTGAGAGTCAGGAAACTGGTTATTATTCCCTTCTAAGTTCTGTCCTCCTGCCTGAACCCAATATTAGGTTTCTATTTTCATTGATAAAATATTAAAATGAATCAATTCTTTCATAGATATTGTCAAACCTGAGACTAAAGCATATATTGTGCTGGTGAAAACAACAGCAAGGGCTTCATCTTGTCATCACTTACTAGTTACTAATGCAAGTAAAGATTCTTAGGATTACAGTCATCAAACTAAGCTATTCCGGGTCAGGATCCAGTGTACAAATCATCAACTCCCCAAAGGAAAATGATAAAGCATTTCTGTAAAACAATTCTCAATACTTGTTAAAAATCCTTTTTTATAATTATTCTTGATACAGTTGTCAATTATAATTGATGGGATGATGAGTATGCAATCCACTTCCGTGATTGTTTCAAATGAGTTAAATCTTATTTGGGTTTTCAGGTATCTTAGCTTTAGGAATTTCTACAAAATGGTCTGGCCATAAGCTCTACACTCAAGGTATATACTCCTTTTGTCCTTGACTCTAATGGATTTAAAGTAAAATGGAAATGGATGGGTAATAAATGAGAATAGCCAAAATGGCATGGCTTCTTTTCTCAGGCGGCCTCGAAATTTTGGATGGACCAGAACCAGAAAAGATGCTCGTGGGTCCACGGGTAGGCATCGAATATGCTCTGCCTCACGATGTCAATGCTCCCTGGAGATTCGCCGTTGCCGATTCTCCCTGGATAAGTTCTCCCAGAAAGACTCTCCAACTTCCCTCTTCTTAAATTTGAACTCCACATAATGATTCTGTCTTTACTCATCTTTCTTTTTCTTTCTTGAAAGCCTGTCTTTACTCTTTTCAAATTGTAAATATGAAATACTAAAAGAGAAAATCTGTGTTTAGTTGAATTCACGACGACCTATTTTTTGTGAATTAGTATGTGAACTCTATTCAGTTGTTTTTGTAGAATGCGACAGACCCACCTAGATCCTAACACTTGTGAGATTTATTTATTTATTTATATATGGAAGACAAGATTTGTATAATAACTAAGTACTAGTACTCCAGAGCCGTAGAGATGAAAAGTACCACGAGGTGATGGTATAAAAGAAAAGCCAATAAATCTGTTCTCTTATATCCTACTTTCTCCTTATACTAAACATAAATAATGACTTATTTATTTAATTGATCTTTTTTTATAATAATTTTTATATTCCAAGAAGTATTTAAAATTGGAGAAGTCTTAATGGAAAATTTATCTTTCATTTAGCTATCTTCTCATGTAAACATTTGATTTTTCTCCCAATTTTTTTTTTTTTTTTGGGGTCGTGCATATGAAATTTGGTTTTCCTACATTACACACTACACTAATGCTTCACCACTTCAGTTAGAAGTAGAATGAGTAAGTGTGAGCGAGTGACAACAGCCATTATTGCATTGCATGATTCAATCTATGGTAGTAAACACAACCTGCCCCCCTACAATAGAACAACAACGATAATAATAATAAATAGGCTCGGGGGATCGATTATTTGCTTGGACAAGACACCTACAGCCTTGCTCATCACCACCCTCAGGATATGAAGGAGGTGACTTTCAAGTCAAGCCAAAGAGCATCCATCATCCATCTTCACATTACATTTCAATCATGAGGTATTTTCACTCTTCTCCATCTCAACCCCAAGCCCTGTGTCAACTAACTAGCTTGTAGTGAATTCTAGCCCCAACTCTTTTGACTCATTCATGAAAATTTCCAAGTCAAAACATGATTTATTTTGCTTCTGTATTATTGACTTCCTCCTCGAATGGCTTGGGTGCTTGAGATCATAGATTCTTAACTAACAGATATTGGATTATAATAACAGAATTTCAGGTTAGTTTATTGCTTCTTTTCACAGGACAATGGTGTATGTACGCTATCATAATCAAGATACCTAAATGATTACTAGAGGGATAGTTGAGGAGCATTATTTTGGCTCCAAAACCTTAGCTATCCTCTCTACTTCTGTTAAGTTAAATTGTTCTTTCAAGAAAGAGACCAACAATCTCCCTTAACATAGGCCTTAAGCCTCAGACTGTCATTCATGTCTACAAAAATGTTTATCCTTTCCTTGCTTACTCCAAAATCAAAATATCTACACAAAATTCTTGATAGAAGGGTTAATAACGACCCAAGTAAAGCTTCATCTAGCTAACAACAATTTCATTTCATTTCATTACAGGGGCCTAGATGGTATTTCATTAAGGTGATTGGTACCAAAGGTAAAGGTGAGTAATAAGAAGCAAATTAAAAAAAAAAAAAAAAAAAAAAAATTCAACCAAATAGAACTTCATTTTGCCCTAGCATACCAAGTACTAAACTCTAAATCAATTCCTTGACCACAGCTCATCAACTTATTATGATCATTTGCAATTGCAAGATCAGACTTTTTTTTTTGGTAAAGATACTGATTAAAAATTCATGTACCTTCACCTGCATCACCAGAAAAGCAAGCAAGGTGACAAAGTACCCAAAAAATTATAAATAGTTTCAACTTGCAGACACAAAAACTTGAACAAGCAAAAATAGAAATGGTTAAACATATGAAAAAAGATCTTAACAATTAGAACAATTAGCACACATTTCTTGTCCTTGAAACATCACAAAGCTATCATGGTACAAACTCAGGATGCACAGCTTGCAAAAGCCGCAAAAAATGGAAACACATCATAGAACAATGAAATAACAAATGTGTACACTACCGTATTGACACACTGATTTAATGATAACAGCACGCCCTCGATTATTGAAGACTTCCATGCTACCAATCAGAAGGGAACCATCTGCAGATTGAGAAATAACTAAGTGTTCAAAAGACAATTTAAAAAGGAAATAATAAGCTAATATGAAGCACCAAGGAGCAAAATATCTCTAGTACCTAAAAAAAAGCATTGAGATACAAACAGGTCAGTCCCAATGGAAGTTAGCATCTCCACAACTGGTCAGTCACAAAGTCGGAAGCAACAGGGTCATTCTAGCACGTTGTCCATGCTGTAGATTAGGGACATTTAATTCAGCTCAAATGTTAGATTAAGTGCTTTCTTTACTTCTTTGGATGTAACTGGCTGTAAAACTCTGTGAAATCCAGTCGGAACATGAGGAACTTTAAATCAATATGTTGTTGCACAGGCAACTGAGAAATGAATCCTTCCAGCAACGATGAATATTCCTTAGCAATCATATCCAGATCTTGCCCCATATTTACTTGAAATTCACCAGCACGTTGAGTTAGGGCCTTCTACCATCACTGATCCATGCCCCAGGCTCTGCAGTTTTATCATTTAATTGCCTCCTGGATTTGGCGCTGTCAGGGAAAATAACAGAAGGGTTCATGGTTCTGGAAAAAAAATTAAAGAAAACCAGGCGTTAATGCACATCTCTTCAGATTGAACTACATAAAGTCTTCTAAGATATTAAAATTATTTATCCATGAATATAAGTGATGATGATATGGACAGAACATTACCTTGATTGCAACTCGTGAATACCTTCATATAACCGATCCACATGAGTTCGGAACCGCAAGATAAGGTCAAATAAAACAAAGAGAGTCTTATAAAGGTTTTGGGACCGTTCCCCAAGGAGAGACTTCTCCACAATGGAATTAAGGTACTTATCATGTGCTGCAAGTAGATCATCGAGATCCTTTGCTACTTCCATTTCATTGAAAAATTGAACCATGAAACCTCCAAAACTTCAAACATGATATAGTGTGTGCAAATTTGTAACAAATGATTCATCATCCCAAAAGAACTTGATAACGCCTTAATGTTGAAAGCAGCTGTAACTTAACTGCATTCTGGAGCTAATAAAGAGTTAAGAAGTAATACAGTTTGGTTTCATCGTCTTCAAAAAGCACCAATAAGTGCATGCTCATGCGTCCTAAGCTTCCATAAAAAGTTGAAGATTCTTAATACCTGGCCATAACCAACTCTGTAAAGAACAGTATTAGGGTGGGACTCTAGCATCATATTCTAAAGGAATACATCCCAGCCCCTATCTCAGTTCCATGAGGCATCATCTTGACCCTCAATCTATCCAATACATCATGGTCGTCATATTGTGCATTTGATGATCGGATTGCGCTTTCCAGCAACCCAGCGAGCTTAAATGAGCTAATAGTGTTAGCAGGCTCAGAAAGCTCCGGGCCAACAATGTCCATCAGATACTGAACAAAATCACCCTGTCCAAGCAGTAGATAACGCTTGATTGCAAGACAATGTTCTTTGAACTTGTACTGCCTCATGACATCAACAAGTACTTATCTATTCTCTTTGCCGCTTCAATGACCAAAGACTCGAGTGCATCAGTTTCACCATATCCAAGACCCCCCCTTCTAGTGGTGGTTCCAGCTGCTGCTGCAGCTTCTGTGGTAGCATCAGCCCATCCACGATCCTCGCAACAGACACGCAGAAAATTTATTGACTTCCCAGTTCTTAAAATGCGCTGAGCAAGAGATTGAGAAATGAAACAAGGAATCATCCCAGCATGTAGCCGGTAGCCTTCCCTCCAAAGAGATTCAGCTTTAACAGGATGACCCAAAACAAAGAATTCTGCAAAAATGTCCTCTAACTCCCCTTCCAAAACCCAACTCGTCACCATCTCAAAAAGTGGTGAACATACTCGGCGGAGTAACTGCCTCATGAACTCATGCACGAGTGGATCACCATGTTGGACATGCAGGTGAATGGCCCCAGCCATTGCCCCTCCTCAAAACTCTGCACTTATCAGCAAAGCAGCCATTAACCTCATCTTCACCACTGGCTCTAGCAAACCAGCGACAATCTTCTCAGTGAAAGATAATTCCCTGAACTTGCAGTCTCTGACACCAAAGGAATGCGGTTCATTGATTGTGCTTCAAGCACTGCCAACAGCTTATAATAATGTGAAAGTTCGTCTTGCAATGCAGCACAAAAAGCTTGCCCTACAGTCCCCACATCTTCAGCTGGAAACCGGTCCATACTTTCAGATATATACCCCTTAACCTTCCTAAACAACCACCCCAATTCACAAAGCTTCTGAACCGTAATCCGGGTTGCTCTGGGAACCTTAATAGAATCCTTTAGCACATACCCATCGACACTCTTATCAAATTTCACATACTTTCCATCAATTCCCTGACAAGCATACAACACATCCCTAACCAGAACCTCCTCAGACACTCCGTTCTCTTCTTTCCCTAAATTCGCAAACTCCCTAAACGCAATTTCCCTAAGATTTTCGGGGTCCTTAGAAACCAGTATAACCCCATTCTTCCAACCCTTTTCTAGGGTTCCCCGATTCCTCGAAATACCCGAGTAGCCTCCCAATTCGGCATCAGAAAATGCAGGCAAACCAACAGGCGCAGAGAACCCGGAAGAAACCCTGGAATCCGATCTATTCTTCCGATCTTCAGAAATGACTTTAAGCAAATAGAGTACAGCCCACTTGTTCTGTATGCTTCCAGGTCCATCTTTAGAGCCAGGAATTTGGTGTAGATCTGCAAAAGCTAGGGCTTATGAAGACTTACCTTGGGTGGCGAGCTGGCCTTGATGGACTCGGCACGTGGCAGCTGAGGTCAGGGACGATTGAGGGTGTCATCCGACTGGAGAGTATGCGAATTGCATAGCGAAGAGACTTCTGAGTGTCGATTGAAGAACTAGGGCTTTGAGGGCTTTGGGAGAGTAATCGAAGAACCAGTTCTTTGATTAGATCTGTAACCCTCTGCTCTTCTTCCATGGCGGAGAACTAAAAGAGAAGAGAAAATCGAAAGAGAAGAAGGGGTTTGATTGAAAAGGGAGAAAATAGAAGAGAGAGAGAGAGAGTGTGCGATAAATGTGTGCAGAGGTTTTGGGGCCGAAAGACCAAATGAAACTTCTACTTTTAAAAGGGTTCTCAGAATCTCAACAAAAAAAAAGTGTTTCAGAATGGTAGTGAGCTAATTTGGTAGCCTTACAACTGACCATAAAGGAAAAAGAAATTTGAGAATTACAACAAAAAAAAAAAAAAGAAAAAAAAAAAAGAAAAATTGATGTTTGATTTATTCTCTTTAGTAATAGTTTAATTGGATTAAAAAGAACTTTAAGATTTAATTTAATGATGTAATTTAGAGTGTGAGTGATAGAAGTTTAATCGATTAACTTTATTTTCTTTGTTATGTATGGTAAGGTAAGGTATGATGGTGCTTAATGTGTATGTGAGCTAGTGAAAGCACTACTTACTTATCTGAAACTGATTCAACTATTTTTACATCATTTAGCTGGTATTCTTTTACCAGATTGTCTTTTAGGAATTTCATGACGAGATAGAATTTCCATGGACCCATAAATGAGTTTGTGCTTTCACACTTACAACTTCCAACATGTCACGAACTTATTACCGTATAAGGCGTATTGCTATGTGAACGAGTAAGCCCATGACAAAGAACCATATGTGAACGAGTAGACCCGTGACAAAGAACCATATGTGAAATGGCATGGAAACCCATAAGTGTGTTATCAAAGGATATCTAACAATTTTCTTGGATAATGTTTTGGACCACAATTCTTAAAAACATATCTCAACTGTTTTGAAAATACCCTTTTTTTCAGAATTCAAATATAATAAAGCAGTTTTTTAGCTTATTATTTTTTAATGAATTATACATTTATATACAAAAAGTTTTTTCAACAAATCTTCATATTTTCATTTGTTGCTATTGAGAACATTGCAGAAAAATATTTGAAAGCAACTTAAATTATTTTCTTAGAGAAAGCCAGTGAGAAGTATCTTAGTGGTGATTGATAAATAAATTTAATAACTTAATTTAAATCACTCAATAAACTTAGTATAGTGTGATTTATATTTTAAGTAATAAGTAAAAAAAAAAATCCTAAGTCCATATTTTTATTTAATCTTTATTTATCTTAATCATTTGTTTTACAACTCCACTGTTATTTAATTTCACTGTTATTTCTTTAACCTTCATATAGTATATGAAGGTGATCAACTTCGTAACTTAAAATATATTTTAAGTTAATCTTATAAAATATGGAAAAACCTCCGATGGGAAAAACTAAAGCTGATAAATGAGTTAGTCTAATCATTTAGTTTACTATTGTTAAGGCTATGAGCCAAAAGCAGGTTGAAATGAGTATCTACCATTTTATTTGGGTTAATTTGTCTTTATTTACATTTGAAATTTAGTTTTATTGCTTCATGCAATAAATCTGATTACGGGTAAAAACCTTAAAAATGTTAAAAAAAAATTAAATTTACAAATTTATCATTCTTCAAATAAAAGTAAACAATATATAAATATATAATAATAATTAATATATAAAATAATCGAGTGCAAACAATAAAATAATATTAAATATTTAAATAAATAAATAGATACAGAGCCATTTGTTATATAAATTATATAAATTAATAATTTAAATGATAAAGATAAAGTATGAGCAATAACGTATGTAGAAAAACAGCTTGAAGTATCAAATAAAATCTTTATATCATATTATTTATCACTTTTATTAAGTTATGTCGAATAACACGTGATTATATATTATAAAGATGTATATTCTCGATAGTGGTTGGGTTATCGTAAATCACATTAATTAATTTAGAATGTTAATATTGTAAATTTCATTTATGTTTGGAATAAAAAAATATTTTTCCAAAAATGCATCTCAACCATATAATAATGAAATATCGTATTTGTTTAAATCATTTTTAACAAAAGATGATCATAATGAAAAGAAATTAGTACATAATTTTGTTAATTGTTTTAAAAATAATAATATTTTTATTAACACTGAGTTTTAAGTAATAAAAAATTATTTAAAATCTATCGATGAATTTATTTATTAAATTAATTTAATTTATAAACTAGTACAACTTTATTTTATTAAAAATATATATATATATATATATGATTGAATAAAATTTAAAGGATAAATAAAAAAAATGAAATTGTCAAAATTTAAAATAGGTTTAATGAGATAAATAAAAATATATTTAATATTAAAGTTTGTAATTTATTTAATTCTAAATTTTCATACAAAAGATTTTTAAATATTAAAAAAATTATCACATATAAATTATATTAAAATATACATTTAGGAAATTGAAAATAAAAAATAGTTAAAAACAACAAGAGTTTAATATATTAATCATATATTATAGTATTATTATTTTTAAAAGCCTCTATACTTTATAAAAGAGATGTGAAAAATATCAATTTTATAGATGAATCTGAAAATCTCTTAATTCACTTACAAAATTTAATAAAAATTCGGTACGTCGGATTGCTTGGGGACCCGAACCCACATGGGCCACATGCCAAACGGGTGGGGCGAGTGGCTGGTTTTATTGGGCCTTAAGTACTGCGATTGACCATATCAAGAATTAATTTAAAGTGAGCCAAATGATAAAATTTCAACCCATGTGCCAGGCTAGGAAAAACCATGGGGCCTTGAAATTAAAACCTACTATTTCATTACTTAAAATGAGAATTAAGTAATGATTCTAAAAGTCTTATTATTGGGAAAACTTGCTTTTCCATTACTTAAAATAAGAATTAAGTAAAACGACGGGTCCTTGAAATTAATAGTCGGGTAAACCTTCAATAACCCTATAAAGACTTGAATGAGTAATCATTGGAGAGAAAACCCAAGAACAGAGCAAACCCTTCATCCCATGAGATCTTGAAGTTAACGGTCAAATAAACCTTTAATGGTCTTAAAATGACTTGAACACAGACCATTTGAGAGCAAACTCAAGTTTAGGCCAACTGAACTACCTCTCGTGGTTCAAATGAATGATTTAAGAGCATATCTAACAATGAATCTTTATTTTTAACTCTAAATTGGCATCTTCTCAATATTTAGAAATGATGGAGCCCACATTATAGAGACTCAAACCCAATAAGCAATCTATATTTTCAACATCAAATAACTATTTATTCTTCTAAACATTCATTTTTTTAAATTATAATATTTTAAAAATCTGATATATGAAATACTTTTATTTTTATTTAAGTATAAATATAAAACTATATTAAATGAATAAAATTATAATTTTAAATTATAATATTTTAAAAATCTGATATATGAAATACTTTTATTTTATTTAAGCATAAATATAAAACTATATTAAAATGAATAAGAGTATAATACATAAAAAAGATATTAAAACTTAAAAATTCTTTTAAACTAATAAATTGATTACCTTAAAGGCATAATATTACATTACAGAAATAAAGCAGCAATTAAAAACTATATAATGAAATTATATTAAAATTATAACTAAGCGATGAAATAAAATACAAAAACTAATGAATGATAAAATTAAACTCACATAATTTATTCTGTCGTATTCATTTGTAATTATCAAAAGACTAGCACGTTATTGAGAGAAATTAACAAGTGTTTCATGATATTATGTCGCCATGCATAATATGATTATAGAAGATGAATTTGACGTTCATGGAAGCATTATTGATTTGAATATGATGTTTGTTTCAGAAGTTGATATGATAATAGATAAAATAGAACAATTTCGATGGTTCCTTGCTTACCATAAACAATGCACTTCGAAATGCATTAATTGTGCATTTATAGGAAATGGATAGTAAAAATGTTTCTTATAGTTAATGTTTTAGTTTAAGTAAATGATGTGCAAAAACATCTGTATAATGTAAACTCTATGTTACTTTCAATTTGAAATGTATTTTTATTTCTAAGAAACTATTGTATTAATTAATTAAATCTTAATGTTTATTATCTAGCAGGCAAACAAATATTCATTTCCAATATAAATGAAAATAGCAAAGAAATGAGATTATAATAATTTGTCAAAAAATAAAATTATAATAAAATTAAATTATTTTAAATTTATTTATTTAAGAAAAATTATAAAATTATTAAAAATAAATTAATACTATAAAATGAATATATTAAAATCATTTTATTATATATAAAAAATAATTCAAAAATAATAAAATAATAAACAATAAAAAGTAATATATCTTGAAAAATAAAAATATGTTATAAAAATATATTAAAATCATTATTTTATTATTATAATAATAAAATAATGAAATAATAATAGCATAATAATAAAATAATAAGGGAATAAGTTGACTAAAAGTGTAGTGCATCATCTTTATATTTAGAGATTTGAATAGTGAATATCAGTATTAGGAGATGTGCGCTATTCACATCTCTATTTTAGAGATAAAAATAGAGAATAATTGAAGTGTGATTCTTGCCCCAAAATCTTTATATATAAAGATGAATAAAAAATGGAGCATTGTTGGAGATGCTCTTAATTATAATTTAACTTAAAATTAATTAACTTTAATAAGTAATAAATATTAAATTTTACTGAGCATCCATAGCATGATCTAGAGAACGAAAAACTGTTACAGGGTCCTTTTGTTTCCTTTGCAAAAACCACTTCAATAAATGAAACAACCATATAACATGCAGCAAACATGTGAGGTGAGGTTGAAATACAGGAAACTGTACAGTAGACTAGAACCAGACTGCCATGATTTCATGACAGCTTCTCCGATTTGCTTCTTCGAATAGATAAAATACAAAAAAGTTCATTAAAAACAATTGAGGAAATTTGAGAAGCAATTCAAAGAAGCACTTTGTGTTGGAGTGTTGACTCTAGGGTATTCAAATATAGTAAAATTACTGATTGAAATTTCAGTTTAAAAGCATCCTGAAGTATACTAAAAGCAGTAATAAGTAAATGTAAAAGCTTGATTGCTTATAAAAGTGTTCTGAAAAAGAATAAAAATGACATGAAAGTGTTACTACGTAACGAGTTTCGATATATGCAAACTAGATACTAACTGGAGTTGGCAGAGCAGGGCGTGATAAAACTTTAAGGTAAATGGTAGTGTTTGTATTTATGTCAACTAAAAGCGATTTCGCCTCAGCTCTTGAATTAACTATGGAATATCGGCCTTTGCGTAGGGAGATCTGATAGTCTTATGGATGAAATTAGTCTTTCGTCCCATCGTAGTAGACCTAAACTATGTTGTGTACTCTCAGGAATGCAGCTGCTTAAATGTAGAAAAATATTTTTAAATGATGTCTTGTGCATTGTTTATAATGAAAATGAAGGCGAAATTCGTTTGTTATTTCGAATGTGTTGAAACTGAATGTTTATATTATCTTGAGTGACTGGGATAGTACCATTGTAAAGACACAACAAAATGAAAGGACACAACTCAAAATGAAAGTCACTTTCATGAGCGGACGTAACTCAAGTGAAAGTCAGACAACACCTTTTCCAAGAGGGTCACTTGGGAGCCTATTTTTCTCATTCATTTCTTACTCGGTTGAGCAAATGAATATACCACTATTCTCCTCATTAAGTAGAATGAACTCATGAAATATTATTTCAAAAAATAACAATCGGGTCCCTTTAATTTACCCAGGCTCAAAATTCATTGACAACTTAGTTTTTACACTTAAAAAAAGCTGTTTTGGTCGACAATCCCATGAATGGCAAATTGGCTGTGGTGACACACCCCACCTATGGCGGCGGGACATGTGACCACCTGAAATCGTATTTACCTCGACTAGAAATCGCGCTGAAGCGAAAGTAGTATTGCTGGCAACCTCTATAAAGATTTTAACTTATTTATAAGCGGTTGTTAAAATCTTGTAGCGGCGGAAAAACCGGCGACATGGCTGATTTGCACATAATTACTAATTCAATCCTGTATCATCAGTTTACACTATATCAAAATATGGCAACGACATACAACACATTCCCATAAACTACTCGTAATAAATACATTATGTTTATCTAAATTCAAGTATGTTCTTACAAAATATAATTAATACCACGACACTTAAAGCGTGTCAGGGACCGATCCTATTGTGCTCAAGCTTCTTGTATTACATGCACGGAAAATAGTTTTAAAATACAAATAATAGGCTAAACGAGCTCCGGTGAGTGTATGCTTTTATAAAAGGTGGTTTTCTTTAGGAAAACATCTTAAAAAATGTAAAACTCTCTTTTACAATTGTTTTCAGAAACTCTTTGCTTTGCTTGCTTTAAAGTTTCAAAAACTTTTCTTTGCTTGCTGCTTTATTTTGCTTTCTTTAAAAACTTGTAAAACTCTTATTTCTTGCTTGCTTAGAAGTTTTCAAAACTTCTCATACTTTTCTTTCTTTGCTTGCTTTATCTTGTTGAAAAATCTCTTAAAACCTTATGGCAACAACTAAATTTACCGAAACTTTTTCGCCCAAAAGCGGGAGCTTAAGCTCAGCGCATGCTGAAAATAAAACCCGCGGGGGCGATAGCCGTCGTTTTGAAATCTAGCGGGAATTTGGGCTCCAACCGTTTGCTTTAAACTCTCAGGAAGCCTTGGCGGCCGGGGACCAATAGTTGATTTTCAAAGCAGTATCATGCTTAAAACATCAACCAGTAGGCTATTTTTGCTTATCATGCCACTAGTGAACACGGGAACCTATGCTCCGTCTTGGGGTGGGGACCTTGTCCGCGTCACCTTTCATTTAGGTGAATATGGTGGAATTGACCTCGATATGCATGCATCACCATACTTAGTTAGAGCTCATGCATATATCTCTGTCGTCTGCAGTCTCATTTAAAATGCACTGATGTATGTCCCTAAGTTTGCAGGCCGAGAGCTGAAAACTCTGATGCATGTATGAAATCTAACACCACGGGTGCACATCTACGGGATACCTCGTAGGTTTGCTTGCTTAAAACTAGGGAAGGCCTTGTTTCACAACCTTTCATTTAGCAGCATACTTGCTCTTTGTAAAATGGTTTACACTTGCAAACCATTTGTATGCCACTTGAAAAATGGTTTATTATTCAAAACCATTTGCTTAGTTGCTTCTTGCTTCAAATGGTTTAACACAAAAACCATTTACTTACTTGCTTGCTTGCTTAATTATGGTTTTACAATTTAAAACCAATGCTTGCTTTTCAAAAATGGTTTAACTTTTCAAAAACCATTTACTTGCTTGCTTGCTTAATTATGGTTTTACAATTTAAAACCAATGCCTTTCAAAAATGGTTTAACTCAAAACCATTTGCTTGCTATCTCATTCTTGCTTCTTGAAAATGGTTTGCATTGAAACCATAAATACCAGTGTAAAGCAGTTGTAATAATAATAATAATAATACACTAGTATTTAGAAAAAATGAGTTTTAGAACCTTCATAACAACTGCTTAAGCTTGTATGATTCGCACTTATCCGCCTTTACTTTAACCTACAACTCGAAGCGAATCACGGCAGTAATTAATCGCATAACTTAACGTACTTCTAGACTTAGTCACACTCTTCATACTCTTTTAAAGCTAAGGTGCTAAAGGGTTACATTCAGCTAAGTACCCGATTCGAGACAGAAACTCTAGTTACGTCCAGAAACAACCGGACTACTCTATGTCCAAAGGCGTCTGGGAATTTTTCTTGCACATGGCCCCACTTTGAGTGAATTTTTGGAGCCACTTAAGGATAAATTAGAAGATTCATACTTCTTAAGTTTTTCTCCTTGAAGTCACTTTTATGTAGCCACTTGGATCACCTGAATCGGATAGAAATGAGGAAGTTATAGTGAAATCCTGGCGAGTCGAAAGCAGGGAAGCAGGAAACAGTCACCGCCGTAGGACTTAACTTCTGGGTAGGACTTGGCCAAAAATGACGGAGATCAAAGTTCTCACCAGGTGGGACTTCCTATTGTACCCGGTAGGAGTTACGAAATGCCCAGTTGTTATTTCTCCCACTTTGATGCCAATTCTTCATCCTCTTCTATAATATTCATAATACCTCAAAGCTAACTTGAAATCATCTAAAAGCAACTCCACAAACATGGCAATTGGTGTTTTGAGCTTCAAACAAAACCTTAGGTGAAAAATCCAAGAACCTTTACCTAAGGAATTATAATTCTTTAAACATCATGTAATTTGATGATTCCAAGTTTCTTTTATCAGTGGGGTTTTACTCACATAACCCCGACCATTCAAAGCTTCATGTGCTCTTTGCCTGAGAAAGAGCACAGATCAAAGGAGAACTAATCTCCATACGAGCCACACAGAAATCGAATACATGATTCTAAGACAAAGGCACTTAATCTTTGGACCTCTCTTCTTCCTTCTTCTTCCTTCTCTTCCTCTTTGCTCTTGGCTCTCATACCACTCTGTCGTGAACCTAGCCTTTGGAGACCCGAATGAGACATTTGGTTTAATTCTCCTTTTATTAAATTAACTTTCCATAATTACAAATAACCCTCTTCTTTTAATTATTGCAATTGTAACTTATTCAATTTCTCTTATGTACGTCTCTAATTTGTTTCTAATTTATATCCATTTGCATAATAACCATTGTACCCTTGGTTTTAATACAGTAATGGGTTCCATAAATTTATCATTTTCCCTTTTAGTACCAAATATTTAGTGTAACACTTAGTAACTCTTATACACCCCTACAAGATCATGTACTCGTAATAATTCCTCCTGACTCGGGTGTTACAAAATCCTCCTCCTTAGGAACATTTCAGCCTCGAAATGAAAACTAAACCCAAAAGAAAGAAAGGAACATACCTCATCCTGAGAATAGCGAGGCACTACTGGCGCATCCGGGCCTCCGTCCCAAGTAGTCGCGCCCCTCATGATTCTTCCATAAGACTTTAACCAATGGAATCACTTTACTTCAACACCCGTTCCTTACATCTACTAACTGCACAGCATCTCCTATAAGTCAAATTCTCCTTAATCGTAATGGTTGCCTCTCAATACATGTGAAGGATCCGATATATTTCTCAACATCGACATGGAATGTAATCGCTTAACCTGACAACCTGGGGTAACTTCAATCAGAAGCTTCACTCGTCCCACTTTGCTCACGATGTCATAAGGTCCAATATACCCTGACTCAAGCTTGCCTCGCTTCCCAAATCTCAACACACCTTTCCAAGGTGAAATCTTTCAAAAGACTTTATCACCCATTTCAAACTCCAAGTCTCTACGACTCTGTCCGTATAGCTTTCCTCACTATCTCTTTGCCATCTTTAAGTATCGCCAACAACTTCACCTTCTCCGAAGTGATCCACTAGTCTCAGTGGCCTACCAGTCTTCTCTCACCAACCTCATCCCAGCACACCGGAGTTCTACATTTCCCGCCATACAGCTGCCTCAATGGAGCCATATCTATACCGACTGATAGCTATTGCTGGTAGCAAACTCCATTAAAAGTAATTTGAGTATCCCAACTTCCTTTTTGAATTCCATCACATAAGCTTTTCAAAGATATCCTCTAACGTCAATAGTCCTCTCTCACTGGCCCATCCAGTTCGAGGATGAAATGTCGTAAGCAAAGTGTAGGCGAAAGTGCCTAACGTCGCTCGTAAATCCAGCCAAACTATGGAACCTCGGGGTCCTGATCTCACACTATCGAAACTCCGGAACCCCATGAAGTCTTACTTATCTCAATTCACCACATACAACTTGGCCAACTTTTCTTAAAGAATCTTCAACATTAACTGTAGAAATGAGCATTTTGTCAATCGATCTACTATCACCCATATCGACTACGCCGTCTGGTCCGTGCAAGACCCGTCACAAAATCCATAGTAATCTTTTCCCATTTCCACACCGAATGTGGAGGACCGTATCTTCCCGCGGCCTTCGATGCTCGCCTTCACCCGTCGACAGGTGCCGCACCCGAAACGAAAACTGCTATCTCTTCTTCATCCCACTCCACCGCAATGTTCTTTCAAAGTTCTATACATCTGGTACTACCTTGACAGATAAGATATGCAAGAAGGAATGTGCTTCTTCCATAATTTCTCTCTTCAGTTCGCCATACTTTGGCACACACATTCTCTATCCTTTCACTATCATGCCATTATCTCTAATCTGAAACTCTGCTTTCTTTCCCTTTTCTATCTCTTCCTTAAGCTTAATCATCTGTGGATCAAGCCGACACTCACAGAATCTGGGTCCACTAGAGCCGCCTAATACAAATGTGGCTAACAAGGCCCAGAATCCTCAACCTCCAATATCACTCCTTAGTGCCTCGGGATCCACCAATATGGAAGATAACCTGATCTCATGAGACAAAGAACTCTCTCGGGTCGCTACTCATGCATCTCAAGCACGACATTAGCTTTTCCCGGATGGTACTCGATAGTACGTAGTCCTAATCAAACCAAGCCATCTTCGGCCTCAGGTTTAACTCTTTGCGAAAAATATATTGAAGACTTTTATGATCCAGAAGATCCTACAATGAACACCATATAAATAATGTTCCATATTTTCAGTTGCAAACACGATCACTGCAGTTCTGAGTCGTGTGCCTGCACTCTCCTCATGCTTCTTTAGCCGCCTAGGAGGCATATGCAATCACCCTATCATTTTCAGACAAACACAACCCAATGGGCTCATCGAAGCATCACTATAAACCACAAATCCATCTCTTCCATCGGGGGTAAGCTTAGAATCGAGCTGAAGTCACCCATCTTCAACTCCTCAAAACCTTTCTGAATGTGTTTCTCACCCAATCATACTTAACATCTTTGTCGCTGGGTCATGGGGCTGCTATCCCTGAGAACTCCCTCACCAAACTTTCCGTATCACCCTCGCTAAACCAAGGAAGCTTCACCTCCGACACATTCTTTCGTGGTTTCCACTTACCACACGCTTCTATTTTCCTGGGGATCCACACTCATCCCTCTCACGAAATTACATGACCAAGGAATGCTCACCACGAGCCAAACTGAGACTCTGCCCAACTTGGCATATAACCCGTCTCTCTCCCTTAGGGTCTGTAATACAATCCTCAGGTGCTCGAATGTTCCTCCTAACTACCCAATACACTAAGATATCATCAATAAAATTATGACGAACTCCATCCAAATGGCCGGAATACCTCTGTCATCAAATCCATAAACGCCGGCCGGGGCATTGTCAAAACCAAATGGGCATCACCAAAACTCATATAATGCCCGTGAGCGCGGTCCCGAATGCACTGGTACATCACTCTCCCCGTACTTTCAACTGATGATATCCCGACCTCAAGTCTATCTAAGTATACTAGATCCTCGAGTTGATCAAATAACCCATCAATTCTAGGGAGTGGATACTGATCATGATGGTAACTGTCACCGCTCAGAATCTATACATAACCGTAAACTCCATCTTTCTTAAGCAAAGAGAACTGAGCTCCCATAGATATGTCGGCCTAATAAACCCTTACTCAACAATTCTTAACCGAGCCTTAAGCTCCCCTTAACTCGCAGAGCCATCCTATAAGGAGGAACGGAAATGGGCTCAAACCCGAATCAAATCAATGGTGAACTCCACTTCTCTTTCTCGAGTGTAATCCCGCGATATCATCCTAAATACATCTGGAACTCTAATAACTCGAAATCTCATCCAATATAGTCCCTCCTTCCTCGTTCCAATTACAAGCTGATAACCCCGACAACCTTTACGCAACATTTTCTCAGGCCGCCATGGCTGAGATCATACAAGAAGATAACTCTACTGCACCTCGAACTTACTCCACTTCTCGGCCTGTCATTTTTACTCTTCCTTTTTATAACAATCTATCAGGCTCTATGGCGAGATAGCCAATCCATGCCGAGAACCACATCAAAGTCCTCATATCTAAAGCTACAAGATCCATTCGGGAACTCGTCCTCAATCGGGACTCTACTATCTCTCACTACTCTCATCATGAGTAATGGATCTCCAACTGAAGTGGAAACTCTCATACGAATTCTCTAATGGCTTGGCTCCTATCCGACACGATCTAAGAATGGCTTGATGCAAATGAATGCGTAGCTCCCTGGTCTACTAAGGTATATGATCATGCTCAAGAATAGTTAATACCGTGACCACCCGAGTCAGATCTCGTATCTTGCCGAGTCACGATATACCGTACCGAGCTGGCTCACCGTATCCCCTGTGGGCACCCGCCCACGCCTCTTCCACTACCACCTCCTTACCCGGCTGGGCCGGTCGTCCCTCTCGCTCTCGGGAAGCCTCCTCCCGCCGACTCCAGGTGCTCATCTCTCGTAATCGTAGCTAGGATCATGATGTCTCCGCGATCGACCACCGACACCCCTAATAAACGGGCCTCTGGAAACACCTCGTGATCGAATCTCATGCACTCACGGTGTCGCTCCATTACATGACAAACCTGAATACTGGGTGCCACCGCTAGCAACCGGGGCCCCACTCGATCCCCGACTCAGATAGCCTCGACCGCACTCCTGGCCTCTCGTAACCTCTCGCCCTTTGTTCTTCTTTCGCTATAACGCCCCGAAGTATTGGACGTGCCCGTGCACCCTCTTACTCTTACTTTCCCGTCTACCCGACATGGCCGTAGTGCTTTGCTCAACTCTCGTAGAGCGGCCCCAATCTAAGTCCCCAAATCTATTCTCACGGACTAATTGGAGCAAATGCACTCCGATCCCATTAGTCTTGATAAAACCTTCTCAGATTTCAGGACTTCATCCGCTTGAATGTATGGAACCACCCAATCTGTCTTATGAATTTCTTCTCATAATTTCTGGATATCGACATGTTCTTTCGTTTCAACTTGAAGAACTCCTCAATTTTTGAATCCTATGACTTTTGAGAAAGAATCGGGTCATGAATTCTCACTGAATCGGGTCCCATGCTATTCCATCGTGATACCTCTTTCTACGGCATCCCACCAATCTTTTAGCCCTCGTTTTCCATCGAAACCTGAAAACAAGACCTCTTTGCTCATCCGCAGCCCATAACCCATAAATCTCGCTTACCCTAGCCTAACCAATAACCAAAGCCGTCGATCACCACTCGGCCGCCATATGGCTTGCACCCGCCAGACCCATCGACCTCCCTAGCTTCTTCCATAACCTCTCTAGGTGGCTGGAGGTCTGACCATTGGCCGGGTCGCTATTGTTGCTATCCGTAACTGCGCCACTCTTCCCACCGTAAACATTCCCGGCACTGAGCCCCTTCCCTCGCGGGCAAAGGTTAGACGGTCCAAATTCGACCTGAGGTCGATTCATAGATGCTAGTGGTGGAACCTATTACGTGCCTGTCCCTCGCAGTACATCGTGACGCCGAAATCGCTGAACTACTCTCCCAGACTTAATCTCCTCTACGTCCTCTTCCTGACATAGTGCTGTAATTTCCAAAAACATCACCATATTTAATACTTTGAATCACTTGATATGTATACTCTTAAGTTGAACATGCATGGTTGCCATTACTTAGGCCTGATAACACCTCAAGGCGGGTATCATTTTTCCTCAAGTCCTAGGTCACAGATACAACCCGCTCGATACCACGTTGACACACCCCCCACCTCTCACCACAGTAGTAAGATAAATGCTTCACCCACGTAAATCCCCACCCATTACCTCTAACTACTAGGAACCGTGGAAGCCGGTCGCATTGCTTTTGCTTAAAACCTCCTATGTACTCTTTTTCTTTATTTATAACTTAGATTTGGTAAAATTCAGCAAATGAAAACTACACATGACGGCCGCATAGTCTAATTCCAAACTCGTGATACATCCAATTTACACTATATCCAAAATATGGCAACCAGCATACCAACACATTCCCATAAAACTACTCTATGTACATACATATGTTCCATTACAAATTCAAAGTATGTTCTTACAAAATATAATTAATACACAACACTTAAACTGATGTCAGGACCAATCCTATTGTGCTCCAAATTTTCTTGCGTGACCAGACTGAAAATAGTTTTTAAAATACAAAATAATGAGCTAAACGAGCTCGTTGAGTGTATGCTTTTATAAAAGGTTTTTCAATTTTAAAACATCTTAAAATGTGTAAAACTCTCTTTTACAATTATTTTTTGTTTTCTTGCTTTGCTTAGTTTTAAAAGTTTCTAAAACTTTCTTGCTTGCTTGCTTTATTTTGCTTTTCTTTAAAAAGCTTGTAAACTCTTTATTTCTTGTTTGCTTAGAAGTTTATAAAACTTCATACTCTCTTTTTTCTTTTCATTGCTTTATCTCTTGCTTGGAAGTCTCTAAACCTTCACAACCTTGCTTTAAAAGTTTCTCAAAACTTTTTCATAAAAACGGAGCTTGGCTCAACCGCATGCTTTGAAAAATAAACCCACGGAGCTTGGCTCAACCATCGCTTTGAAATCTAAACCCAGGAGCCCGGGCTCAACCGCTTGCTTTAAACTCTCCCGAAGCTCTCATGACGGGGACCAATGGTTGATTTTTCAAAAACAAATGTATCATGCTGAGTAAAGACAAACTTAGCTGAGGCCTATTTTTGCTTATCATGCCCCAGTGAACATCGGAATCTATGCTCCACCGCGCCTGGAGCGACCTTGTCCGTCACCCTTTCTGATTTTCCTGAATATGGGCGGAATCAATCTCTCGTGTCGCCATCACCATACTCTTAGTTAGAGTCATAACCTATATACCCCCCAGACGCGCAATTTCGCCTCCTTTAAATGGCTGATGTATGTCCTAAGTTTGTCGACTGTGCAAAACTACAATGCATGTATGAAATCCTAACACCACCGTAACGACGGATACTCCTTCGACCTGGGCTTGCTTGCTTAAAACTGTGGAAGGCCTTGTTTTCACAACCTTTCATTGCTTGCTTGCTTGCTTGCTCTTGTAAAATGGTTTTACACTTTGAAACCATTTATTATTGTTATTAAAATGGTTTAATTATTCAAAACCATTTGCTTAGTTGCTTGCTTGCTTCAAAAATGGTTTAACTTTTCAAAAACCATTTACTTACTTGCTTGCTTGCTTAATTATGGTTTTACAATTTAAAACCAATGCTTGCTTTTCAAAAATGGTTTAACTTTTCAAAAACCATTTACTTGCTTGCTTGCTTAATTATGGTTTTACAATTTAAAACCAATGCTTGCTTTTCAAAAATGGTTTAACTCAAAACCATTTGCTTGCTTTTATCTCATTGTTTGCTTCTTGAAAATGGTTTGCATTCAAACCATAAAATACCAGTTGTAAAGCAATTTGTAAGCACATAATAATAATACACTAGTATTTAGAAAATGAGTTTAGAACACTCACCCTTGCTTGCTTAACTTTGAGAGTACGCCCACACTTATCCTACTTTACTTAACCCACAACTCAAACGAATACGACGACAAATTAATCGTATTAACTTAACCGTACTCTCCTAGACTTAGTCACACTCTCTGCACTCTTAAAGCTAAGGTGCTATGGTTCTATTCCAACTAGAATTACTCCACTGAGCACCGAACTCTTAGTTATCAGTCCAAACAACCCGGACTACTCTATGTCCAAAGCTGATGCAGGAATTTTTTTTGCACACGGGGTCCCACTTCTTGAGGAATTTTAAATACTTAGGATAAGAATTAGAAGATTCATACTTTTAAGTTTTTTCTCCTTGAAGTCTATTTTATGTAGCCACTTGAATCACTCAACCGATAAGAAATGAGGGAAGTTATGGCCGAGTCACAAAACCGGCCTTCCAAACAGGAAACTGCATCAAGTCCTACCGGCAGACTAACTTCTACCGGTGTGATCTGGCCAAAAAATGACCAGAATCAAAGTTCTACCTCTAGACTTCCTATTGTGCTGTGGTAGGAGTTACCCAAATGCCCATTTTGTTATTTCTCTTCTCCCACTTTTGATGCCAATTCACTCCATATAACTTTCGAGTAATCCATAATACCTCAAAAACTAACTTGGAAATCATCTAAAAACAACTCCACAACATGTGAATTGGTGTTTGGAAACCAAAACCCAAAACCTTAGGTGAAAAATCCATGAACACTACCTAAGGTCCACCAATTCTTTTAACATCATGTAATTTGATGATTCCAAGTTTCTTTTTACATCAATTGGGGTTTTACTCACATAACCCAACCATTCAAAGGCTTCATGTGCTCTTTGCACAAAACCTGATCAAAGGAGAACTAATCTCCATACCCAAGCCCTAGAAATCGAATACAATTTGATTCTAAGATTGCAAGCATACCTTAATCTTGGACCTCTTCTTCCTTCTTCTTCCTTCTCTTCCTCTCGCTCTTGGCTCTCTTCTCCTCACCAATCGTGAACCCTAGCCTGAGACCAAATGAGACATTTTGGTTTTTAATTCTCCTTGTTAAATTGTCCTTCATAAATTACAAATAACCCTCTTCTTTTAATTATTGCAATTGTAACTTATTCAATTTCTACTATGGCCCATCTCTAATTTGTTTCTAATTTCCATATCCATTTGCATAATGACCATTGTACCCTTGGTTTAATACCATTATTCCGGGTTCCATAAATTTATCATTTCCCACTTTTAGTCTCCAAATATTTCAAAGGTAACACTTAAGACTTTATACACCCCTACAAGATCATGTACTCCACACCTCCCTAGGATTCGGTGTTACAAAATCCTCCCTCTTAGGAACATTTACATCTCGAAATGAAAACTAAACTCCAAAAGAAAGGAAAGGAACATACCTCATCCGGAGAATAAGTGAGGGCCTTGACGCGCATTCGGGGTCCCGTCCCAAGTAGCCGCCCCTCTCAGTGATTCTTCCATAAGACTTAACTAATGGAATCACTTTGCTTCTCAACACTGCCTTGGGCATCTACAACTGCATGTATCTCCTCATAAGTCAAATTCTCCTTTAACTGCAATGGTTGCTCTCTCAATACATGTGGAAGGATCCTGATATATTTCTCAACATCGACATGGAATGTATCATGAATCCTGACAACTCGGGGGTAACTTCAACTGTAGTTACCGGCCCCACTCTCGCTCACGATGTCATAAGGTCCAATATACCTCTGACTAAGCTTGCCTCGTTTCAAATCTCAACACACACCTTCCAAGGTGAAATCTTCAAAAGACTTTATCACCTATTTCAAACTCCAAGTCTCTACGACTAGGGCCAGTCTCGCATAAATTTTTCTGCTTCATCTCTTGCTATCTTTAAGTTATCGCGAACAACTTTCACTTTCTCCAAGCGATCCACGGCTCAGGCCTACTAGTCTTCTCTCACCAACCCATCCCAAGACACCGGAGTCCTACATTTCCTCGCCATACAAGGCTCTCAAATGGAGCCATATCTATACCGACTTGATAGGCTATTGTCGTAGGCAAACCCATTAGTGCTAATCAGCATCCCAACTTCCTTTGAATTCCATCACACAAGCTCAAGATATCCTCTAACGCCCGAATAGTCCTCCTCTCCGACCAGCCCATCTCATTCAGGATGAAATGTCAGGCTAAAGTGTAGGCGAGTGCCTAATCGCCGCCTCGTGAACCAGCCAAAACCTAGATGTGAACCCGGGTCTCGATCCGACACCATCGAAACCGGAACCCCATGAAGTCTTATACTATCTCATCCATACAACTTGGCCAACTTTTCTAAAGAATCTCAACATTAACCGGTAGAAAATGAGCGCACTTGTCAATCGATCTACTATCACCCATACGCATCACGTCTCTCAGTCCGCGGAAGACCTCATACAAATCCATATGAATCTTTCCCATTTCCACACCGAATGTGAGTAATCAGACCTTCATGGGCCTGATACTCGCTTTCACCGACAAAGTTAGGCACCGAAACGAAACTCACATCTCTTCTTCATCCCACTCCACCAAGAATGTTCTTTCAAAGTTCTACACCTGCACTAATTCGATGCATAGCATTATGCAAGATGAATGTGCTTCTTCCATAATTCTCTTCGTCACATACTTTGGCACACACATTTCCTCTATCCTTTCAATTATCATGCCATTATTCTAATCTCAAACTCGCTTTCTTTCCCTTTTCTATCTCTTCCTTGCTTAATCAATAACTGCGGGATCAAGCGATGTACTCGCTTAGAATCCGGGTCCACTAGGAGCTGCTTTCCAACATGAAATGTACAACAAGGCCTAATCCTCAACCTCCAATATCACCCCTTAAAGCCTCGTGATCCACCAATAGTGGAAGATAACCGATCTCATAATGAGACAAAGAACTCGTCGCTTACTCAAGGCATCCGCTACTCGACATTAGCTTTTCCCTTGATGGTACTGGAGCAGTACGTCGTAGTCCTTAATCAACTCAAGCCATCTTCTTTGCCTCAGGTTTAACTCTTTTGGTGAAAATATATTGAAGACTTTTATGATCTCAGAAAGATCCTACAATGAACACCATATATAAATAATGTTCATATTGCAAACACGACCACGCAAGCTTCTAGTCGTGTGTCTGCAATTCTCCTCATGCTTCTTAGTCGCCTAGAGGCATATGCAATCACCCTATCATTTTGCATTAAAACACAACCAAGGCCTTGCCTCGGAAGCATCACTATAAACCATGAATCCATCTCTTACTGGTAAGCCAGAATTGAGCCGAAGTCAATCTATCTTTCAACTCCTCAAAACTCTTTTACTGTGCTTCACCAATCATACTTGCATGATCTTTTCGTCGCCTTGGTCAAGCAAGGTCGTTATCCTGAGGAACCCTCAACAAACTTCCCCGCACACCCGCTAAACCAAGGAAGCTTCTCACCTCCACATTACTCCCTTGGTGGTTTCCACTTACCACTCGCTTCTATTTTCCTGGGATCCACACTCCATCCCCTCTCACGAAATACAATTTTTAATTGCTGAATGAAGTACTTGGCCGGAGCCAAAACTGACACTTGCCCAACTTGGCATATAACTGTCTCTCCCTTAGGGTCTCAGAATACAATCCTCAAAAGTTCGAATGTTCCTCCTGAACTACCCTCGAATACACTAAGATATCATCAATAAAAATTATGACGAACCTATCCAAATACCTACCGAATAATTTCTGCCCATCAAATCCATAAACGCCAGTCAAGCATTAGTCAAACCAAATGGCATCACCAAAACTCATAATGCCCGTGTGAGCGTGTCCCGACGTGCCTGGTACATCACTCTCCCCGCACTTCAATCGATGATATCCAATTCCTCAAGTCTATCTCAGTATACTCAGAGATCCTTTGAGTTGATCAAATAACTCATCAATTTAGGAGTGGATACCGACATATGGATGGTAACTCGCTCACCGTCCTCGTAATCTATACATAAACCGCAACCCCATCTTTTTCACAAAGAGAACTGAGCTCCCTATTTGTGGGATATGCCTTGGCCTAATAAATCCCTACTAACAATTCTTCTAACTGAGCCTAAGCCCCTTAACTCTCGCAGAGCCATCCTATAAGGAGTGAATGGAAATGGGCCTACCTGGAATCAAATCAATGGTGAACTCCACTCTCTTTCGAGGTAATCCCGCTGATATCATCCGGAACACATCCTAGAACTCTAATAATCGAAATCTCATCCAATATAGTCCCTCCCCTTCCTCGTCTCCACCACATAGTTTAGATAACCCCGACAACCTTTACGCAACATTTTCAGGCGGCGTGAGATCATACAGAAGAAGATAACTTCACGAATCCTCGAACTTTACTCCACCCCCCGGCCCGTTCAGCCTTACTCCTTTATAAATCTATCAGGCTCTATGGCTAGATAGCCAATCCATGCCGAGAACCACATCAAAGTCCCTCATATCTAAAGCCATAAGATCCACTGGAACCCCGGCCTCAATCGAACTCTACTATCTCTCGACTACTCGTCTCGCGAGTAATGGATCTCCAACCGGAAGCGGAAACTCATACGAATTTAATGGTCGGGTCTCTATCCTCGACACGGATTCAAGAATGGCTTCGATGCAAATGAATGCGTAGCTCCTGGGTCTACTAAGGTATACGATCATGCTCAAGAATGTGAAATAATACCCGTGACCACATCGGAGTCAGATCCGCATCTTGGTCGAGTCACAAGATATACTCCGCCTGAGCGCGGCTCGCTCAGATCCCGCACCGCCTCTGGCTCTTCCACCCGCCACTCCTACCCGCGCCGTGTCGCCCCTCTCGCCTCGGGAAGCCTCCCGCCGACTTTTGTGTGCTCATCTCTGCATCGTAGCTAGACTGGCCATGATGTCTCCGCGACCAATCACCGAGGACAATTTTTAACAAATGGCCTTCGTCACGTGGAAAACACTCGCACTGACCATGCACTCTACGGTGTCGCTTCCGACACATATGACAAACGGAGGAATACTGGGTGCCACCGCAAGAACCGGGGTCTCACCATCCCCCGACTAGAGATAGCCTCGACTCGCACTTACCAGAATCTCTCGCTCGCCTTGTTCTTCTTTCGGCTATAATCGTCCCGAGCTTTGCTCGACGTACCGGTGCACTCCTCTTACTTTACTTTCCGTCTTACTCGATACACGGGTCAGAGTGCTTTGCTCAACTCGTGAGCGGCCTCAACTAAGTCCCCAAATCTATTCTCGGATTCACTGATAAATGCACTCGATCCTGTTTAGGCCTCGATGAAACCTCGTATTTCAGACTTCACCGCTTGAATGTATGGAACTTCAATCTAAATTAGTTCCGAGAATTTCTTCTCATACTCTGACACGACATGTTCTTCCTGCTCTAACTCAAGAACCTCAATTCTTGAATCCTTATGACTTTGAGGAAAGAATCTACGCTGAATTCTCGCCGAATTGGTCCCATGTTATTCCATCAGATACCTTCTTTCTACGGCATCCCACCAATTCCTTAGCCTCGCTTCCATCGTAAACCGGGAAACAAGACCCTTTGCTCATCCGTGTTCTTATAACTCCATAAATCTTGCTTACTTGGCCTAACCACAACCAGCTGCTTCGATCACCACTCGCTATATTGGGCTTGGCACCCGCCAGATTCTCTCTATCGACCTCCCTACTCTTCCATAACCTCTCTAGGGTATGTGAGGACCTGACTCACGCCGGTCACATTATACTATTCAGGCAACGCCACTTGCTCACCGTAAACATTCCCGCACTTGAGCTCCTCTCCGGTGCACGATGGTCCAGCCTCGACCACTGGAGGTCGATTCATGATGCGCGGTGGAACCTATTACTTGCTCGTCCTCGCAGTACATCAGACGCCCGAAACTCCGGAACTACTCTCCTGTGATCTAATCTCTACGTCCACCGACATAGTGTCGTAATTTCCAAAATATCAACTATTTAATACTTTGAATCACTGATATGTATACTTTAAGTCAGAACATGCATGGTTGCCATTAGCTCGATACCACCTCAAGGTGGTATCATTTTTCCTCAAGTCCTAGGTTATTGTATACAACCTGCTCTGATACCACGTTGACACACCCCCACCCCCTACTCAAGGCGGGTAAAGATAAACACACTCCACGTAAATCCCCACCATTACCTCTAACGACTAGAAATCCCCAGGAAGCCAGTTTATCGCTTGCTTAAACCTCCTATAAAAATTTTTTCTTTATTTATAACTCTAGATTCGTAAAATCTTAGCAATGAAAAACTTCTAAGAAGATGAAGGTCAGACATAGTCTAATTCCAACCCAGATACATCCAATTTACACTATATCCAAAAAATATGGCAACCAAAGATACCAACACACATTCTAGTTAAAACTACTCTATGTACATACATATGTTCCATTACAAATTCAAAGTATGTTCTTACAAAATATAATTAATACACGTAAAGACTTTAAACTCGATGTCAGACTTTCAATCCTATTGTGTCTAAATTTTATGCATCAGATTCGGAAATAGTTTTTAAATACAAAATAATGAGCTAAACGAGTCTGAGTGTATGCTTATAAAAGGTTTTTTCTTTACCTAAAACATCTTAAAAATGTAAAACTCTCTTTTGCGCAATTCATTTCCGTAGTTTTCTTGCTTTTGCTTGCTTTAGTAAAAGTTTTCAAACTTTTCTTTGCTTGCTTGCTTTATTTTGCTTTTCTTTTAAAGCTTCAGAAACTCTTATTTCTTTTGCCATAGAAGTTTATAAAACTTCTCATACTTTTTCTTTCGCTGCTTTATCTTGTTTGAAAAGTCTCTAAAACCTTCACAAACCTCGCTTTTAAAAGTTTCTCAAACTTTTTCATAAAACGGAGCTTGGCTCAACCGCATGCTTGAAAATAAAACCCACGGAGTTTGGCTCAACCGATCGCTTTGAAATCTAAACGGGAGCCCGGGCTCAACCGCTTGCTTTAAACTCCTAGCTCATGCATCGGGGACCAATGGTTGATTTTTCAAACAGCGTATCATGCTTTATAAAACATCAACCAATGGAGGCCTATTTTTGCTTATCATGCCCTAGTGAACACGGAACCTATGTCTAATCGCGCGGAAGGACTCACATTCCGCTGGCCACACCTTTTCATTCCTTCCTAAGTGAATATGGTGGAATCACCTCGTGTCGCCATCACCATACTTAGTTAGAGCTCATAACCCATACCCCGTACGCGCTACTGTCTCCTTAAATGCATGATGTATGTCCTGAGCTCTGCTCTAATGTGCAAACTACAATGCATGTATGAGATCCTAACACCACCGTGCACGTACGGAATACCTCTAACCGGCTTGCTTGCTTAAAACTAGGGAAGGCCTTTGTTTTCACAACCTTTCATTGCTTACAGCTGCTTGCTCTTGTAAATGGTTTTACACTTTGAACCATTTGCTTGCTTGCTTGCTTGAAAAATGGTTTAATTATTCAAACCATTTGCTTAGTTGCTTGCTTGTTTCAAAATGGTTTAACTTCAAAAACCATTTACTTACTAGCTTGCTCGCTTTTAATTATGGTTTTACAATTTAAAACCAATGCTTGTTTCTTTTCAAAAATGGTTTTAACTTTTCAAAACCATTTACTTGCTTGCTTGCTTAATTATGGTTTTACAATTTAAAACCAATGCTTGTTTTCAAAAATGGTTTAACTCAAACCATTTGCTTCGCTTTTATCTCATTGCTTCGCTTCTTGAAAATGGTTTGCATTCAAACCATAAAATACCAAAGGTAAAAGCAATTTGTAATAATAATAATACTAATACATCATATTTAGAAAATGAGTTTAGAACACTCACCTCTTTGCTTGCTTAACTTGGAGCACAGCTTCCACACACTTATCCCGCGCCTTTACTTTAACCTACAACTCAAACGAATATTTAATGGTTAAATTAATCGCGATAACTTAACGCACTTCCTAGACTTAGTCACACTCTTCATACTCTTTTAAAGTTAAGGTGCTAAGGGTTCTATTCCAACTAGAATTACCCACCGGAAAGCAATCAAAACTCTAGTTACGTCCTAAACAACCTGACTACTCTATGTCCAAAGCTGATGCAGGGAATTTTTCGCATACGCCCCACTTTGAGTAAATTTTTGGGCCACTTAGGATAAGAATTAGAAGATTCATACTTCTTAAGTTTTGTTCTCCTTGAAGTCTATTTTATGTAGCCACTTGAATCACTCAAATCGGATAAGAAATGAGGAAGTTATGGCCGAAATACGAAAACTGGTCGAAACAGGAAAACTAGCACAAGTCCTACCGGTAGGACTTAACTTCTAATGGCAGATCAGCCAAATGACCAGAATCAAAGTTCTACCGTAGGGACTTCCTATTGTACCGTAGAGCAATTCAAATGCCTAGATTTTGTTATTTCTCCCACTTTGATGCCAATTCACCCATATAACTTATAATTCATAATACCTCAAAAACTAACTTGAAATCATCTAAAGAACTCCATTAACATGTGAATTCTGTGTTTGAAACTCAAACCCAAAACCTTAGGTGAAAAACTAAGAACACTACCTAAGGTCCACCACCCTTTTAAACATCACGTAATTTGATGATTCCAAGTTTCTTGACATCAATCGCTTTACTCACATAACCCCAACCATTCAAAGGTTTCTAAGTGTGCTCTGCGACAAACCTAGATCAAAGGAGAACTAATCTCCATACCTAAGCCCTAGAAATCGAATACACTTGGGATTCTAAGACAAAGGCATACCTTAATCTTGGACCTCTCTTCTTCCTTCTTCTTCCTTCTTCCTCTCGCTTCGCTCTCTTCCTCTCACCAATCGTGGAACCCTAGCCTGAGACCAAATGAGACATTTTGGTTTTTAATTCTCCTTTGTTAAATTAACTTTCCATAAATTACAAATAACCCTTCTTTTAATTATCGCAATTGTAACTTATTCAATTTCTACTATGGCCCATCTCTAATTTGTTTCTAATTTCCATATCCATTTGCATAATGACCATTGTACTCTTGGTTTAATACCATTATTCCGGGTTCCATAAATTTATCATTTCCCACTTTTAGTCTCCAAATATTTCAGCGTAACACTTAGTACTTTTATACACCCCTACAAGATTACAAAATCAGACACTCTCCCGGGACGGGGTGTTACAATTAGTATGCAAATGATAATGCTGACACACTATAGAGAGTACATCTTTGGAAAGATCGTGCATTGAGATAGGTAGCTTTTGGCCTTGAACCTTCCTTAGTGAAAGCTCATCGGACATATCGGCTAAATAGTGAACGTGATGTCTTGAACTATTAAGTTGTTTGATAAATCAGATCGAATAGACTTCACACAGTTTCTTTCCTAACACAATTGTTTCTCATGATTGTGTTCATTTTGGCCCTGAACAACTCCTAGTTTTCATGAGTGCTTTAGAGAATTCAGCCTTTATAAATTCTCACGTATGTTCTTCACACCCATATAGGTGACTCCTATTAGGAATATTCTGCAATATCCCACTTGGATTTTCCAAGTTATAAGAATCATTAAAAGCATAACTTACCCTAATAAACTTTGCAGGCAGCACTAGTTTATCATAGGAATAGGAAGGAGAGACACTCCTTAGTGCTTCAATCACCATAATCTCGCTTGTCCCTTGAACCTAGGTCTGGGGATTCTAGTCAACTAGGTCAACAAGCATTAAGGTGATTCTTTTGTCATAGACTTTAATCCCATTCCCTCAATGTGTGCAATTTACTTGCTCTCTCACAAACCTTTTGGTAAGCGGATCCGCTAGATTATCCTTGACTTTATATAATCAATATAAATAATCCCATTTAAGAGCAATTGCCTAATCTGTGACAGGTTCACGACGTATATGTCTAGATCTCACTGCTATACATGTCATTATGTGCCCTACCAATCATAGATTGCCATCACAATGTATACACATTGTCAGTAATGTGTTTAGCCATACTGAATATCCTCTCTGTGAAATTGACTAAGCCACTTTGCTTCCTCTTCCCGCTTTATCTAAAGTAATAAATTCAGATTCCATCGTGGATCCTCGGCAATACACGCTTGCTTTGGAGGATTTCCAAGATACAAATTAGCTTCCACCAAGTGCAAACATAACCACTTGTAGATTTTGTATCCTCCTCACATCAAATATCCCGCTTGCATCATTATACCCTTCTAGTATTGTCGGATATCTTGTATAATGCAATCCATAATTCGTATATTTAGGTATCCGGTAATCTTTGATAATTGCCTTCCAATGGTCTAATTCCTGGACACTGTGATATCTACCGCTTACTAATGGAGTATGTTATATATGGTCTAAAGGCAGCTCATGACATTGTATTCCAATGATACGAGAATATTCCAATTATGATATGTTTGGTTCAATATTTTTAGACAAATGAAGATTTATATCAACTGTGCTCGTAGCAATGCTGCTTTCATCTGTAGAACTTGTCAAATAATTTCTCATAATGTGATTGAGATAATATCAAAACCGTAACCACAACAAGTAATTAAACTAATTGGAAACTCGCTATAAGAATGTCGAGTGTCGACTCCTAGGGTATTCAAATATAGTAAAATCATCGATTGAAATTTGGTTTTGAAACATGCAAAGCATACTAAACAAGAATGAAGTAAATGTGAAACAGCTTATATAGAAGTGTTAGATGGAAAGATAAAAAGACATGAAAGTGTTACACGCAATGTGCTTTCGATATATGCAAACTAGATAATTAACTTGATCGCAGTATCAGGAACCGTGGATAAAACTCTTCTTAGGTAGATCAAGGAAGCTAGTGTTCACACTATGTCCTTAAGACGCATTTCGCCCCACTCGGGTGCTTATGGAATATCGAGGCCTCGCTCCCAGATACAACAATGATCTTCACAATGCATAGAAAGAGCACTCCACCCATCTATCCAAATGAACCAAACTATGTTGTGTACTTCAAATGCACTCATTTAAATATCAAAATAATGCACTCAAAGGTTGTCTTAGTGCACCGTTTAATGAAAATGACCAAATTCGCTTGTTATTATTTCAGAATGACAATGAACTCAGTATTTATAGACTTCGTGACTTTCCGGACAGTCACCATCCTAAAGACACAACTCAAAATGAAAAGACAACTCAAAATGAAAGGACACAACTCAAAATGAAAGTCCAAACAACACATTTTCATGAACGGACACAACTCAAACTGAAAGTCCAAACAACACCTTTTCAAGAGGGTCACTTGGGAGCCTATTTTCTCATTCACTTCTTACTCGGTTTGAGAAAATGAATATACTACATTATTCTCCCCATTAAGTAGAATATGAACCCACGAAACATTGTTCAAAATAACAATCGGGTCCCACTTTAATTTAGGCTCAAAGTCAACCAACAACTTAGTTTTTACACTTAAAAAAACTGTTGGGTCCAACACTTGAGATCAAGAACGCTTTTCTCCTCTAATACAAAGACTCGCTATTATGAATAGCCTTGTTAGTGGAATAACTTAAGTGACATCTCATCGGGACATGGAGGAGAGTCCCATGGCGTATTAGGCAAGTCGAATAGCCCAAAAGACCAAATGTCTCACATCTAGCCTTTGTCTGTCCGCACTGCTTCAGATTGCCTCAACAGAAATACCATTCTTTTCTTTCCCCGTGGTTGCCAGCTCTTTCAGAAAACAAGAACCCAAAGAATGAAACAACCGCTGAGATGAATAAGAAAAAAGAAGGAAACCAGAAGATCCATTTAATATCCGGACCCTCCAATAAGGAACCCCAAACCTACCTCTCTTCAGGTACCCTAAAATCGACAAACTTATATTTAACATAATGCTTACATCTGAAGAAGCAAAGATACCTATGTCTTTTCTTTGATTTTTCTTTACTTCAATTTTTTTTTTAAATTGAATAATCGTGTATATATTTTAGAGTGATTTGATTAAAATACCTCTTGAAAACTCAATTTCAGAAATTTGATACTTTATCAATTTTTGGCTTAATGTTGACAAAAATATCCTTATTTTCTTGAAAAAATAACTCATTTTTAAAAATAATAATATAAATACATGAAATAAAGAAATTCACAAACTTATGGTTAAATGATGTCTTTTAACCACACACACACACACACACACACACACACACACACACACACACACATATATATATATATATATATATATATATATATATATATATATATATATGATAATTATTTTATTGTTTTCACACATTTGCCCAGCCTAGTTTAATAACTCCAAACATTATTAATTTTTACACGCTAATGTCATGGTAGTTGGAGATATTTTATTTTATGTTTTTCTTTTCTAGGTATGCATATTAAATATTTTAACCTTTGATTTTATCATCATAACATCACGTAATATGCCATTAACACTTCAATAATTAATATTGTTGACAAATTTTGGATTAAAAATAGGATATATTATCATCTTTCTATCATTTTAAGTTCCTATTTAGTGTTCATCATGTCTAGCTTATGTGGTAGAGCGTTCAACGTTTAAATAAAAGTAAAGACATATGCAATAAGAGACCCAATGAGAATAATGTACTATATTGTAATTCAAAAAGTTGCGAATCAGAAAAAAGTTCACATTTAGTCAAAATATGTGGGATTTGTTTGGAAACATTGTAAGAAACAAGTACATGCTGATATTTTTTTTTTCACACAACTATACAAAATAATAGTGTGGGCGTGCTAGAAATTAAAGTGTTTAAACTAAATACTTATAAGATCAAATTTATAACTAGACCATGAGTCTTATGGTTCCCTGACAGCTTACCTAGAATCAAAGTAGAAAATGTCAGAATAGAAATATTGTAGGAATCAAATGCTGAAGAAAAATATTAGATTTCCCTATGAATGAATGAAATAACACAGTGTAGAAAATTAACAGACTTGAATAAAACTTGGAAATAGAATGCTGAAATTGCTAAAGAAAATATCGATTTCACTATGATGGAATGAAATAACACTATGTTTGGAAATTGACAAAAACTTAGCTAAAACAAGGACATAGAGTGCTGAAATTGATGAAAGCTGATTGAAAAGCTAAGATTTGCTGAAGTAAATTGACATTGTTGTTGAGTTGATTGATTTGTTGATTGGTTGATGAATGACTGATTACTTGATTATCTTGAGAGCGTTGCTCCTTTTATAGATGTCTTAACTTCTTGCTCAAGTCTCAATTTTCTCCACTCCATCCACTTCCTAAAGCCATTGCCCACGTCTTCCATTAGGAAAGTTTGTTCCTCAAGTGTTTATCCACGTCTCTATTAGGAGGCTTGTTCCTTAAGGAAATTCCACGTTTGCAAATAACTGCCCTAACTCTTTGCTACTTCTAATATTTGAGAAAAAGCTTCATTTTACTTCCAAAAATTTAAAATTTTTTAGAAATACCCTTGGACTTTTCTATGGGCTTTACTCAAATGGATATGGGCTCTTTTTATCTGAACTTTTACTCAAGGGCTTGGGTTTAGGCCTAACCAAATACTGGGTCAGGTTAAATTTTAATTCTCAAGGTAAAACAATTGCCTACCGATACATTACGACTTGAAGGCCATATTATATATTAAAGTCCCCCAAAAATATCTTTCGCTTATCTCAGCTCTCGCCCATAATATGGAGTTCCATCGCAAGAACCGCATCTAATGAAAGGCAACTATTGATTCCTCCTCCCACCTTGTCTTTTCTCCACCAAAAAATACTGCACCATAAGAGAATAACCATTCATCTTCTTCTCCAAGCAATCCCTTCTTTCTTTCCCATAAAGAATTTGTTTTACTTTAAAAAAACAACCCTTGTGATTTGGAAAAAGAAAAATAAGGTCCTGCTAATAGGTAGAAAATTTTCTCGTTTTCTATTCAAACTTTTCAAAACAAGGAAAACACGTTTAGTTACGAATTAGATAAAAAACAAATTTGAAAACAAAGAAAATGAATTCACTATTTTCAAATATTTTATATATGAATCGAAACTGCTTATTAATCAAGTTTCCTTTGTTTCAATTAAATCAAACAAGGGGATTTTATTTTCAACATTTTATAAACTTCATTTTCAAGAAAATGGTTTTACAAACGATTTTCTTATTCTTTATTTTCAATCAAATTCAAGTAATGAACGATTTTCTAAAATGAAAATTAAAGATTAGAATACATTGAAAATTTTCATATTCTGAATTTTGGATAGAGTTGAAAATTTTCGTGAACTAAACAGGGCCTAACCTTTTTTTCTTCTTCTTTTTCTTCTCCCTCTGACAACCACCTTCTCTGTCACTGCTACCAGTGCTACTGCTACCATTGTCGCCGCCAAAACAAGCATCAATGGCAATAAATAGCCGCCAAATCGCCGTCAAGAAGATGCTCGGCCCGCCATCACCGGTTAACGTTTGTCCCGCCGCTTGAAGCCACCGCCTCGTCTCTCCGATCGCTGGCGTCGTCGCCACCTCCGTCACCGCTACAAACTTCACCCGAATACCTCGTCAGAATTCGTCGCTTCACCAGAAGTTTTGATTTTTCGGCCGCCCAAAATCATCCTCATTGAAAATTGTTAAACCTCGCTTTTGCTTTCTAAGTTTCGATTTTTACCGCCGCTAGACTCCACCTCACCGACATGTCGCTAGTCGCTGGCGCGTTCGAGGACCACCGATGCCTTTGCCGACGCCGCTCATCCTATCGTGCATCTTGCATTCTATCATTTTTTTCTATGCATTTCTTGGAAGAACTCGAACAAAATTTTATTTTTGATATGGATACGAAAATTTCTTGAATGCTAGATTCCAAAATTTCTTTGATGCCATTAGGTAATTTCGAAAATCTTCTTGATCGCAAAATTTGAAATTTTTTTTGACAACACTCTAAAAAAAAAAATCATTCTGAAGCTATTAGATTGTTTTTGAAAATTTTTTGGAGTATAGATTTCAAAAAATATCTTGAATGCACTCTCGAAAAATTCTTTGAAATCATTTGGTCGCTTCAAAATTTCTCAAGTGCATATATCAAAATCATCCTGAATGTACTTAAAAAAAAAAATCTTCCGAATCGGTTCAACTATTTTGAAAAATTTCTTAAGTGCATATTTTGAAAAATATCTTGAATTCACTCTTGAAAAAATATATTTTAAAGTCGTTTGACTATTTTGAAACTTTTCTTAACTGCATATACCGAAAAATCAAATTTCAATATACTTCCTCGGCAAACTTTGAAGCCTTTTGACTATTTTTTTTTTTTTGAAAATTTTCTTAAGTGCATATTAAATGATTTTCAACAACCTTAGGTTAAGTAACCTTTCACTTGAACTTGAGTTTTTCTTCAGCGGATTGTAGGCCGTGCATTACCAAAGAGTTTCGATTTATCTAATGGCGGAAAAGGCTTAAAGGTAATTCTCTACCAGATAGACTTTTGCCATATCTCCCCTGTTCTTGAATGTTTATCGGCTTTGCAGCCTGAGATTCAGACTTTCGTCATGATTGTAACTCTATTGAATTTGTTTCCTTAAGATTTTCTTGTGCTAGTTCAATGACTTCCAACCTGGTCCCATCTTCATCAAGGTAATCCAATCATGTGCTCATTTTTCTTTGACTTGTGCTGGCTCTAAGATAATTTTTTTGTTTTGCACTACTATTTTCCTCCTTTGCTTGGGCCAAAGTTTGCACATTCCCTTGGAGAAGTATCTTCTTCTCCACCTAATTTCTCTTTTCCATTGAGATCGGCAACCGAATTACTTCTTGGGAAGAAGTTAAGACCTATGGTGAACCCAACCAAATCATGGCCTAGGGCTCTCTGGGACATGGATGTAATGTAGGTTACTAGGTTGTCCAAAGATTTGGAGGACTTTCGGGATTGAGCGGTTTATTCATCTTACCACTGTAAACACCTCACTTGATGTGGAATTGATGTATGTGGTATTAAAATTTTGGTCAACGAGTATTAACTTTGCTGCTCCCACAGTATTTCCATCACATTGAGGGAAATTACCATTCTCAGGGGCTTACCTATCCAAGATGTTGATGCGCTGTGTCTACTCGATGTTTAGGATTCCTTTCTCCCAACTATTGAGGTATCTTCTACCACTCAGACTTCATACTCTTCCACTGTCCGGAAATGGCATGATGTCATTAGGATTCCATCTACTGGTGAGCATGTCGAATTCTTGTGAGTTCTCTTATGTAAATATGTATTTTTCCCCACATTTGGAAAAGTAGCTGAAGTATTTACTCCTCGGGCGAAGACACTCGCTCCTGGTCACCATATGCCTTAGGTACTTTACTATTAGCCCGCCATTATCGCTTCATAAGTAAGTACGTATTTGATGAGCCTCCTACCATCGAGTCAGGTGTCTTATGGTTCAGATAAACAGGGTTGTGTTTACATACTTTCTGTGAGCTTTCTGACGTGAACCCAATTCTTTAAGACCTTGGGACTCCATGGAGTGCATTCTCTACGCACTATGTGTAATGGCTCGCTCCGCCGTACCCGACCTGACCCTAAGGCCCAACCTAGACCCGGGGACGTGGTCCTCACTTTCTTTTTTTTTTTAAATCATTTTGAATAATCCAAATACAATTACTTTTCCAAACACATTTCAAATACTCAATGAAAAAATATATATGTAAATACCACTTTAACATAAAGGGGGCCTATCATCTAATCACAAAACTCTTTTTTTATTCAATGTGGCATTTATCTATTTGGTCCATTTCCCACCTTTGTACAATGCGACATTATTAGCCGTTTTCAATATCCATATTTACAAAACATAATCAGAGTTCAATTTTCATAATAGTGTTTGCACAAAATGAGTCGAATAATTTCATGTATGCATGTGAAGGAGCTTTACTTATCCTTTGTGTGACTTTAGTGACTCTTTGATTTCTTGTGGTCGTCTTTGTACTTGTTCCTCGTCATGCGATAAAGAAATAAAGCGATGTCTTTAGCATTTTACGTACTTAGTGGTTCCTATATAATTGCCCTCTTCCATTTTAGGTTTAAGTCAAATCATGCAATTTTCTAAACCATGCTTTTGGATCTTTTTGAATGATCGATGCGATAATTCACCTATATTCATTTCATACATTCATTTATGGTTCATTGATCATTCAAATATGCACTTTCATATGCAATAAATATTTAAAACTTCTTATCATTTTTGCCCTTAAGCGAATTTAACTATACGCTTTGGTGCACGGGATGCGGAATCCTTGATACGATCTTTAGCGGGTTGCGAGGCCGATATAAAAAAAACATTTTTGTTTTATTACACGATGCGATCCGAGAGCATTGGCCCGGTTATTAAAAAATCAATTCGTGAACACTACCGATACTGTTCCATTGGGCTACGGATCGGAGTGACACATTATTACGTTCGTTCACAATACTGCTAATTTGACCCTTATTGGTATACTAATCTATCCTCAACTCGAATTTAACGGTTAACATTCTATAAAGGGCTTTCAAATCATTTATAGCAAAATACAGTATAATATGTACATTTATACAAACAATTCATTTTCAATACTCATGCAATTTTTCATATGTAAATCATTTCACAATCAATTGCCTCAAATCAATTAAAAGCATAATAATATGTTTTCTTATAAATCATTTGCGTGAATTCAAATCATTTGTAATTATTCAAACACTGGAATTAGAGAAGTGGAGAACAAACCAAAAATCTTGTTGCACTTTGATTCCAATCCTCGGAATCTCGATCAATTCGGGCTTTCCTCCTCGTTAGTCCCTATTTCAATATAATTAACAATCATATTATTAGTCGGGTATTCTAGGAAATCTATTTAGGTTTACTTTCTACCCGACTCCCCTTTTCCATACATTCTTTATTTCTTTTTCTCTAATTCCTCCTCCTTAGAAAATCCTTAACATTTGTTTTAGGCATTGTTATACCCACCATTTTTAATCTATTTGTGGGTTTGTGGGACGCCCATGCGTTCCTACATAGGGGATTCGGAAAGAAAAACTCAGCAAACATCTACACAACCAAGCAATTAGTACACTGGTGCTTCCCAAATCAAATTTTAGCAAATATGAGAACTAATTAACTTTTAATGGCATATGGTTGGGTCTGAGACTCAAATATCTTTGGTTCAGGGTCAAGAGCGTGTGTGAATCAGATTCGGATGAAAAAGTTATTCTTAGATTGAAGTTTGGTATCAGAATTCGGAAGCAAGGCTCTCTGAAATTTAGAAGTAGGCCACACTTGAAATTTCTTAAGGGGTTGTGAAATTTCTCAGCCCCACACTTTGAAAATTTTCGAGTTTTGCGAAAATTTCTGCGTTCACGTTTTCATTTTCTTTCCTTTTTCATGTTGTCCGCGAAAGCAGTTACGAACCGCCATCGGTTCGTTTGGGGTTCAAAACAAAAAAAATATATATTTCATCCTCGACATTTCAGTTTTGGCAAATCAAACACAAAAGCGAACTAGAAGAGGCGATAGGAAGAACAACGAAAATCGGTGGCCATTCTAGGGTTTCTAGTTAGGGTTGATTTCTACCCCAATACACTAGCTTTTCCATAAATCTAGGCTGGATTTACTCTTACCTTACAAGAAGAAGCGAAAACCCTAGTTTTCTTGCCGGCTTGCCGTAACTCCTGCGGACGTCCTTCGATTTCTTAAGCTTGGCCCAGAATCAGTCTAGGGTTTAGATTGGAGACAAAACAGCTTGAAGAATAGAGGAAATCAAGTGATTGTCGGTTTCTCAAAGAGGTGGAAGGTGTGATCGGTGAGAGTTTGAGAGAGAAATTTGTGTGTGTGAGAGAGATGGCGATTGTGAGAATGGGGAATGGAGAAATGTCTCTTAAAGACCAATATTTGTGGTCTTTTAATCAAAATCCTTCACCTAGCCTTGTTTGGCTGCCTGTTATTTTTCTCATTTTCTCACTTTAAAGCTGTTTTCATTCATTTCCACTTCAGTTCATTTCATTTATACTTTGGCACTTACATTACTCATTTATGACCTTTAGGTCCTCATTTGACATTTTTACCAAATTTATTTTGCTCCTGTAAAATTTTCAGGTTTTTATCATTTTTTGTTTTTAGCCATTTAAACTCCGAAAAAATATAATTTAATTTATTTTACACCTTGAACATGTTATAAAACTGTTAGGGTATTTTCAAGGCGTTACACTATGCCCTCTAATGATCTTATATCCTTTTTCTTGGGTTTGGTAGATCAATCACTAGTCCACTTGTTTTTGAAGCCTGATTCTATACATATTTAATCTTGGAATCAGATTTTGGCTTCTTCTTAGCCACATCTGCATGATTTTGAGAGTTCTATAGCCTCTTCTAGTATTACTTGTAGAGTTCTCATTTGAGGGGTTGCTTTGCCTTTTCTTCTTAACTGTCTGCATCCCTAGCTAGTCTACAACCATATCTCCCTTGTCTTTGGGCCCACCAGTTTGGTTTTTAGCAGTTTATCATAGTTTTACCTCCCTTGCCTTCTATTCATCCAGATTTGGAGTTTGTGCAAAAGTTGGTAAAGGAGTATCAAACTCCTTGCTTTATTGGGATTATCTCTTATCCTCAGCCTGATCCTTCTATTCTTGGTGGAATGTTAGGTTGACCGAACCCCTTTATGCTTGCTACCGTATTTATAGGTAAAAAAATTGTTTATTACATTTGTATAGAATTTATCTCATGCTCCCGATTTCTTTTCTCTGCATGGTTGACTTCTCCTCCTAGTAAGCCTACCAAGAAATTCAAGATGGCTGAGGAGAAGAACATAACTTCCAATAGTCGACCTAAAAAGTCCAAGCTTCCTGAAAATGTGAGAACTCCTTCCAACCTACAACATTCTTTATGCCGACCGATCCATCAATTTGATTTCTCCAATACCGTTGATGATCCCATTGAGGTTGAAGAAATGAAAGATCCCTTTGAGAGTAGTGAGTAAGAGTTGGCCTTTGGAGAAGTGGCCTCAAGCGAGAAAGATTCCAAAGATATTAATAGTGCACTTGGTTCAGAGACAGAGATGGTAGAAGACTTTTTGGATGAAAGGGCCACCACCGTTGGAGAAGGCTAATATGAGCATACTTCTTAGCCTCCTCCCTCCCTTCCTTTGATTTGTTTTGCATCTTCCTCTTTCTTTTTCATTTTTCATCTTTCCTTGCCTTATATTCTCCATTTCTTCAAGCTTCACCAAGGTCAACTTTTCAAGTAGAGGTGGAGATAGACATGCCTTTGAAATTGTCTTTTCTGGACTAGATCACTCTTGCCCCCAGTCCTCAGTACGTCATCCTAGTGACTCAAATGTGGTTGCTGCTCACTCTATTGTGAGCCATTTGCTTGACTTGGATCTACTTTCCTTATCCACCAACTAGAAGGACGCTTTTTGTGCAGCTCTGGCGGTGTTAGTATTAGCTTTAAAAATGCCTCAATCCAAGGTATTCATCTTAGAGGCCTTAACTCAAACTTCTTCTATTTTCCCTGCATTGGATCATGCTTTGAAGTTCAACATGGAGATTTCCTCCAAATTGGATGCCTTAAAAGAACATAAGATAGAGTTTGAGTAGGCCCAACTTGCTAAGAAACAAGCTACCTAGCAATTGAGTGAGCTAGGCATCGAGTATGATGCTCACAAAGAACGTATCAGAGTATTGACTGAAGAACTGGAGATGGAGAAAGATAAACTAACCTCTTTGGTGGATGATGAGTATGAAACTCATATATTTTTAAGTCAAATTTTAATGAAATTTGAGACTTAAAAGTTCAATTTAATGAAAAATTATAGAATCTTCACCTAGATTTGTGTTTTGTAGGAAAATAATGAAAAACAAAGAAAACGACAAAGAAAAGAAGCGAGCGGGTAAAAAAAAAAAGGCAGAGTCGCGACATCGGTTGAAGAATGTCGCGACATCAAATCAAAGTTACAACATTAGTTGAGCAATGTCACGACATAGGATGGAGATAGTCGTGACATCGACTGAAAGAAATGGAATACTAAGTTTAGAGTCGCGACATCAGTTGAAGATGACATCGAGGTAGTCGATTCGCGACATTACGCGAAAATAATCAGAAGTTGCAACATTAAGCCGAATGTTAGACGCCGGCGACAAAGTCACGACATTGGTTGGAAGGCATCATAATAGAAAAATCAGTCGTGACATCCAGGCTTCGAAGTCAGCGACATTGGGAATTCACCAACAACATACGAAGTCGACATCAATTCCAAAGCGGTGACATGGTGAGACTCGGTAGTGACATTGAAACTCAGAGCTGCGACATTGTTAAGACATATAGACTCCAAAGTCATGACTCCCTTTTTAGAGTCGCGACATCACAACAGCAATGTCACGACATCAATCACGACATTAGGCATGACTAGGGCAGAGTTTTTTTAGGCTTTTCGAGGTCTGCATTATTTGTCTCGTTTTCATTGCCCAATCATTAGGTCCTATAAATAGAAGCTCCTAGGGTAAGGTGCAGAGTTCTTCTGGGGAGAAGGAACTTTAGAATTTCTCAAAAGCGGAAGAAGTAAGTAGAAGCACGTATATATTTTATTTTCTTATTTTTATTTTGGTTTCATTTTTAGATTAGAGTAGTGGATCTAAGCTGAAATTTCGAGCTGGATTGTTGCAAATCAAGATTCATATATGTCTGAACTCGAGTGGAATCTGGATTCATTTATGGAATTCATTTTATTTAGTTTTGATTGCATTCTCAATGAATTTGTTTGATCAACTAGTCATTGTTAATTGTGATCCAGTTATGGAAGGTTAAGCTTCCTCTAGGAAGAAATTGGTGTTTTGGTTATCATTTTGTAGTATTTAAAGTGAATGTTGTTGAATTGAGTATTGGATTGATTTAATTGACATTGTTCCAGTAGTGAATTGTTCTAAGTAGCAGCAAATTATACCTAAAAAGAGCTGTATTAGTGCTCTAATTTCCAGGATCTTTTTGAGTGACACAGAGATGGTTTACCTGAGAGTAAAGAGCAATAACTTAAGGGTATGCTAGGCTGATATGTTTAGAACTAATGCACTCTAAGTATCACTTGCTGAATCACTGATGATGTTCGACTTGACTTGAGGTTCCCGCCGATTGTAGCGGCCCGATTGCAAGGAGTGACGGAAATTTGGGCACACCCCCGTTTGCCATTATGCTTGGGATTTTTCCATCTCGGAATAAAGTGTTTGGTCTCGAACAGTCCCAAAACCCCATGAAACTGGTCTTTGACCGTCACACAACAACAACCAAACCACACACATCTTAAGTCGCCACAGAAATGGGGGCTTAGTTAGGCCATTACGTGGCCCCTAGGCGTAAAATAACTTAAAGTAAGGAGAAACCTACCTCTGCATTAGCGTAGTTAGGGTCCTTTTCCATCCGGTTAACCTTGTCTGCGGCGTTAGTCCGATTCCTCCTCGCTCCTTTCTTCCTTCTTTCCTTTCTCCTTTCTTCTTCTCTCTTCTCTTTTTTTTCTCCTCTCCTGTTTTGGCTTTCCCTCCCTCTCTCCTTGGCCTTCTCTCCTTTTGATTCCACGCACCTCCTCTCTCCTTTTTTTTTTCTTCCCCTTTTTTGTCTTTTTCTCATTTCTCTTCATTCTCTTATTATTATTATTATTTGTTTGGAACGGTAGGGGGTAAGTCCCCCCCCACCTGCCTCCCATGCAGCCTGCCACGTGGCAAGCCAGGTGTCCAACCACCTGGTGCCACGTGGTCACTCATACCTCTATTCTACATTTTTTAACGTGAAATTACGACAGTCTCAGAATTCGACGAAATTCAACTGGGGTGCTAGATTTTGTGAGACAATTTCAATGGTGAAATCCGTTTCATCATCAGAGGTCTAGAAAATCCCAACTTTTTCTCTAGGACTATTCCGGTAAATTACCGTTTTGCCCTTTTTCTGAAAGATTTAAATTTAAAATTTTCACGGGTTTTACAGATTCTATAATGAATAATATATTTATGGTCTAACATAATTCGACCTCTTGTTATTCAAGTCTAAATAATACTTATAGGAATCGTTCATCTAACCGTAAGAATGAATGGATTTCATCTCGTAAAATAATATTCTTAGCTATTTATATTATTATATTTCCAATATACCAGGAATTTGACTTTGCCATTGTAGCATTACTCGAATGTAAAAAATATAATAATAATAGCATTATTCAACACTGAAAGTCAAGACCAATCAATATATGACCATTGTTATGTGAATGCTCTTTATCACAATGGAATTAATTAGAGATTCATAATTAATCATGTTCCAGTCTTATATGATCAAATCATATATATCACTTCATTCTAATAATCTCATTATTAACAATCCGGATAAGATCGTTTCATTCATAATGTAATAAACCGTGCTAGTAATCTTAAATTAAAGATCTCGTCCTTAATTTTTAATTACGGACATAGTTAGATTATTTTACTTTAAATATTATCCTCTTGTATATAACACTTATATACAATATTTAAAGTCACATTTAAATAATCAAGGGTTTTCAATATTTATAAAGAATCTAATGCATGCAAAAATTAATAAAGGGAAATTCCTCATATTTAGTAATAATCAAGCAAATACAATGTATCTCATTTGTTCTGAGGCTTATGCTCAACAATCTCCCACTTGCCTTAAAACAAATGTGGAAGTGCTTTGAGTCCCATCCCTTCAAGATGTTGCTCAAAGCTCCGAGCTAGTAATGTCTTGGTGAACATATCAGTTATATTGTTCATAGGCAATCTTTTCTACTAATACATCTCATCTATTGACAATCTCTCTTACCAAATGGAATTTCCGCTCTATGTGTTTTCCTTTGCGATGGTTTCTAGGTTCTTTGGCATTTGCCACCGCTCCACTATTATCACAATAGAGTTTGATTGGTTCATGCATACTTGGAACCACTTCAAACTCTTTTAAGAACTCACGAAGCCAAACCGCCTCTTTAGCAGCCTCACAAGCTACAACATATTCAGCTCCTATAGTAGAATCAACAACAACATATGTTTGCTTGATACTTCTCCATATAATAGCTCTACCTCCCAAAGAGAACACGACCCCTGAAGTGGACTTTCAAGAGTCTACATCTGATTGGAAATCAGATTATGTGTATCCAATAGGGATCAAATCCCTACTAGAATAAACCAATATATAATTTCTTTTTCTTCTCAAATATTTAAGGATATGTTTAACTGCTACCCAATGATCCAATCCTAGGTTTGATTGGTATCGACTAACCATTCCCACTGCAAAGCATATGTCTGGTCTTGTACACAACATTGCATACATTAAACTACTAATTGTTGATGCATAAGGAACTCGTTCTTGTGATGTTTTTGGACACTGCTCTTTAGAGATAAACTCCATGTCAATAGAGAAAATTCCCTTTCTTTGAGTTCTGCATCGCATACTTGATAAGCACCTTATCAATATATGATGCCTTAGACAGTGATAAAAGCTTATTCTTGTGATCTCGTATTATTTGGATACCAAGAATGTAGTTTGCTTCTCCTAAATCTTTCATTTGGAATTGACTGGCTAGCCAATTCTTTACTTTGGATAGAGATCTATATCATTCCCAATGAGTAAAATGTTATCCACATAAAGAACTAAGAAGACCACGTTATCTTTGTCTATTTTCTTATAGACACAAGGTTCAGCTAGACTTTGTTCAAAACCGCAAGACTTTATGGCTTCATTGAACCTGATGTTCCAAGATCTAGAAGCTTACTTAAGTCCATATATGGACATTTGCAATTTGCAGACTTTCTGCTCTTGACCTTTGACCACAAAACCCTCTGGTTGGACCATATAAATAGTCTCCTCAAGATGTCCATTTAAAAATGTTGTCTTTACGTCCATTTTCCATATTTAATAGTCATAATGAGCAGCAATGGACAAGGGAATCCGAATGGATTTTAGCATGGCTATTGGTGAAAAAGTATCCTCATAGTCTACTCCTTCCTTTTGGGTAAAACCCTTTGCCACTAGCCTAGCATTAAAAGTCTCTACTTTTCCATCAGGTCCTCTCTTTCTCTTATATATCCATTAACAACCAATAGGCTTAATACCTTATGGTAGATCTATAAGTTCCTACATTGAATTTGAGTACATAGACTCCATTTCGAGTTTCATGGCTTCTTGCCATTTCTCTTTATCAACATCATCCATTGCCATCTTGTATGATAATGGATCATCATTACTACCATCAGTGATAGCAACTTGTGCTTCACGATAACGGATGGGCAATCTTATTTCCCTCTCACTACGTCGTGGAAGTGGTAATGATTGATCTTTATCATTAGTCTCTTTTCTTTCTTGTTCAACAACTACTTTTGGAATTAGACTAATCTCATTAGCCAGCAACTCTTTAAGATTTATTTTTACTTTTGGGTTTGAAATTTGTCATAAAGTTGTGCTCGAGAAACACAACATTTTTTGAGACAAATACTTTATTATCCTGAGTTCTATAAAACAAACCTGTGACACCCCAAAACCCGGGGGTCCGTATACTCAGATACCATGCTGTGACACTCCAAAATCCGAGGGTCCGGCTGACAACTCGTTAACCCGTGGAATATTCGTGGTCGCCTTTCTGTATATTTTTCATTCAAATATACAAATTCTTATAATAATTTCCAAGAGTTTGATGTATAACTCCTTTACACTTTTACATGCCAAAATATATTAAAACTAAATTGTTCTAATATATTTTACAAAAATACTTGTCAAGGCCATAACCCGACCTTCTTCGTACTCACGGCCTCGAAGGAGAGTTGTCTTCTTGTGTACTTAAAAAGGGGGTCTCGCGACGGGGTGAGCAATGCCCAGCAAAGAAATATTCCTACAAGGGCTACTTCCCACCTAAGTGCACATGGCACACCACACATTCAAGTAAACGCGCGTTCCTATAAATGTCATGTCATGGATGAATGTGATTCACCACATCCCATATCAGAGTCTCGACTCCCTCACACATGCATATGCCAAATGTGAAAACTTGTCATTAGTGTTTCACCCAATGACCCTTTATCCAAAACAAAATGCTTTTTGTTTTTATAAATCAAATCCTTTAGACAACCTCCGATAACCGCTTCATTCAAAGCCCTTGAACAGTCTCCGAACGTGGAGAGTCTTCGACAGTGGATAGTCTCCTACCTTGGACAGTCTCCGACCCTGGACAATCTTCGAATCCTGGATAATCTCCCATCCCAGACAATCTCCGACCTTAGACAGTCTTCGATAACAGCTTTATTTTAAAGCTATGGACAGTCTCCGATAATAGCTTTATTTTAAAGTTATGGACATTCTCCAATAACAGCTTTATTCACAAGCTATGGACAGTCTCCGATAACCTCTTTATTTCAAAAGCATTGGACAGTCTCCAATAACCTAAAAACCGTGCGACTTATTTTGGACGTCGTCCCATGTTACCGAGCCCACCATCAACACCAAACACAATGTCGATCTTTACCATGTACTCACACCCATGTCATGAGATGTACTAGTGCATAATGCAATGCAATCATGCCATTTCATGCTATGTCATGATACATGCAACATTTATAAATTTTGGATAATTATATTTCCTACATATAATTTTCATTCATCACAATTTCCATGTTAATACATCACGTAAACACATATCAATGTGATTTTTACACACAACAACATATTATTTATTTTCTGACAATACATAACACATAAAATGACCCCAGATCTCGGACCCATATAAGCAGGGCACCTCTTGGTCCACTTAGCGGTTAAAATCATAGAATTACTGTTGCAAACACACCACAAAACCCGAAGACATCAGTCTCAAGATCGAAACCAAACCTCAACCCAGTCTGGGACTACTCGGAACCTGTAAGACTCGAGAAAATCTAATTTTCTCAAAAAGGGCAAAATCGTAATTTCGGTCAAAAATCCTAAATTTATTCACTAGATCTCGGATGACGAAATGGATTTCACCGTTGGAATCGTCTCACGAAATCTAGCTACCCCGTTGAATTTTGTTGAATTAAAAACGAGTGAATTTACCGTTTTGAGGCATCGAGTATCAGTGCGGGAAAAGCGGGTGTGATGTGACGAAAGTCACCTATAACATGCTCATGTTACATGTTGCATGGTAGAGGAAATGATGGAAATGGACGGCGAGATAGTGCAAAATATCGAAAATCCAAGCTTGGGGACATAGATGGCATTATAGGATTTGTTTTAAATGATAATAATGCCAAAATAGTGAACAGTGTCATCTCTTACAAATTGAAAAGAGGCAAAAAAACGTGAAAGGCAAACAGGGGAGATGCAGTAGCCGAAATTGTTGGGTTTTAGAGTGAGAGTAAGAACCTCTCTGGGTTCCTGAGCGATCAGGCGGGTTGAAGTCTGAAGCGAAGGAAAATTTGCTCATGAGGCCTATCATGGGCTTCGGTTTGGGAGTTTCGACAAACTCCTTGATGTGGGGTTTCATCTGCTTGGGTTTCTGGCTTTATTTAAAGTGTTTTATAATGTTTCGGTTGGTTTGGGGCCTTGAGCAGTAGTTTGATCGATCCCAAACTTGGGACGAAATGTAGAGGCCACTTTTGAAATCATTTGGGCCGATCTGTGACTTTGCGGACTGTTTTTGGAGTCAATTTGAGTTGGAAATTGTTGCAAACCATGTAGGCAGATGATTGGTGAATTACAGAGCAGTAACGGGTTTCACTTTGTTCATATAAATAGTGTTCTAAAATAATTTTTGTGAAATAATGTATTGGTGAGTAATTCAAGTTGAATTGCTCGTGTTTGATGTTAGCCGTGAGCTAATTTTGGTGTAATGAATTGTGAAATTACCTTGACATGTTTGTGTGATTTAAATTATGTGAATATATGCATTATTATATATTTACATGTGTTATATAGTGTATTAAATTGGCATCATGCATTCCATATGCGGGGCACCACACAGAACCAATAGGAGTGAGTGCATGAGGTGATTATTGAAGAATGGTTTGGAGGGTTGACTAAATAATAATTATCGGAGGGTAGTCCATATAAATATCAATCTTAGTCGGCCCAATTGATATACATCGGAGGGTTGTCAGCTAAATAGAATATCGTAGTCGATTACTACTTATATCGGAGGGTTGTCCATAAATAAAAACAAACATCTTTGTTGAAAATGGGTTTCTCATACGTGGCTTAGGCAAGTGTGGGGAGTCGTGAGGACTCGGGATATGAGTTGATCATGTAGACATTAGTAGAATCAACGCATTTACTTGAATGTATGTTTACCATTGGGGCATTGCATATGCACTTAAGTGAGAGTAGCCTAATTAGGGTGATTCCTGCGAGCATTGCTTCATGCAATCGAGGATATTATTTTTCGGAATTACGAGGGAGGCGTACGAGGAGGCTGACTATCATAGAGACGTTTTAGAAGAAAGTCGGGTTGTATTTTGGTTTATTATGTATACATGTATTAGAATTCTAGAATTTTGATATATGTTTGTATAAGTGAATTATCAACTCTTGAACCATGAGATATGTATTTGGTTGGGATATATTGGTTGGTGATGATCACGGGGGGCCCAAGTGGCCCATTATTTACTCTCATTTGGACCCCATCTTGAGTGATTGGATGTGTTAGGACGGGTTATGCGAAGGTAGAGCTCTCAGTACAAAAGGAGACTCTGCCGTTCGTGAGATGTCGGGTCACGACATTCCGCGAGTGTTTCAGCGAGTTGACCGGATAGTCGCGGACCCCGGGATTTAGGCGTCACGGCTTGGTATCGAGCCTAGGTATCTGACTACCTGGGGCTTGAGGAAGTTGGGCTTAGACCATAGTCTTTGAGGTGTAAGAACATCACCACTAGGTGTAGTTCGATGTAGAGTTAGGTATGAATTACCTAGAAATCACGGGACAAAACTAGGACCTTTGCATGCATGTGTTTTTGGTGTGTTTTTGTGTGATTTGATGAATTGTTAGTATTGAAAAATATGCATAGCATGAATTATGTATTGTGATTATTTGTGCTTAGTGATTAGCATAGGAAACACATGATGTGTTGGGAAAAATTTTGAGTCTTTATAGTGTGTAAAAAGCTGGAACAAGAGGAGAAATAAAATAAATTTGAATAAATTTATTTGGTTTAATGGATTACAAAATAAAATTTAATAAATTTTAAGCTTGAACACTAGGTATAGTGTTGGATCATGAGTTTTGAAATTTTTGGACAAAATGTCCAAAAATTAAAAGGAAAAGGAAATGAAAAAAATGAGATGAAGAAAATAATTTTCTAAGGTTTACAAGTTGTAAATTGAAGAAAATCGAATAAAACAAATTTTTATAAATTTGTTGAATATTCCTAGAAAATGAAAAAAAAAAAAAAGGTATTTTTTTTTTTTGTGTATCTTCCAGTAGTTGGAAGAAATGAAAAAAAAAAAATGTATACTTATGTTTTTGGGTATTTTTCCAATAGCATGTGTGAGAAAAAAAAAATGAATATATGTATTTTTTGGGCATTTTCGATAATTTGAAATAGGAAAAAACAATAAATAAATAAAATTTTGAAAAAATAAATAAAATCAAAATAAAATGAGGCAAAATTTTGGAAAATTAGAAATTTTTCAAAAATAAAATTTTTGATGTTAAATATGAATTGATATATTGAATAAATTGTCTTGCATTGCCTATAAAATGCAAGGACATAGTATATAAAATGTTTTTCGGTGTGTGAATAGTGTCTTAGGGCTGTATTTACACCCTTGAGATACGTCATTAATGTTGCATGTTTTGATTGCGTGATTTTGTGTTTCAAATTGCGTGGAAGGACATATACATGGTATGATGAATATGGGAATTATGTTTACACGGTTGTTGCGCAGGAAATTATATGCATGGTGTAATGCGCATAGGAAAAGGGTGAATGCTAAGGTTAGGAACTATGACCTTAGGGATTTGGATAATAAAATGAACAGGATAGCTTAGAATTTTACTGAAATAAATAAATTGAGTGGTTGGAAGTTAGCGCCACTTAGGAAATGAACAGGTCAGTTCATGGTTATCAAGTCTATTAGTAATTGGCATGTGCATTGCTAGTTAGACTTAAATGAAAATTAAATGAATCTGGTTGTCATTCGACATGTGTAGATGGCTAGTCGAGGACGTGGACGTAGAGGGCGTCCACGAGGTGCGGTCGAGGCACTACCGAGTGTTGGTGCGAGGCCTTTGTTGAGGCTGTGGAAATTATTCTGCAATTGCTATCGCCTGTTTGAGTATAGCGGGTAGTCGGGGAGTCTAGTAACCTCTGGGGTTTAGGGCGCATCATCCTCAGAGCATTCCACGGGGAGGAGAATCAGATAGTGTAGACCATTGGTTCATGCAGATCGAGAAGGTGTTAGAGGCTATGGAGATTACCTCTGACACTACTAGGATTAGGCTAGCTGCGTTCCAGCTAGAGGGTGAGGCCCAAGTATGGTGGAATTGGGCGAGGACCTCTAGAGACTTAGAGGCTATGACATGGGCAGAGTTTCAAGAGTTGTTCATGGGTAAGTACTTTCCAGATACTGCTAGGCATGCGAAGGCTCAGGAGTTCCTAGAGCTGAAGCAGGGGGTGATGACAGTGATGGATTATGTGGCTAGGTTCAAAGAGCTAGCCCGATTTGCTGATGATTGCGTGGCCCTGGACCTTGGCCGAGTTAGGAGATTCGAGAATGGCTAAAGTTGTCCATTAGGGCCGGGATTGTGGGCTCCCGCCTACAGGATATGGACTCCCATGGTTGGGATAGCCTAACCATAGAGAGAGAGAGATAGAGGATGTGGAGCACTCGGGATGTAGATTGTTAGTAGCAAGAGAGGGAAGGAGGCAGTCTTCATCATTATAGAGTTGGGCTTGGGAGTTGAGACCTTAGAGGAGCCTTTGTATGTGAGTTCTTCCCTAGGGATTAGGGCGAGAATAGGGATGATATGCCGAGGTTGCGGTACGGAGATCTTGGGACTCTACTCCGAGTGGACTGAGGATCATGGATGTCGAGTTTGATGTCATCCACGGGGATGGATTGGTGACGGCTGCGGTCGTTCTCCGATTGTGATCGTAGGAAGGTTACCGCTACCGCGTGGGGCGGTACTCGTGTGGTATTCGGGGGACGGCGATATTTTGCCCAGACGGTATATGAGTCCAGTGTCGGGGGCGGTTAAGCGGGTTGGCTAGCGAGCCTTACCACAGAGGACAAGGAGAGACCCAGGACTTAGATCTACCGAGTAGTATCTTGAGTATGTGGATGTTTCGGATATGAGCTACGGGCCCACCTCCACGCGAGAGGGTAGTAGACCGGTGTCGAGTTACCTTGGTAATTCACCCATCTCTATGACTCCGCGTAGGATGGCACCGATTGAGTTGCGGAACTCGAGTCGACTACGGGGAGCTCTTTGGACAAGGGGTTCATTAGATCGAACGCCATGGGGCGCGGTTGTTGCGAAGAAGAAGAGACGAAGACCCGCCGTGCATTGATTCTGAGCAGTTGAACGAGGGTTCGCGTCGAGGTGGTACCCATTACCGAGGATTGATGATTTGTTTGATCGATTGAGAGGGCGTGAGTCTACTCCAAGATGAACCTTCGCCTTGGTTACCGTGCATTTTGAGGGTTAGGAGATAGATATCCCTAGGCGGCGTTTAGGGCGTTATGGGCGCTGGGTTGCGGTGATGCCCTTTGGATTGACGAATGCGCTAGCGGCATTCATGGATCTCGCCATAGGGTATTCCAACCCTATTTGGATCAATTTGTCGTAGTCTTCGTGGATGACATTTTTGATGGATATTCTGGTTGTTGAGAGACCATCAATACATGCGCCAAATTCGATAGTCGCGAGTTTTGGCTTACTGAGGTGAGATTTTTGGGACACGTGGTGTCGGCATCAGGAGTGTCAGTCGACCTAGAGAAAGTTGAGGTAGTGATGAGTTGGGAGGGCCGAAATCGGTCTTGGTCGTAGTTTCTTGGGATTGATTGGGTATTCTGGGAGATTCATTGAGGATTTCTCGGGATGCGGCTTTATGACAAGGTTGACCGGAAGAGTCGAGTTTGATTGGGATGATCGATGTGAGGAGGCATTCCAGGAGTTGAAAGAAGGAGACCTTGACTCCTATCTTGATAGATCCCCGGACGAGACGGGAGTACATAGTGTGTTGTGATGCCTAGGGCGGATTTGGGATGTGTGTTGATCTTTGTCAGGAGGGTAGTAGCTTATAGTTCCGTCAGTTGAAGAATCATGGCCAATTACCCCCACGACATGGAGTTGCGTATGTTCATGTGAAGATTTGGCGCCACTAACCTCATAAGGCGAGGGTTCGAGGTGTACTTTCGGACCACGAAAGTGCGAAGCATATTTTTTACCGGCGGGACCTCGATATGAGGCAAGCGGATGGATGGAGTTCGCAGAGGGATTATGGCTCCGGCTGCATTACCACCTGGAAGGCAAAATGATTGGCTGATGCGCCGAGTGAGTCGGGAACTGTGGCTGTGCTTCCCGGGAGTGGCGGATGCGAGGCGTAAGGACCGGAGTTTGGGCTTTCTGATCTGTGGCGGACGGGGTCACGTTAAGGAGTTTAGTGGCTGCACCGTCTTTGTTGAAGCGGAGTGATTGAGTCCTAGTGGCGGGATCTGCGGAGATGGGTGTCCCTCGGGGGACCGAGATGCGATCGGTACACCCAGGTGGCTGGGCGAATCACGGATGGTAGTCGCCCGGTATAGAGGGCGGGTAGTAGTTCCCGTTAAACCAGTTGAGAGGAGATTACCGGGGAGTTTCACTGCTCTCGATTTGACGTGCATCCAGGTGGCAAGAAAATGTACCGGGATCTTAAATGCGTCCCGGTATTGCGGAAGCGGGATGAAGAACACGTGGGGACTTTGTGAGGCGATGTCTCACGCCGGCGGTAAAGTGACACGAAAGCCGAAGCGTTTGCCGGCCGTTGGAAGTAGGCAGTGGAAGTGGGAGCACGTCATGATGGATTTTGTGACCCACTTACCATGGGCACCACAGAGACATGATGCGGTATGGGTGATAGTGGACCGGCTCACGAAGTTGGCACATTTTCTAGCCGTCCGGATGACCTTTCGCCCAGCAGAGATGTAGGTTGTATATTCGAGATAGTCCGGTTACATGGAGTACCGGTATCCATAGTATCGGATAGGGACAGGGATTTATAGCGCACTTTTGGAAGAGTTTCCAAAAGGCTATGGGCTATGACTGACCATGGTACAACTTTCCACCCCTTGAGACGGATAGTCGATGCGAGGTATCACAGTGTTAGAGGGCGTATTTGCGGCGTCGTCTGGATCATGGGGTGGCGGGAAGAGCCTTTGCCGCTAGTGGAATTCACCTACAACAACGATTATCGGTGATATCTGGATGCTGCCTGAGGCATTGTATGGGAGGCCATGCGGTCGCGTTATGTTGGACGAGGTGGGAGAGTTCATCAGTCACGATCGATTAAAGATACCTGCGGAAGGTGAGCTTGATCACGACCGCGTCTTCTCCGCGGCTCGGGGCGGCGGAAGAGCTATGCTGATGTGTGACGTTGACCCTTAGAGTTCGAGGTTGGTGATCACGTCTTCTTGAAGGGGATGCCTAAGAGAGGAGTGGTCAGGTTCGGCAAGCGAGGGAAGCTATCGCCGAGTTTCATCGGACCTTCGGATACTCGGAGGATAGGCCTTGTGCGTCTGGGTTGGGGTTACCGCCGGGCATGTCGGTCTCCACGAGGTATTTCACGTCTCCATGCTCGGAATGCTCTAGATCCGGCTCATGTGGTGGATTATGGACGGGTGAGGTTGACAACGATGGGACCTTTGAGGGAGGGACCGGTGTGCATTTGGATAAACGTGATTAGGTTTTGTGGCCTTAGGAAGCCAGTGAGGCTAGTGAGGGTGCTATGGCGGCACTATAGGTAGAGGGTCAGCGTGGGAGCCGAGGGACACGATGGGGCCACCCTATCCTTCTTGTTTAGGGATGAAGGTACGTGGTTTAGTCGTTTAACATTTAAATGACTAGTTTACATACGTAATTAGAGTGCGTTGCATATGCATGTGAGTGATGTGATTGTCCAGAATTTCGGGACGAAATTCCTTTTAAGGATGGAAGATTGTAAGACCCGAGAAAATCTAATTTTCTCAAAAAGGGCAAAATTGTAATTTCGGTAAAAAATCAGAAATTTATTCTCTAGATCTCGGATGATGAAGCAGTTGCAGATTTGGAATCGTCTTGCTGCGAGAAATCTAGCTACCACGTTGAATTTCGTCGAATTAAACGGTCGGAATTTACCGTTTTTAAATTGTCAGTGTCAGTGCGAAAAGCAATTGTGATGTGACGAAAGTCACCTATAACATGTACTCATGTTTCACATGTTGCATGAGTAGAGAAATGATGGAAATGGACGGCCGAGATAGTGCAAAATGTCGAAAATCCAAGCTTGGGGACATAGATGGCATTATAGGATTTGTTTTAAATGATAATAATGCCAAAATAGTGAACAGTGTCATCTCTTACAAATTGAAAAGAGGCAAAAAACGTGAAAGGCAAACAGGGGATGGAGTAGCGAGAATTTGGAGTTTTAGAGTAGAGTAAGGGCCTTCTCTCTAGATTCTGGAGCGATCCGGCCGTGAGAAATTCTTTAGACAAGAAGGAAGCTAGCTGCGCATCGGCTATAGCGTGGGCTCGGTTTTAAGGAGTTTTAATGGCCGTGATGTAGAGGGTTCATCCTACTTGGGTTTTACACTTTATTTAAGTGTTTTATAATGTTTGATTTGGTTTGAGACCGACGACGTTTGATCGGTCTAAAACTTGGGACGAGAAATGTGGAATTTTTAAATCATTGGATGATCCATGACCTTTGGGCCAGTTGTTTTGGGTGTTTGAGTTGGAAATTGTTGCAAACAAAGTGAATAAATGATTGAGTGGTGCAAGAACGATAGCAGGGGTTTCCTTGTTTATAAATAGTGTTCATAAAATAATTTTGTGAAATAATGTGTTGGTTGAGTAATTCAGTTGAATTGCTCGTGTTTGATAATTAGCCGTGAGCTTATTTTTGGTGTAATGAATTGTGATTACATGACATGTTTGTGTGATTTAAATTATGTGAATATATGCATTATTATATATTATTTACATGTGTTGTTATATAATTGTATTAATTGACATCATGCATTCCATATGCATGGGCTAGAGCAATAGGAGTGAGTGCATGAGTGAGTTCTTGAGAGAATGGTTTCGGAGGGTTGACTAAATAATAATAATTATCGATTAGTCCATATAAAATATCAATCGTCGGTCGGCTAATTGATATACATCGGAGGAGTTGTCAGCTAAATAGAATATCGGATCGGTCCACTACTTATATAGGAGGGTTGTCCATAAGTAAAACAAACGCATCTTTGTTGAAAATAAGGTTTCTCATATACGTGGCTTGGGCAAGTGTGGGGGTGATGATATTACGAGTGTAGGTTGTTGATCATGTAGACATTCAAGTAGGATCACGCATTTACTTGAATCTTATGTTTTCATTGGAGCATTGCATATGCACTTAAAATGGAGAGTAGCCCGATTAAGGTTATTCCCTTCACGAGCATTAGCTCACCTGTCGGATATTATTTTCGGGTACATGGAGCGCATGAGACGGCTCATCATAGAGGCCGCTTTAGAAAAAAGCCGGGTTGTGGCTTTGGTTTCGTATGTATACATGTATTAGAATTCTAGAATTTTGATATATGTTTGTATAAGTGAATTATCAACTCTTGAACCATGGGATATGTATTTGGTTGGGATATATTGGTTGAGAGTGATGATGCGGGGGCCCCCAGTGGCCATTATTTACTCTCATTTGGACCCTATGTGGTAGTTGAATGTGTTAGGACGGGTTATGTACTAGGGGTAGGCTCCTTTGTACAAAGGGACTTTGCCCGGAATTTTCGTGAGGAGATGTCGGGTCACCGACATTCAGTGTTTCACGGGTTGACAGATCAACGGACCCACAGGATTTGGGACCGCCTGAGAACCATTCCCAAAGAATTTTCAATATTAGTCCCAAATCTTGTCGAAATTTGTCAGCTTAGTCTTTAAAATTCCCTAAAATTCCTGCTCTCAATCCCAAAATTTGGGGCGAGAATTCTGACCTCTCACGGCCTCAAAAAACCCCAAGCTATTAAATGACCTTTAGGCTAAAAATAGCCCAAGTAGGAAGAATTCCCTATCTAGGTTGTGAAACTCCAGGCCACAGTACCCATACGTAGCTCTCGATGTGTGGAGGCCCGGCTTTAATTTTTGCTCAGAGCCCGAAAACCTACGGTTCGGTACTCTCAAATCTTAGAGAGAGAAGCGAAAAAATCTTTTCCCTCTCTCTTTCTCTCTCTACCAGCTCTCCTCTACCGTTTCCTCAAAATGGCCTTCTCCCCCTTTTGACTTTTTTTCTTTTTTTCCTTTTTTTTTTCTTTTCCTTATTTTATTTTTGTTTTATCTTCCCATTATTTCCCTCCACTTGACACTTGGCTCCAATGTGAGCCATTCCTGAAGTGCACCACATGTCATGCTATGTGTCACGGTAAGATGCCTCAGCGTGAAATTCCAAGCGTCTCGGAATCCAGCAAATTAGACCAGAGTTAACTAGATTTCGCAAGACAAATTCAATGTTGAAGTCCGTTTCATCATCCGAGATCTAGAAAAATTTAGATTTTCAACCGAAATTACTGTTTTACCTTTCTTCAGAAAAATTAAATTTTTCCTGGGTTTTACAAAACCTCCTCTTGTTCCTTTTGGATAACCCACAAACATGCATACCTCTAAATGAGGATCCAATTTCCCAGTCTTTCTTTGCTTTATGTGTTTGGCATCCCCCTTATGCGGATGTGTATTAAACTAGGTTCCGACCATTCCATGACTCGAGGAGTCTTAGGGATTAACTGATGGAATATATTGAGAATATACACTTAACGTTTAAATTGCGTATCCTCAAAAATGAGATTGGTAAGAATAGCTCAACATTGATCTCCATCATGTCAAGCAAAGTGTGATTCCTTCTTTCGGCTACACCATTTTATTGAAGGTGTGCAGTGTTCTTGAATTCATAAACAGTATTCTCCTCCTTGATATGATCAAGAGTCTTGATTGATTTGTTAAGTTATTTCTACTTTAACACGAATTCTTTAAAATTTTCAAAAACCTTGGACTTTTTGTGCATCAAATATGCATAACCATATCTTGAATAATCGTCAATAAAAGTGACAAAATATTCATAATCCCCTCTAGCTTTAACATTTAAAGGTTCACATACATCACTATGCATGATTTCTAGAGGTGCTTTTGCCTTTTCACCTTTGGCCGAAAATGCTCTTTTGGTCATTTTTCCTTCCAGACAAGGTTCACAAACTGGTAGAGTGGCAACTTTTAGCTCCCTTAAAGGACCATCCTTTATCAGTCTTTCTATCCTATCTAAGTTAATGTGACCAAGTCTTAAATGCCACAAATATGTGTAATTATCATCACTAGAAATCTTTCTTCTTTTTGAGGAAGGTTCAACAACTTTAAACATTTCGATTTGAAGTAAATTATTGAAAATTGGTTTGATAAAATATATACCATTATCAACATAACCTGAACAAATAGTCATTCCATTCTTACAGATAGTAATAGAGTTAATATCAAAAGAAATAGAAACAAATTGTTCATGCAACTTCGAAACCGAAATCAAATTCCATTTGAAATCCGAATAAAATAAACAAATGGTAGTCGCCGCAGCTGACTATCTTTGTGTGCTGAGGCGCTCTTGCTCTACTACCAACTCTCATAGTGAAAGCTACCTCTTCAAGATCCTAGGTCGAGTCAAGCATCTTCAAAGAAATACAAACATGGTGAGATGCTCCTAAATCAACAATCCAATTTGAGAAATCATTCTCAACTAAGCATGTTTCCATGACAGGTAATCCAATTTACCTTAGTTTTTCTTTGCTTGAGTTCATCGAGGTACTTAACTACAAGTTCCTTTTCAGTAGCCATCTTGATTGCAATGGAAACATTTTCCCTTAGGTTTTAGATTCTACATTCTTCTTCATTTCTTGTGGAACCTTTTCATACCCTTTGTTTTATTCACAAATGTCTTCCTATTTTTCTTTGAAGAGGCCTTTTCACTCAATTGCTTTAGCCTCAACAACATTTGCTTTGCTTCCATTATCATCTATAAGGGTCTCATAAGTTTGCAGCTCATTCAAGAGTCTGTCATAATACATTTCTTATGATTCATAATGTAATTAGTCCTTAATTGGAGGATAGCGGGAGAAAGCGTCTCCGATTAATGCCAACCTGGGTCTTTTCATCAATTTTGGCACCATTCATTTCAGCATCATTAAAGTAATGAATCATTTTAAGGACATGCTCATGTTGAAGAATCATTCTTCATTTTTCTATTCATAACACTTTAATAGCTTCATGGTGAGCTTGTTCAGAAAGTTTGATTTCAAAACATTTTTGTAAGAGATTCCATAATCTAAACATATATAGCCTCAGGTCTGGAGTGCTTAGTTCTAAGCACCTCATCCATAACTACTAACAAGTAGCAGCGGGCCTTGTTATTTGCTACGGTTATATTCTTAAAGGACTACCTTAGAGGCATTAGTTTGGAGAGCCTTTGGAATGACTCTCATAAGGACATAGTGGTAGTTCTCATTAATGAGGAGAATGTTTATGTACTTTCCATTTGACAAAGTTTTCACCAATCAATGCTGGAGCGAAATTATGAAAATTGGGTTTGACATATTTGCTGAAAAATAAATAAAAAAATATCTTCAACAATAATAATTGCATAAATATATACAGAATTGAAGACAAAGTAAACATGATACAAGTATCCTCATATCGAATACACAAAGTCAAGTAATTTACAACTGCCTAAGGAATTTTGATCATCACAATTAAAATGCCATAATATTAGGAATATGCTAAGATAATTGTTAATTAAAATGGACTTTCTCGATTAATCAATATTATCAAAAATATCTCATATTTCCTAAATACTTATTAATTTCCTTTCATTTTTAGTCCCTAAGAAAAATAATTAACCTTTAATTATTTTTCTTTATAAAGTGTAACCTTGTGTCAGTTCTTCAAGACTTAATTTAGAAGTTGTCTTCGTCATAGGGTGTGTGCTCCAATTCCTAAAATACATCTCAAAAATCTATTCACAAAGAGCAGCGTTGTTATTGTAAATAGTAGACACTCAGTTGGGAGGGCGAAATTAGTGCTAAGCGCTACTAAAATACTCACGGTGTTGTACTGGCACAAAACGAGGAGACCGAGGAGTTATATTTGTGATATTACCGCTCCCACTCATTATTTTTGAAAAATAGTGTATTAATTTATGAAACAACATTTGTTTACCATAAATCCCAGGATTTAAACATTTTTAAATCACCAAGATCTTATAACTTTAAACAATTTAAAATTGTAAGTTAAATCAATTATGATATTACAAGATGTAATAATTGAAAATGCAATTTTCACAAAAGCCCTAACAACTTTCAAATTTAATCTCATTAAATTTATTACAAAGTGTATCAATTAATTAACTAAATTTTTTTAGAAAAGTAATAAAAATGCATGATTGCTTGTTATACAATAATAGATAGGCATTTTTCTAATGTAGATGCCATGTCAAATGTTATAAGTATAAACATCACCTAAAATAACACAAACATGTTGTGATGATAACAAAACCTTAAGATAGAGAGACAAACCCATGGTAATGGGTTAAAACATCTTCCTTTGTCGAAAAGTAAAATATTTTGTTTGGTAAAGTCTCTTGGCTTTGTTCATGTACGAAAGACACATCAGAATTCCTCCACATGCAAACAGAGTAATTCAAAAATATATACACATGCAGAAAGTTGGCTTGAGTTCCATGGATGTATATACAAACCTTAATAAAAATAATAATAAAAACTGCATCTTCTCTGGAGACTTCTGCATTTTCTCCAAAATCGAAACTCCAATTCATTAATTAAGGATATAAAATCCTTAATTAAAAAAAATTAAAGAATGTACTGCATTATCTTCTCCATGACTTTGCATCTTCTTCAAAACCGGAACTCAGTTCTGTCCCTTCTCTCTTCTTTTTCCCTTTTTTTGTATTGTCCGAACCTTCTTTGTTCTTCAACGGATACAGATTAAAAATACTAACCTTTTTACAGCCAACTCCTATTTACAAGGTATTTTTACAACTAAAAATTAATAATTAATATTCATGGAACCAAAAAGAACGACTAATATTCGTCAACCCATTCCTACCCATCATGAATAAATAAGATAAATTGTAATCAACGCCAAAGTATAATATCATAATTATACATCACCATGAACATAATATTCAAACAGAAGTGCCTACCCGAGGAAAATATTCAATGATTATCATCAAATGACATTATGTATAATTCATGGCTCCGATATGTTATTTGGTTTCTAAACCAGATTATCAAGTACAATGGAAGCCATATGCTATCAAAGCATATGTATCCGAAAATCATATTTATTTTTTATTTAAAATAAATACAAATTCTCAATGTCATCATCATAAGAAATAATATTTTAAATTCGCACATTTGTTTGAGTATTCCACCAGACTTTTCAAAACGAAGATCCTATGAAACATTACAGATTTTTCTCGGTGTTCTCAAACGAACAAAACGAGTGGACGTCTTTCGAGTATCCCAAATAGTTCACACAATTATTATTTTCTTTAAAGACAACAAATGTCTCTCACACTTAGTCTTTTTTCTTTTTTCGTTTTTTAGTAACTTTTTTATCTTATTTTTTAATCTCTCTTTTTGTTTCATATCTCTCATTTTTGTTTGGAAAAAATACATTTAAAAAGAGAAAAAAAAAAGGAGAACTTTTTTCATTTAAAATTTAAAAGGTAAATATGACTTTTAAATTTTAAATCTTTATATAAAACACATGATACACCGTTTTATTTGAAATTCAAAACTTAAAGATTTCTTTTGAATTTCAAATAATAATAATTATTATTATAATTAGCAAAGCTATATATAATAACTATAACAATTATATAATTAATATAAAGAAAGACAATCTTTCTCTTTAATTTTATTATTATTATTAAATAAAATATATATAGTGTGAAATGCTTTACCATACTATATTATTATGTACGTAAAAGTTAATATGAGAGTGTTTAGAATTCACGATTCTAAATGAATGACATCAACCCAAAAACATTGTTCTTACTCTAAATTAATGGAATAGTGAGAGGCTGTGGGCATTATAATAATTTTAAACTCCAATAATTTTGACATATAATAAACACACCTTAATAAAAATCAAAATTATTAATTCCAAAAATTACTCCACTAAAAATTTGGAATTGCACTCTTAAAATTATAAAATTAAATTACATTGAAAGATTTGAATTGTCCATTGTCTGATCATTACATATTGATCAATCTTCCATACCAAACAATTCATAATTAAAGTTACTGAGTTTTTTCGTTAATCTCTTCAATTATCTTTCTCGGTAAGTGACATTGAGTTCTATAATGAATAATATGTTGTAAGTACAACCATAGATGAGGCGATCTTGTTATTCAAGTCCTGAATCAATACTTATGGGAATCGTTCATCTAACTTCTTAAAGAATGAATGGATTTAATCTTGTATAATAATATTCTCAACTATTTATATTATTATATTTCCAATATGCCAAGAATTTGACACTTTGTATTTGTGTCATTACTCATAATGTCAGAAGATATAATATAATAAATAGGAGTCCTATTAAACACTAAAAATTAAGATCAATCAATATATGACCAACATTGATTAATATTGAATGCTCTTTATCCACTACAAGAAAACATGTTATCGTGGACGAAAGTTTAGGGATGAATTGTAATTTCATCTTTAAAAGTAGCTTTTATCGATGAAATTTTAACTTTTATCACTAATATTAATTTTTAGAAAACTTTTGTTGACAAACTTGAAAATTTCATCACTAAAAGACATGGTAGGAAAACTTTGGTGCTTTTCTCTCCCACAAACACTTTTGTGACAAAAAAAAACTTATATTCGGCTTGTAATATTTATATTCATAAATATAATTTTTAGTAACAAATAATTTCCTTACTAAAAGTTAAAGATATTTTATGTATATTTGCCTATGATTGATTTTGTCAATAAATATATTACTTCAAAGTAAGAAAGTGTTGTCAATAGATAATATAATTAATTTTACAATATTAATAAATAATAATGAAAATTATTAATTGCCTACAAAATAATATAATATACGAGTTTTAGACTCTATATCTCTCTCTCTCTCTCTCTCTCTCTCTCTCTATATATATATATATATATATATATTAATATTTATTTAGTTGATAATAGAAAATAATTAAAGCAAATTATAAAATTAGGAACTAAGATATATTTATGTAAATAAGAAATGTTTGAATTTGTAATAATATCTTTCTTATGAATAATAAAGATGATTATTTTCAATAATTATTTTTTTATAATGATGTAAAAAAACAATATATAACTTAAAAAATAGAATATGGTTATTGTCCAAAGATAAGTAATACTAAATTATTTTATTATATTAGATAAAAGTTATCTATGAAAGTCATATCTGTGAATTGAATTTAAGTTAGTTATGAATAATTTCAACAACATCTAATTTAATTTCTCATTCAAATCATACTTTTGTCCCTAGTAAAATTATATTATGGTATTTATCATATGCAAATTTATATTATAGTATGCAACTATTTAGTACAAACCAGCGAAATGTATGTTTTAAAATATTAAATGAATGTTAAATAATTATTCATGATAAGATTTGTGAAATAAAAACCTAATATCACTCATTTTATTTGAATAAAATTTTGAATAACTACTTTATGTATAAAGCTATCTTAAATATATGATTGCAAGTTAAAAGTAAATTTGTGACGCCCCATTCAGGAGGGTCAGATTTGACTACACGTCAACGTAAGGAAAACTTCGTGAATGCAGCTGACCCGACGACTCCACGAAGGCCAGATAGAGTCTCCCTTGTACGGGGAGTTCTACGCAAGAACCACCTGTCCCAATCATCGACATGCCAAGATAACACTGAGTAAAAGCGGCCGCCTTGGCCAGCTAAAACAATACTCATAAACATATGACTATATACCATAGTTACCAAAGGGTTAAATTTTACTCTTATACAACATATATTAAAATTCTGAATTCCTAATACATGTAACAGCATTATAAAGCAAAGCGCATGTCGGCTCTTCTAAAGCAGCCTTTATGATGAGCCGTCTCCTCGTGCGCTCCCTGTACCTGAAATAATATAATTCCCTCGACAGGGTGAGCTAATGTCTAGTAGTGGAATCACCCTAAATGAGTTACTCTCCACCTAAGTGCATATGCAATGCTCAATGGCTCACACATTTAAATGCAAATCGATCCTGTGAATGTTTACATGACCAACTCATGCCCAGTCCTCTTGACTCCCTGCACTTACCTAAGCCATGTATGAGAAACCTTATTTCAAAACAAAGATATTTGTTTTTATTTGTGGACAAGCCTCCGATATAAGTAGTGGACCGACTCCGATGATCTTTTTAGTGGATAACCCTCCGATGTATATCAATTGGGCCGACTCCGACAATTGATATTTTATATGGACTACCCTCCGATATTGTAATGGACACACTCCGATAATTATTATTATTAGTCAACCCTCCGAAACCACTCTCTTAATAAACCACCTCATGCACTCACTCTTATAGTTTCTAGAATTGCTCCGGTGCATATGGAATGCACCCTTCGATATAATTCTGATACAATTTATATAACACATGCAAATATATCATCATGCATATATTTACATAATTTAAATCACACAAACATGTTATCATGAATTTCACAATCCATTACACGAAAAAAATTAGCTCATATGGGTAATCAAGCAACCCACGAGCAATTCGATTTGAATTACTCAACCAAACACATTTTCTTACAAATTTATTTCGTGAACACTATTCACATGAACAGTAACCCCCGGTTTCTGTTCACGACAATCACCAAACATCGGTTCCACTTCGTGAACCCGAATTCATAACCATTTCGGCCTGTACACACATCACAATACAATTTATTGCATAATTTGTAAATAACCATCGAAACACAACCGTATCACCGAGTCCGCAGAGTATGCAAAATGAACTGAGTGCAAACAATTCGATTCCAAGATTTGGGACAGATCAAACGGCCGTGCAAGGCCTCAAACCAATCGAAACATCATAAAACACTTAAACAAAGTGTAAAACTTAGGTAGGATGAAACTCCTACCTCACGGAATTTGTCGAAACTCCTTAAAACAGGAACATACGCGTAGAGCAACTTTCCTTCTTGCTCCGAAGAGTTCCAACTGTCGGATCACCCAGAAACTTAGAGAAAAGCTACACTCTCTCTTTTTAAAAACGAAATCTCAAACCTACTGTAAGATTTCTTTTTTTTTTTTTTCATCTCACGTTTTGGTCTTTTGTTTAAAGGTAGGAGACAACACTATTCACCATTTCGTCTTATTATCATTTAATCAAATTCAATAATGCCAATCATGTCCTTACTCTTGGATTTTCGACATTTTGCGTATCTCGACATTCTCATCATTTCTCTACTCGTACAACATAAATTTAACATGGTATGTTATAGGTGACTTTAGGTCATGTCACATGTTGTGGCTATTCCTAAACCAGTTATTAAGTTGACTACCAGATCAGCTTGGAAAATCTGCGTCTCGTGTTACGAGACATACATCTGAGTAAAATGGCCACATGGGGCCCATACATCCATACTCATAAGAGAATAAATCAACTATATTCTTATAGTTTCCATACTGTTTTACAAAAGATTTATACATATTTACAAAAATATTTTACTCAAAGAGCTACATTTCGGCTTTCTTTACTCAAAAGCTACCTCTCTTAAGGTGCCATCTCCTGGATAGTCCACTGTACTGAAAGGGGGTCCCACGACGGAATTGAAACAAACCCGATGAAAGTTTTCCCTGAGGTTCACTCCCACCTAAAATGCATATGCAATGGCATATATAAACAAGCAATCACATTCCATACAATTATTACTATTATATATATAAAATGTCTCTATACATGAGAGATCGACCCCTTATACCACCACTGAGAGTCCACGGAGCTCCCTCACATGGGTGCCAAGTGTGACTAAAACAAGTCATCTAACAATACTATACCATGGCTTTACCCATTGGAATGACCCCTCCACGATTTTATTTATCAAAGCTTGATTTCCCTTTTTCTTTTCTTTTGTGGGCCACGGATTTTCCGCACATTTACACCCTTGGGACGCCGCACACGCCTTTTCAACATTTTCACCAACACATCGGGATTCATCGTCTGGCGTGAATAATATGTGGGACTTTCACCACGAGAGGGGATCTGCCCGACTTGCTCAGCCCAGAAACATATGATTTATCATTTTGATCATTTTACACACTCAGACTGAATCTACCTTGGACTTTGTCCCATTTTCCCAGGGATTCCGACCCATTCATAACACAAATTGAATAAACCTTTCCATACCCACACCCGACACAGCCTTCGATGTGACCGTGCATATGAAACTCATGATACGTGCATTTTCCCTCATGTTACATGCATGAATGAGCACTACATGAAACATTTACACATACCGCCGGACAATTATAATTTATACATATAATCTACCATCATGCAACCCATGTTAATACATCGAAAAGAGCATGCATCAACATCACATTTCCACCACCTTTTGCATGTGTCATTCGAAACAAGCCAATAACACACCGATTAGATTAATGACTTGGACCAATTCGGCCAAGAAAGTGCATCATTACATAACTAAGCATGAACCATTTTGGATGATGGTTCCAATCCTTATCATCTGCATCGAGCAACCATGACACCTAGAAACTTTCGGTTTCTAGTTCAAACCAACTCAGGTGGTGAGCGTAACAAACCGATCATGAAATCCACGCCCTTTAGTCCCAAGCTTGGAACATTTATGGCCTCCCATAAGCAACCCCTACCATTATAAAGCCTTTAGGCTAAAAATAAACCAAGTAGGAAAATATCCTACACTCTTGGGATTTGGCCCGAAACTCGACTTTTTGAGTGTCCACACCGTGGATTCAACTGTGCTAACTAGTACTCGAGCAAGTAGAGCGATCGGCCAGCAGAAACAGGAAAATCTTCCTTTTCGCTTTCCTCTTTCTCCTTTTCCTCCGCTTTTTATCTCACAGTTCTTTTCTCTTTGTTCATAACTTTTCCTTCTTTTCCTTGTTTTGCTTTTCTAATTCTTTTTCTCTTTTCTCATTTCAGCTGCCTTCATTTCTCCTCATTTTCTCCTCTTTTTTGATGCGTTTCTCTCATTTTTAGACACCATTTCATTCGGTCAAAGGAGGAAGTACCTCAAGTTCACCAGTAATTAAGGTGTGGCTCTCATTTTCCATATTTTTCTCTTTATTTTTCTTGAAGCCACTCATTATGACATCATCACCACATGGCTCCGATGTGAGCCGTGGGATTCCTTTTACGCTGGCTGCATTGCTTGAGCCCGTTCTCAAGTGGACATGACTTTCTTAAAGTGTCGTTTCTCTTGGGATGCTGTGGCATCCTATCTGCCATTTGTCATCCGACACCTGCATGCCTCGGCGTGAAATCTAGACTCACCTCGAAATCCAGCCCGAAATTCGTGGTAAGTCAAATTCAGCGAGGCGATTTCAGCGGAGAAGTCGGTTTAGATCTCATTCGAGATCTAGAAAAATTCCAGATTTTCATCCGAAATTACTATTTTACCGCTTTATCCAAATCTTGGATTTTGGGGTTTCACACATGTTGTTTCTGGCTTTTGGCTTAGCAGTGCCTCGAAAAACATGTCAATTCGACGTCTCTCGGGTCGACCAGTCGGCGTATTAGTGGATTTTGCGAGAGACGATTCCAACGGTGAAATCTGTTTCATCTGTCGAGATCCTAGAAAAATTTCCCTGGTTTGTCCGAATGCGATTTTCCATTTTCAGTGAGATTTTCGGGTCTTACAAAATTTGTATTGGTATTTGATTACCAAATTTAATCCAATAGGAATTTTAATTTTTTACCATAATAAATACAACTTATATAAAGATATCTTTTATTATTCATGAATATATATGGTTCTGAGATTAAAAATTATATAATCAATATATTTATGCGGTAATGACACTCAAATAATACTAACTAGATTAACTTATATATATTAATAATATTATGTGCATGACAATTTTTTGTGTAAAAGTATCATGGTACATCTTGACAAACAAGATTGTATTTTTCAAATAAATAATTTTTATTTATTATCTTTCATTATATAATAATCAATCTTTTAAAATATTTCACATTATTGAGAAGAACATAAATTATAAGTTGTACTACAAATGTAATAAGTTGTTATAGCTATTTACTCTTTAGCTATTATTTTAAATTACTTGGACTAAGTTTTAATAAATATTTAAATTTATATTTAATCTTCTTTAATTTTCAATGTTTAATTACTATAAAAAGAATTGTGCCAGGAAGCGGCACGTTGTCCTCTCCTTGTTTGAGAGTAGTCTCTCTAGGTTGAGGATTTCGTTTTATTCATTGACAGTGGCGGTTTCTACAGGTCTGCTGCCGGGCTTCTTGGGTTCTTCATTCTTTAATTATGGATCTTTCTCGTGGCTTTGTCTCTTTCCAGTAAATTACGTCTCTTGAAGGGAGTGGATATGTGAGCGGGTGAGAAAACATCCCCAGGTCGTTGAGTTTGTAGGGTGGGTTCTAACCGTCGTTCATCGACTTGATTTCATGTGCGGGATCGCTTATCTCATATCTCTGGATGCGAGAAAGAGTGTATCCTTTATTACTAGGCTCGATATGAAAGATATATCTTTGGAATTTTCCATGTGGTAGATCTCAAAGAAAGAGTTATAGCGGGAGGGCCGTGGACATATGGCGACCGCATTTGTCTACCAACAGTTCAGCTGATGAATACCCTAACCGAGGTTCCATTGTGATTCCATTGACACTTATACAGGGTTCACATTTTTGACTTACCTTCTAGTTATCATCGGAATCGAGTCGGCTGAAGCAGTTTGGAGTAATTATGTTGGCTCTTTCTCTTCATGAATATGATACACAATGAAATATGTAGAGTCTAAAAGAATTTTATATGAGGCTACGTGTGTTAATGGATGTTTGACCTCATTGTACTTAGGAAATGTATTAAGGACGCAATAGGGGCGGATTCTTTGTTTTCCTTTAAATATGAAAGACTTAGCCTTTACCATTTCATACGAGTTAGCAGGGCTGTTTTAGATGGGTTTGTCCCGATTTGTTCACTATTCAGGAAGGAGATTGCCCAGTGGATGGGGGTTTGACTAAGCGTCGGTCAGTTGGTTCACGAGGCTGGATTCAATCAGTGAGTTCACCTTGCAAAATCAAGACCTTTTGATTGATGGAGGGATGGCATTGTTGTGGGTATAAAAGGCTGAGGGGCGGTTTGGAGCGATAGCACACGGGAAGGCTTCAGAAAATCCACCTGCAGGATCAGGCCACACTTGAGCGGTTGCGAGTATGCATGAAGAAACGTGTATGTATGGATGAGGTGGATGAAGGCGAGAAAAAATATTATGGCAAGTCGATGTAGAGAGGATGATGAAGATATCTGATTTACTAACAGAACGAAGAAAAAATGGAAGTTTGGGCCAAGCAGAGCCCCAAATTCCATTATGAAAGCATGAACAAATGATGTTGATAATATAGACATCACGAGAGACTTCTCCACTCCAATGGCAGCCAAGATAACCAGCATTTAGCGGGGACTGTTGAGGACAGGCCTGCCGCATTCAATGATCTGCCTTAGTTGGAGCGTGAGGGGTTTGGAGTCGGGCAGTGGGGTTCAAGCTTTTAGAAATGAGTTAATTCGAAACTCTGCGACCCGTAGTAGTTTTTGTTTGAAGGGCATTGATTGCGCGATACAACAAAATAGAGCAGTTTGAGGGTAAAAATTTGGGTTTCCCAAAATGCTCTGAATTAGACCAGGACTAGATTCGGAGGTGGAGTTGTTGTTCTATGGAAAGATCTGGAAAAATGCAGAGTTACGAGCTTCTCGACCCACCATATTGACTTGGAGATTGACGATGAAGCTAGGGGTAAATGGAGCTGCATTGGTTTATGGTGTCTTTGGAGCGAAATCAGAGACGAGAATCAATCAAAGTTTCTCCTGATTTCCTTCCTCCCTAAAGTTTAGGTAGCTTCCTTTGGTGTGTGATATGGGTGATATGAGCAGATTTACTTGAGGAGTTAGATAAGAAGGGAAATGTCAGGCACACCACAGCAGCTGTCCAGGGATTACGAGATCTTGTGTTGATTGTGGCTTAATAGGCTGTGCCTCTTGAAGGTTTACCCTTTTACATGGGAAGAAAGGGAAGAGAGAGGGCATCAGGTGGGGTAGAGGAAAAAGCTAGGCCACTGTTTGGCCGGATGCCCAGGTTCTAATCTATTTAAGCGGGTAGAAACTGCCCAATTTGATTACTTTATGTATCTGATCGCTCCGCCGATCCTCTTATGCACGGTTAGGTGATTGCCACCAAAGAAGATTCCGAATTTCGGTTTGAGGAAACGGCGTTGGTTATCTGAACCAAAATTACATCAAATTGTTTCTGGAGCTTGACTGATGTTCTGATGGCAGCTGACAAATTGAACTCATGTCGTTTCTTTGTTCAGTTGGGGAAAGGAATTGCTCTGATTCAAAGGATATCGATAATTACGAAAGAGTTGGAATTTGTCAGGTTTGCGCGATGAGGCATCTATTAGAGTATTTCAAAATTTGAAAGTTCGAACATCCTCACAGATGGACCAAGAATCTACGTACTGGAGGCAACGATCGAAATTTTATTAGCTCAGAAGGTGATTCAACGCACTTCTCGTACAAGCTGCTTCAGCTCAAAAAATGAGTGCGGGTTTGACCAACGATAGGGAGATTGGGTTCAAGCGGATAAAGGACGATGGTCGATGTGTTACGACTATTTCATGACTTTGTATTGAATAATTCACATCAGCCTGGTGAAGTCTTGGATTGTGTTGATGTTGGAATTAAGAGGAGAATCTTTGCGTTATTTATTGCATTACCGAAGAAGAATTTAAGGTGGCTATTATGCAGATGC